>JACEFZ010011657.1:0-95000 GCA_014155875.1 Cepaea nemoralis | reverse complement strand
AATGGTAATATCAAAGAAAATGGTGACACCAAAATGTGACATAGAAATAGAAGGGAAAATCCTTAACCAAGTGGATAATTTTAGATACCTAGGGGCATTTATAACATCAGATGGAAGATGTACAACAGAGATTAGGAGCAGAATAGGGCAGGCAAAAGCCGCATTTCAGAAAATGAAGAGTATCTTGTGCAATAAGTCACTATCACTGCATGTAAGAAAGAGAGTGCTGAAATGCTATGTAGAACCAGTTTTGCTGTATGGCAGTGAATCTTGGAATGTAAATGAACAATGTAAGAAGAAATTAGAAGCAACAGAGATGTGGTTCCTGAGACGAATGTTGCGAATTCCTTGGACTGCCAGAGTAACTAACGACTGACTGCCTGAAACAGGCTAATGAAACTAGAACATTATATACAACAATAAGACAGAGACAAACATCTTTCTTCGGTCACGTGATGAGAAGAGAGGCATTGGAGAACATTGTAACGACTGGAAAGATCGAGGGGAAGAGAGGCAGAGGCAGACCAAGAGAAATGATGCTGGATGGATTGAGACGGTGGCATGGAGGAATATCAGCAGCAGAGTTGATCCAGAAAACCAAAGACCGAGATCTGTGGAGAGCCATGAACGCCTACGCCAGCCGGCACGGCACTTGATGATGACTGTGAAGTTCTATCGATGCTTCATGATGCAATTCTAAGAAAACGTCCAGGACTGCTGACTAGAGGAGTGTTGCTTCTTCATGACAATACCAGGCCACATACGGCTCAATTAACTCAGGAGAAAATTAACCAACTAAGCTGGGACGTTCTGGAACATCCTCCTTACAGCCCCGACTTAGCCCCTAGCGATTTCTACCGTTCTGGTCCACTGAAAACCCACCTTGGCGGGAGACATTTCGCGAATGACGCCAAAGTTGAATGTGAAGTGAAAACGTGGTTTAGAAAACAGTGCACGCAGTTCTATGCATCCGGTTTGGGATGACTGATAAAACGATGGGATAAGTGCATCAATGTTGGTGGAAATTATGTTGAGAAATAAAGGGACAATATGTGTATAAAAATAAACTGATTTCAAGTTGTTATCATATTTAGTTATTATTCTACAGCCATTTGTGACTTACTTGTTGACTTCCCTCGCACGGGCATCCATAACCAACAGCCATGTCGTTGTCGTCAGAACTCCCATTTACCAATAGCTGTCCAAAGTTCAAACCTCAGATTTCGCACGATATATTTGTGTTTCCAAACCGTACGGTCGTGTGTGATCGACCTAGCTTCGGTGGTTAGTTGGTGAATCCTCTAGAAAACGGATCCTCAACTGTTAAGTCCGAAGCACTGACGTATGCGCCATGAAAAAGATTTGCATCTATAGGAGTGAGGCGGGTGTGGGACTTTCTTCCCGACTCGTTACCTCAATTCAGTTAATTCTGTTGCATAGCTCTATTTCCCATCTTCAAGGTAAAAACCAGTTGTGTGTGGGAAACTGAGGGGCATAAGCAGGTGTCACCAGATCAACAGGTTAGCAAAGACAAGTGTTGAAGTCATCTGATCATGACACTCATCCATCCTCTTCCCTCTTCATCAAAAGGGTAGTCAGTCAGAAGAAATGTCACTCCACTCTTTGTTGTCCTCCGATCATAATCATCATATGCCATGCCGATAAACGTGGGCGGTCATGTTTCGCCGTCTCACTCAATCACCAGAGTCGTGGATCAGCTCAGCGTTCTTGTCTCGACTATACCACGTGGCCTAGCCATCCAGGTATTTACTTCACTGCCTTACCCTTGACCAAAATTTTAAAACTAATTACGTCTACTTTATGTAATCAGTTCACGATTTTCATTTGCTTCTTGTAGGACCTGCTGATTGGTTTTTCTGTCTGTCCATGGTATTCTTTACATTTTTCTCAGAAACCACATTTCCACAGTCATCAGATTTTTTCATCTTGTCTGCTCATTGTCCACGTTTCACGTCCATACAAAAGTATAGGTTGTATGTAGCACCTCAACACTTTTTCTCGTTGCAAATGACACCTTTTTATTGGTCAGTATGTTTTCCATCATACTACCTTCGCCACGGCGATTCTTGTTGTAATCTCTTCAAGACATCTCCCATCAGATGGTGTGACTATTCTGCAATAATAGTACCTATTCACTTGTTTTCATCTTCTGACCATGACACTCCTCTATCTCACGTTCTCATTAATTCCCTTCATCTCTGTGTTAATCTGAACCCCGCTTGAAATCTGTATCATTTAGTTGTTTCTTGAGCATCCCCTGTTTTTCTTTTCCCCCAAATCTTTGACCGAAAGTCTTCAAACGACATATCCCAAGGGCAACTATTTTGAAAACAATTGTGTTTGTGAGAGTCCGCTCGCAGCCAGTCACCAAAGTACGGCGTATCTTCCAAATCGGACGCCATGAAACATATAACTTTCTTCAAACGGTTGCAACCTGATCCTCTCCCGAGGCCCACAAGTGTCTGCGGCACTGCTAACGGTGCAGTCTTCATAAGTATTATATCCTTTCCCACAAAAAGAATGTTAAGTATATCTTCACTCTCATCCCTGCAATAGCCCTGAAGAGACTCTTATGGGAGTCACATTATCATAACAATCTACTACTTTAATACCGTTTAAAGCCAATTTAATTCTCTAACTGCTCAGTTTGTAACTAGAATTTGTTAGTAGTTTATCTGTCAAAGCCTGCTCCGTGGAGCGGGCATTACGGACGTAGTTGTTTTGTAAAATGGTATGAGTGCCGGTCCTTCAGAAAGCAAAGGCAAACTACTGAACGTATACCTGCCAAGAAATCACGAACAGCCAAACAATGCTGGGGTTGAATACCAAGTCCTGTACTGGATATGCAATTAACTTTTTTGTATCTGTCAAAAACTGCCATCTACTGCCGTCTCTGTGGCGAAGGATTTACCAATGCAATTCATAATCTCGCTTACTGCGTTCGAAACACAGCTGCTAGCAATCTGGAAACAGACCACCTTGCGTTGGTTTCCACAAAAGTAGTATGAGTGCCAGTCCTTCAGAAAACAAAGCAAACTACTGAACGTAAAACTTGCCAATGAATTATAAACAACCAAACATGCTGGAGTTGACTACTACGTCCTGTAAAGGACATGCAACTAACTTTTGACTGCCTATTGTACCTCATTGTGACTCATATCCCTGGATTATATATATATATATATATATATATATATATATATATATATATATATATATATATATATATATATGTATATATATACACACACTCATATCTTAAGCTTCTTTCCTAGACCTGTATCCCAAGTTTCTATCCTAGACTTGTATCCCAAGTTTCTATCCTAGATTCATACCTTAGGCATATATCCTAGACTTGTATCCCAAGTTTCTATCCTAGATTCATATCTTAGGCATATATCCTAGACTTATATTCAGACTTCTATCCTAGACTTATATATGAGGCTTTTATCCTAGGCCCATATCCCGTACTTTTATCCCACAATTGTATCCCGAAAGTGTCCAACCGTACACAACTCAGGCGACAACCCCGCGAGTATTTCCATGGTAAATATTTGCTCTCGCCAGCGGAATGACGGAGTCCGGAACAAATCGCTCGGGTTGACTGCCACGTCCTGTAAAGGATATGCAACTACAGTGCATTCACATTTGTTTGCCTCAATATAAACATCCATATTTCAATAACGAACTGAGGGAAAATTATGAGATGTAGTATATAACCTTATCATTATGTCCACCCAGCAAGAAAAATTTTGTTCTGGAGATTTTACAGCAGATTTCAAAGTTTGTTTGTATGCGGTATATAATTTACGAGTCTGAGATGAAATTCATAATTTTAAATGTATTACAGCGTAGCCCAGTGTTTACCAACGTGGGGCCCACGCCCCACAGGGGGGAAATTCGATTGTTAAGGGGGGGGGGGGGGGGAAGATTCGAAAATGGAAGAAATCGACTGGATATAAAAAAACGGGGAGACTTGAGACTGAAGTTAACTAAATTGGAACCTGACATATAATCTCTTTGCAGCAAGCATCAAACGAAAGGATCTCACTAAATTTAAATAATAATAATTACTAATAATTATAATAATATTGAAAAATCTTTCATTAACATTATTGTGTACTTGAATTGCAGTTCTCCATTATCTTCTTCTTCAGCATTCCGAGCCATTGAGGTTCTTTGCTGCAGATACAAGCCGTCTCCATTCGTCTCTCTGGTTGACCTTCTCTTGCCAGTCGCTGATTCCAAGTGCTTGTAGGTCTGTATGTATATTATCTCTCCACCGTCTTCTTGGTCTACGGTCATTTATTTCTTGAATGTAAGCAAGTTTTGTTTCCCTATTATCTTCCATTCTTTCTATATGCCCCAGCCATTGCAGTCTATTAGCCTTCATGATACCAGTGATTAGCGGGGACTTAAACAGATCACAAATGTCTTTGTTGCTTCTTCTTTTCCACTCTCCACTTTGTGTATTCCTAATGGGCCCAAAGATGCATCTTAAGACTTTGTTCTCAAAGGTTTGTAACAAGGCTTTGTCTCCTTTAGTTGTACTCCAGGTTTCAGAGCCATACAGCACAACTGGTCTAATCAGTGTTTTGTATATTGTAGTTCTCCATTATATGTTTTGAAAATTTACTTACGTTTGCTCAATAATTTCCTAGTGATTTCTTCCTAAAACCTATCATTCAAGTTTCTTTAGTGAACATTTCAATTTTTGAATATTACAAATAATGTATATGTTTTGGGAGGGGAGGGGGCATAAGAATTTTAGAAAAGCTTGGGTGGGGCATAGCACAAAAAAGGTTGGGAAACACTGGCGTAGCCAGACAATCAGCGCTCAGTGTTGAATATTTTCACGGGATTGGCCTTATGCCAACTCCCCGCGTTGTTTAAACTAGGACTGTTCAGGGGCGTCTCAAAATGTGGGTTATTTCATGAAACCTGATTTATTTTTTTTTTTTTTTAATCTTACCACTTATCGCTAACATTGAAATGTGTGAATATTTTTCAATGGGATTGAATGCGAAATTATGTCTACACTTCAAAGAATCGCTATGAAGTTGTACACATATTTTTGTCAAGAAGCTGATCGCAGGAAACTGTTTTATACTATTACAAATTCCGAAAAAAGAACAGTGCATGCATTGGGTTTGAGTAAACGGTCATTTCGTTGATGGGTGCAAGAATCTGGAATTAAACCATCACGCAATAACCAAACGGTAGGTAGAAAGAATATTGTAGACAGCTTTGACAAAGATGTCATAAGGCGAGCTTTTATAAAAATGCTTTAAAAAGTCGCTTAAAATTCGACAGGGTCGACTTCATTGCACCGGGTTCTATCCCATATGGCTCGGTCTCTTTCCGCAGCGCGGAAAGCATCGCACAAAGCACGAACTCCGCAGCTTCTAGCGACGACCCACAGAAGTCTCCGAAAAATTTAACTCGTGAACCGAAGGATGCGGCCCGGAATCGAACCCACGACCTTTGGAGCCCGAGTCAAAAGGCTTGACCACTTCGCCACGGAGACTCCTAAAATTATAAAAATTTTGGATTTTATATCCAGGATTATCCAGCATTATAAAAATGCTGGATGCCAAAGAAACAGTGACTGTAAGAAAACTTAGGGTTTGGATTGAGAAAGAACAATAACATAGAGCTATCCAAAAACTTTGTGGAAAATTATAAGGACATTATCTTCACTTTTGAAAGTACAAGGGCGGTAGAAATATTCTTTGCGAGCAACCGCATTTAGGAGCCATGAGAAGCAGATACCTACGTGAAATAAGGGAAATGCGCAAAGAAAATTATGGCATAGTGTGTTTGGATGAAATGTGGATCAATGCGCACCACACAAGTGATAAGGAATGGCAATCAGTGGATGGACAGATAAAGCGATATGTGCCCAGTAGTATAGGACAGCTTTTGGTCATGGCCCATGCTGGTAATACGCATAATGGCTTACAACAGAATGCTGGGCTCGTGTTCGTATCAAAGCATACAGACAATAGGGATTATCATAATAAGATGAATGGTAATGTATTTAGAGATTGGCTCGAGAATACTGTGCTTCCATCCCTAGATAGACCGTCGTGTCCAATTATGGACAATGCATGATATCAATGTTGTTGCCCAAGAAGACAAAATACCTACAGCATCGAGCACAAAGGGAGCAATAAAGATATGACTCCGAATGGAAAACATACCATTCCCAGAACGTATTTCTAGCTAGAATTTGTTGTCCCCTGTAAAACAGACGCCAAAAAGCAAGAAATATCAAATCGACAAGTTGATAGAAGAGCATCGTCATGGGTGCTTGAGACTTCCGCCGTATCATTCTCATTTTAACCCTATAGAACTTGTGTGGGCTAAAATTAAAGGACAGGTGGCAGCTGACAATACTATATTCAAATTGTCTGACGTCAAGATACTAATCCAGTCCGCGCTATTAAATATTGATAAAAGTTACTGTAAAAATGTGAGGACCATGTGTTGAAAGAGGAAGAGGATTATTGGAGAAAGGATGGATTGAATTTTATGCCCCCGGGAAGGTTAACCCGGTCAACAAATGCCCGCAGAAGTCGGATGTGTCGGCCTAACGGCGCAAGAACGCAGCTCTGCTGTAAACAGGCACAACGCAATCACATCCGAAAAAAAACTCCGGATGATCGCAGAAGAAGAAGAAGAAGAATTTTATGCAACCGAGAGCAGTCATCAACCTACTGGAATCGTCCGACACAGATTAAGGTCTGAGCAGATCGCACACCTTAATCCACGTGCACACCAACTGGGATACTTTGCTACAAATATTCAGAAGAATTGCAGGCCCTAAACATTACAGCATCAGCATAATGTCAATGGCAACAGTTTGTATTCCACAGTGATGAAATTTCAATTCCGCAAGCCCTCAGGGTTGACAAACAACTGTATTGAACACACACACACACACACACACACACACACACACACACACACACACACACACACACACACTAAACGCATTGAATACCAACAGAAGAGTAATATTGCGGTGGAAACTGACATATTGTGGCATAACAAGAAACGTGAGAGCAAACACGTTGTCAAATTAGGGGACAACACACGTGCATACGAATCAATCTATAAACTTCAATGAAAAGAGGACCAACATCTTGGTCGTTAAGAAGAAAGCCCACTACAGAGACACTGACAACTATTTTCATAGTGCAAAACAGGTAATCATGTTCCGTCTCTGAACGGTAAACAGCAGAGTAGACAATCTTTCACGAAGACTCAAAGCGGGTCTGTCACCCATGTGTACGTGTGAACAAACTACACAGACAGCTGAACAGATCCGTAAAAATGGAATCATGATGACTAAATTGCGGTATCATTTCTGGTCACTCCATACGCACTTTAACGCACAGCTATTTGGAAGCTTTCACGAACTCAATATAAAAAGCTAACATGAATACATTATTAACCAGCAGCTGAAGAAACAAGAAGGAAATGAAAATTAAGGTAAGAAATATATTCCTTCTATTTTCCTGTCAATTTACAAATTATTTACCCCATGCCTCTGTAAATTCTCTGTCTTTACTAATATTACACATTGCACCCCTCTCGGGATTCTCCGTGATGAAGTGGTCAAGCCGTCTGACTCTGGCTCCGAAGGTTGTATGTTTGATTCTGGGCTGCGTCCTTCATTTCACGAGTACATTTTTTCGGAGACTCCCGAGGGTCGTCGCTGGAGCTACGGAGTTCGTGCTTTGTGCGACGCATTCCGCGCTGCGGAAAGAAACGGAGCCATATGGGATAAAAACCCGGTGCAATACAGCCGACTCTGTCGACTTTTAAGCTACTTCTTTTATTGCACCGACTCCCATACGAATCCGGATACGCCTTGTGTCATCGTATGAATTGGCGGGGCGTTCCTTACTGTAAAAACAAGTTTGTTAGCGAGAAATCACTAGTTTTTCAGCAAGACATCAAAGAAATGTCGCCGATTTCGATGATTTAAGTTGCTTTTGGACCTATCAAAGACATATTCCTTGGGTGGGGGTAAACATAAGACGGCAGGGAAAAATTCATAACGATGCAACAGACAGTTTTCAAAATAATTGATCGTGAATGACGGCATTCGTTTGTGGTCATACTATAACTTGTTTTATGTTTAAGGGGGATCACTTCACTAAGGTGCCACTTGCCGTCGGGAAGACTGACACCCTTATCAATCCGCCACAGCGGGCGCCCATTAAAAGCTGGGCCGACATGGGAACCCAGGTACATTTTTGTTTAAAATTCCCGCCGACAGGGGGATCGAACACATGTCCACCAATCCCCCAAAAACCTGCTAGTCACTGAGCCACCGCAGTTCGTACTCTATAAAGTACAGCCCAGTACGTCTGGCTACAGAAAACCAACCCAAGTGACCGAAAACTAAGCGCGCGGCGGCCACAGTCCTAATCCACAAATATCCGGAGCTATGTTTGATTATAAAGATAGCAGCAGGGGCGCCTTAAGTAGGAGGTGTGGGATAAAGATGAGAGAGGCGAAAGAAAGGACGGGACACACGTAAGGGGGTAAAGTGACGAGGCAATGAGTCACCCAGGTTTGTACCGAGGTCTAGTTGGACACAGCAGGTTGGTCTGTATCCCAAGCTCTCCTGTTGCAACCATTCAGTGCTGTGTCGAGCCCCGTGATTAACAGGTGTCGGCGAGGCCTGTACACGACGACGGGACAGGTTCTGTTGTGTTCGGGTTGGTAGACGTACTAAATGGACTTATCTGGAATTCGTGTTCGTGTCTGGAAATATGTACTTTTCTTAATTTAATTAGCCCGGTGTTGTTAGATGATTCGGCGGTTTTTCCCCTAATTTAGTGTTTCATTGAATTATGTAACAGTTATACTTGAAGTTTGTTTATTATTTTCTGAATTGTGTTTTAGTATATCATAGTTTTAGTCAGGAGTTTCCGCTAAGTTTGTAACAACCAAAACAAGTCTGTTGTCTTGACTAAGAAATAATACGGTGTTTAGTTGTATCTATGAAATAGTACATTCAAAATTTCATGGATTCGTTTGAGATACATTAGTTTACAATTTAGATAAGAGAACACGGTAAATATTCTTTCTTTTCTTTTTAACCGCCGTATTCAATACAGTGATAATTTACAGTGAATTTAAATGATAAATTATAGTGAATTTAAATGATAATTTATACTTAAGTGATAATTCATAGTGAATTTAAGATTCTCTGTTTCCCCATGTTTACCGTCTAAAATATAGTGCAAATAGCATGTATGCGGGACTACAAATCATCCTGATTTTGTAATTTTCATAGTACAACATGAAAGATAAGCTTGACATTGTGTAGTGAAGTAGTTTTACATTCATGCCGTAAGTAAATCAAAGTAAAGTAAAGTAAAGTAAAGTACAGAACTCGTTTTTCCTCCATGAAGCTTATTGGGTCTATGGTAAAGGCACTAAAGTGCCCTATTTAAAAAAAAAATGTTTTGCATATCCTTTACAGGACATCGCTGTCAACATCAGCATCTTTCAGCTGATTGTTGATTTCTTGGCAAGATTACGCTCAGTAGTTTGCTATTGCTTTCTGAGCGGCCGGCTCACATACCCCGTAAGTTACCGACGCGATTCAACCACTGCTGATTCTCACCGTCGTCACGTTACTTACGAGAGTATACGAGATTACGGAGAAAAGTTGCTAACCTCTAGGTCAGGAAGCCGGCAAGGGCCCTATTACATGCGTTAAAATACATTATTAATTTTCTTTGACCGTTTGCTATTTTCAAGGCAAGTTTACGTTCAGTAGTTTGCCATTGCTTGCTGAACGACTGAATGACCTTTATTGTTAGACACTGGACGTATCGGGCACTAATTATAATGGCGACAGCAATGTTTATAGTCCTGTGCGTTTTCGGGGCCCGTAAGTGAAGCGAATAATAGCAACACTAACCTACCATGCATGTTATAAGAGGCGACTAAGGAGGCTTGGCGTGAGACTGACTACCTCATCATGTAGAAAACTAGAGCTGCAAAATCAGCCAGTCATGAGCACGCCTGCAGTGGGCTTGGTTTGAGTTGGTTGAAAAGCCTGGGCTCCACCCTGGAAGATGAAAGGCAGAACCAGAAGTAATGTTGATAGATCTAAACGAGTCTACATTATCCTGCTTGATGTGTATCCTGCTGGCGGGATATTTGAAACAGTATGCTAAAGTGAAGGCGCCAAATGTAATACAATCGTTTTGAAATTATTTGTCAAAATTACTATCATCTACTGCCTATAGCACCTTGCGGTGTAGGTCGGGGGGGGGGGGGGGGGGGGGGGAGGGGGGGGGAGTCTCCCCCCCCCCCCCCCCCCCACTGCCAGAAAAAAATCCCACACTTTACTGATGAAGGCTCGAACCCGGGACTCTCGAAAAAGAACCCGCCACGCTAATCACTCGGCCAGCTGCTCCTCTCCAAACAATCAAATACAAGATTTTCTACGCTATTTATTGTAGTTTGCGACTAGACTTTCAACCTTCGAAGGCTCTCCAGTATCTACTTTTGTGATTATTTAACTGCCACAGTCATTTAAGTGTAAATAATCTACTTTTGTGATTATTTAACTGCCACAGTCATTTAAGTGTAAATAATCTTCTTTTTTTTTTTTTGATTATTTAACTGCCACAGTCATTTAAGTGTAAAGAATCTACTTTTGTGATTATCTAACTGCCACAGTCATTTAAGTGTAAAGAATCTACTTTTTGTGATTATTTAACTGCCACAGTCATTTAAGTGTAAAGAATCTATTTTTGTGATTATTTAACTGCCACAGTCATTTAAGTGTAACGAGACAATACGTAACACCATACAATACGGCATCATTCTTGGATTACTATAGTGATTTCTTTGCTCGGGATATACCACTGAAAGGGGCACACAACACCAACACTGAATGTGACAACGAGCTTGTGAACAGGTAAGAACAACATATAAGTAGGTATAAAACGTGCGTCTGAATTGAAGATTACACTACTGAAATCAAGGTATTGTGTGCTAGAAAAAGACATTTAACTATCAGTTGAGTTTTTTGTGTGGTTATATATCTGCATGCATGAGTCATGTGTCTTGATTCTACTACAATCAGTCTCCCACAGTTTTTGTTGTTGTCTTTGTGATTTCAGCGTGTTGTTTTCTTTATGACTACTAGTTGTTGTTTTCCAGTTTTAGGTAGGGCCTTAACTTCAAATAAAGCCGGCTCCGTGGCGATGGTGTAACTGACTCAGTTCGTAATCCCGCATACCGCTTTCGAAACACAGCTGCGTAGGCTTTTTTGAAATGGTATGGGTGTCGGTCGTTCAGAAAGCAATGGCAAACTACTGAACGTAAACTTGTCCAGGAGTCACGAACAACCAAAAAATGCTGGCGTTGACTGCTACGTCCGTAAAGGATATGCAACTAACTTTTTTTTGAAACTTCAAATGGGAGCCTCGTTGGTGTAGTGGTTAGACATGGGCCTGTTCGTTGGGTGGTTATGGGTTTGATCCGCATCGTGGTGGATTCGGATTTTTAAAATTGACCTGAACTCTGAGGCTAACCAGACTGAAATCCGTACCAATAAATACTTTCGGAAGTAAAGGCGTTCTGGGTGATACTGACCCCAAAAGTTCCTAGTTAGTGCTGATTTAACTATACAAATGTAGGCCTACCAACGGATACCAAATGCTCCTTAAGACGTGTTAAAGGGCCTTAACTTATGTATTTAACTGCTCCTGACAGATGCAGTGTGTGGCGTGGGAAAAAGGTGTGTAGGCGGGAGGAATAGATTGAGGTGATAATATCAATGCGCCCTGATTATTATTAGCAACAGATGTGGTTTTGTGGTTAACATTTTATCCACCTGTGTAAAATAACACAAAGAAATAAAGCATATAGCGACTTGTTGGATAATGAATACAAATCGATAACGACCTCTGAAGGTACGGAGTACAAACATGTCCCGGCCTACATTGTATTGAAGTAATATGTGGGCTCTCTGGCCAAGTGGTTAAGCAGCTTGTCTCGCGTTCCGAATGTCGTAGGTTCGTTTCGGGTTTAGTCATTCTGTTCATGAGTGCAGTGTCCTCTCGTAGATTCCTGGGAAGCTAACGGAATTCGTGCTCTGTGTACGCTTTTGGCAGATCGCTCTGCGGAAAGATCCCGGGCCATATGGGATAAAACCCGGTGCAATGGCATTAACCTGTGTTATTACAGTAAACAGTGTAAACGTTAAACAATCTGTGTTAATACAGTCAACAGTATACACGTTAAAAAAAACTGTGTTATTACGGTAAACAGTGTAAACGTTAAACAACCTGTGCTAATACAGTCAACAGTGTAAACGTTAAACAACCTGTGTTAATAACAGTCAACAGTATACACGTTAAACAGCCTGTGCTATTAATGTAAACAGTATAAACATTAAACAACTGTGTTATTACAGTAAACGGGTATATTCATGTTAAACACCGTGTTATTTCAGTAAACATATACACGTTAAACAAACTTGTTAACATTAACATGTTCAATAACAGCTAAGGAAGGAGTGGATATATTCCTTATTTTTCCCTGTTTCACTATTAAAATAGACATCCTGTTTTATGAGAAAAGGGATAACACCAAGTTATATTAAAATATAAAGAGAATGTTTGATCAAGTCAGTAAATTCAAATATCAGGCGCCAATTAATAGACGAAGGGGGATAAAATGTACGATGTTTAATGTAGATAAACATAGGACATGTTAAAGAAGAGAGTGTTAACGTAAAGAGTGCAAACATGCAGCGACCTTTTAAAACAAAAAGAGTACAAATTTGTAACGCCCTCTTAATGTAAATGGTTAAATACTTTGTCGACCTATATTAAGTAAACAGTAAACACATTTACAGTAAACAGTATAAACGTAAAAATAGCCTGTTTTATTACAGTAAACCGTGTACACGTTAAACAACCCGTGTTATTACAGTAAACAGTGTAAACGTTAAACAACGTGTGTAAATACAGTCAACAGTATACACGTTAAACAACCTGTGTTATTACAGTAAACAGTGTAAACGTTAAACAACCTGTGTTATTACAGTAAACAGTGTAAACGTTAAACAACCTGTGTTATTACAGTAAACAGTGTAAACGTTAAACAACCTGTGTTATTACAGTAAACAGTGTAAACGTTAAACAACCTGTGTTATTACAGTAAACAGTGTAAACGTTATACAACCTGTGTTATTACAGTAAACAGTGTAAACGTTAAACAACCTGTGTTAATACAGTCAACAGTATACACGTTAAAAAACCGGTGTTATTACAGTAAACAGTGTAAACGTTAAACAACCTGTGTTAATACAGTCAACAGTATACACGTTAAACAATCTGTGCTAATACAGTCAACAGTATACACGTTAAACAGCCTGTGCTATTAAAGTAAACAGTATAAATATTAAACAACCTGTGTTATTACAGTAAACAGTATACACGTTAAACAGTCTGTGCTAATACAGTCAACAGTATACACGTTAAACAGCCTGTGCTGTTAATATAAACATTAAACAACCTGTGTTATTACAGTAAACGGGTATTCATGTTAAACAACCTGTGTTATTTCAGTAAACATTATACACGTTAAACAAACTGTTAACATTAACATGTTCTTCTTCTGCGTTCATCCGGAGTTTTTTTTTTCGGATGTGATTGCGTTGTGCCTGTTTACAGCAGAGCTGCGTTCTTGCGCCGTTAGGCCGACACATCCGACTTCTGCGGGTTAACATGTTCAATAACAACTAAGGAAGGAGTGGAATATATTTCCTTATTTTTCCCTGTTTCACTATTAAAATAGACATCCTGTTTATATGAAAGAAGGGGATAACACCAAAGTTATATTAAAATATAAAGAGAAGTGTTTGATCAAGTCAGTAAATTCAAATATCAGGCGGCAATCATAACGTCAGACGGAAGATGTGTGATTGAGATTGAGAAAAGAATAAAGTTAGTTGCATGTCATTTACATGATGGTTCTATGAGTACATGATTTATTGTATGTTTGCGATAAACTATACGATATAGGTTAGCTAAAAACACATTCCGCCAGAATTTATCAAACGAATGTATTGTCCATAATATATATTCGCTGGTCTGGTCACTTGACTCGCATGCCAGATCACAGGCTCCCTAAACGCATTTTTTACGACGAGCTGCGCTGTGGTAAACGCTCCCAAGGCAGCTAGAGGAAACGCTTTAAAAACAATCTGAAGCGCTCACTAAAAGCTTTTGGAATTCATCACGACTCTTGGGAGACTGCTGCCAAAGACCGAAATTTCGTGGCGTAAATAATTACCCACAAGGGTTTAGTCACTTTTAAAGCAAACAGGACTGCAAGAGCTGTGGGGAAAAAAAAGACTGGACCCCCAAAAATAAAACACATAACTGTAGATTCTCCTCCTGGAACGTTAAGCATTCCATTCTTTGCTCACATTGTCAAAGAACATTTCGAGCCAACATAGGCCTTACCAGCCATCTTAGAACTCACGGTTCCAAACTTTCAACCCCACTGGATGCAATGAATGCTCATCATTCTTGATGGACAAACACTGCATACTATGTATTGTAACAGACTGCTGAAATTGGTCAAACGAGTATATGATACTCATACAATTCATGCGGTAGAGGGAAGCGAATGTCGTTAACATTAGTAAAACGATTTTGTTTGGCTTATTCTACTTCTTGTGTTGTGACTTAAGGCGATTGTGAAACTGTGTTTCACACTTACCCGTCATACCGAGTCGACGGTTTAAAATCAGCCTCGGGGATTTCGAAGGAGACCTCTTTGCACTGATTTCGACGGTATGAGACATAAATTATAGAAATAATTGGCAAAACTACTGAACGTAAATTTGCCTTGAATTTTAATCTGGGGCTGATCGCAACGTCCTGCATAGGACATTCAACATTTTGTACTACACCTGCACGACTCGTGGTTGTTGTTAAACTCCATCATGGAACAAACACAATGGGGATTGGGGGAGGGGGGGGGGGTGTGTGTTCTGATCGTCAGAACACTCCACTTCTTCGAATGTTTATGTAGTAGTTGAGAACTAAACACGAAAGTGACCATGTCACTGTAGAAGGTACCTATGTAACCAGAGGATTAAACCTCACGGTGGCTTGGGAAGAGCAGTGATGGAAGGCATTGTCCCTGGTAGGAAATGCAGGGGTCGACCAGCACGAAGCTGGACACAGAACATTGCAGACACCTGGAGCATGAAGGTGCACGAGGCAGGAGACATGGCAGGAGATCGAGAGGCCTTTCGGTGCACTGTGATGAGAGCGCCGTTCTGCGAGGGACCTGTTATAATAGATGTTGAGTTGAGTTGAGTTGAGCTAAGAACCGACATCACGGCACACAGGACATTCGCCCACGCGCTCCGTCCCCTCGTTCAACAGCTAGCGAAGAGTCATACTACTAATCGTTCTCACCGCTATCTGATTGAAAGTTCTCCTTGTCTTCGCTCTCAATTTTGAGATTCTTCCGGAAACCCTGCCGATCCACCGCAATATCATTCTTTCCACATACAGGTTCTCAGCCTGTTCCTCCACCTTCTGCACCTGGTCCCACAAGCGCTCGACCACCTCTCCCTTGTCCGTAGGCAATCTACCACCAAGAGGTGCATTCCCTGCCAGCATATCAGCCTGTTCATTCCTCCGCACTTCCCTATGGCCAGGGCAACAAAAATCCATAAAATTGTCACAATAGTCATAATAGTCATTCCACACGAAATGTTCCTTTCTATAAGAGAGCGAGAGAGAGAGAGAGAGAGAGAGAGAGAGAGGAGAGAGAGAGAGAGAGAGAGAGAGAGAGAGAGAGAGAGAGATTAAAAGAGAGAGAACGTAGGTGATCATGGCCGAATAGATAAGAACGTAGGTTCAACCCCTACACCGGACAGTTGGACTAAAATGTTGATCTATCGTCCTTGACTTGGTGACGTTAATTACAGGCACCTCTGAAGTCAGAGTGGGTTCGCCTGATGGGAGGGAAACTGTGAATAGGTAAAGCTAATTCACACGCAAAATTCAGTTCACCACTACTAAAGCAGTGTGTATGGACTACGCTTGAGTTCAAAGCAAGCTAAGGCAACCAAAGAGAGAGAGAGAGAGAGAGAGAGAGAGAGAGAGAGAGAGAGAGAGAGAGAGAGAGAGAGAGAGAGAGAGAGAGAGAACGTCTGGGTAATGGAGTCGGAATCATCACCTCCTATGGACAACACCCCATTTCAAACTAATTTCCGAAATGTGGCTGATTTGATCACAAGATTATTAATCTGAGGCTGGGACGGGCCCTGATTATAACTTCTCTTATGAGGTTGAACGGGGTAGGGGTCATGGGAAAATGACAGTAAAGGAGTCGAATCGTTCTATCTCATTATTTGGCCTATATGTTAGTGCGTCATTATCTGGTGTGTGTGATTATCAGTGGCCTCCACAGACGTGCATCTTGATATCGGGAAACATCGTTATGTTTGGTCAAAGGTCAGCTTAGGGCGTGACGTGACATTTAGTGAGACGTACAATAGAATAGATGACGAAAATGAAGATACAATAAAGGAAGAAGAGGAAAGGAAGAAGATGGTATTACTCAGTGTCACTCTGGTCCTGGTGCACGAGACTGTTTTCAGAAGGTTAGAAACGATCTGTAAATCTGAAATTAAAAACAAAATGGCCACAGAGTTTAATGCGCTTTGCGCTTTAACTTCCAGTATACTGACAGTGGCGTATGGGGTTCAATCCCTACACCCGTCTTGTGGGTTTCAGCGTTGACTTTCCGTTCAGAAAGCAATTGGTGAGCCCAGCACCAGAGCACTATGTGTCGGCTCTGCAATTATGGAAGCCTCCCTGGATGGCGGGGAATGCCCATGGTCTGACCCTGCCTTCCCTTGTCTTCAGCCGTTCTAAGTTGGCCTACTGGGATGGGGATAACACCACAACAGTGAGAGTCGAAAATCCTACGAAACACCCGGGTCCCGGTCAACAAATGCCTGAAGAAGCAGAAAGTGTCGGCTGACAGGTGCAAATATCGCAGCTCTGCTGTAAACAGACAACGCAATTATGTATAAAACAACATTCCGGACAAACGCAGAAGAAGAAGAAGAAGAAGAAGAAGAAGAAGAAGAAGAAGAAGAAGAAGAAGAGGAAGAAGAAGAAGAAGAAGAAGAAGATGAAGAAGAAGAAGAAGAAGAAGAAGAAGAAGAAGAAGAAGAAGAAGAAGAAGAAGAAGAAGAAGAAGAAGAAGAAGAAGAAGAAGAAGAAGAAGAAGAAGAAGAAGAAGAAATCAATGGCAAACTACTGAACGTAAAATGGCCTAGAAAATCAAGCAGGGGTTGGGGTTGATAGCAACGTCCTGCAAGGGAACTACGACATTTTCAGTCGTTTGTATGACATCGCGACCAACCCCAGCATTATTTTATAGGCCATTTCACGTGCATTAATTAATTAAGCTGATCTTGATCACAGCTTCCTGCAAAGGTCAAGCAATATTTTAAGTTTTCCATTGCTTTCTGAAGAAGAAGTCAACGTGAAAGTTCAACTATGTGTGGAATGAACCCACAACCCGGCTGTCAGCGCACATGAAGTTTAAGCGCGAGGGCGATACACCCTTAGACAACGTTAGGGCTGATGCAGATGACGCCGTCTCCTTGACATGTCATGTTCTCAGTCTGAATATGGCATGGCTCCTTATTAGCTTCTTTATATGTATTTTCTAAAGCTCTTGACATTTCAACTGCATACAAACTGCATAGACAAGCAGGACGAGGCGATTCTCGGGGAAGTGCTATCGTGTTTTCCCTTAAGCAATGTCGGTGTATGTAAAAATAAACGGGCCCATCAGATGGCGTCTAGGGCGCCTCCCGAGAGAACACGGAGATTAATTTATTCAGTGCCAAACAAAACGTAGGTTTGGAAACAACGTGATACACAATCAAATGAACAAGTATTATAATGTAAACTTGTGTTCACCGAGCAGTTAAATTGTGGGAGATACCACGAAACAAAACAAATAACATGATGACCCTAGTATGGCAATATATCGTCTTTCTGTCCAAATGGTAGGTCACATGTTTCGATATATTATCCTTCGGCAGTGAATCAGGTGAGCAAGAAAGAGACCAAACTGCCCATAACTGATCATCTGTTGCACGAGCAAGCACAAATCTATAACCATACATACGCAGCTGCGACTGATAGAAGCAGGAATCCGATTTAGCACTAGCAGGAAGGAGTGTGGTACAGGACGGAGTAGATGCGTGCGTAAAAAGCTGGCTATTGGAACTATAAGTATCCTTACTCTTGGAAATCTTGAGTTTGAGACCGGGCACAAATGGGCAACTCAGAATGCCGTGACGTCGGTGTTGGAACATACATCATAACAGTCTGAGAATCGAACGTCATGCGTGTCGGTATATGCTTTTGGATCACTGTCATCGCTCACGTATTTTCCCATAAGTCTCGTCGCATAGATCACGCAAGGAGATACGCTTTCTGATTTTTCATTTTTAAATTTAGCCTAAGCAGGTCTCTCTCTCTCTCTCTCTCTCTCTCTCTCTCTCTCTCTCTCTCTCTCTCTCTCTCTCTCTCCTCTCTCCTCTATCCCCTCTCTCTCCCCTATCTTCCTCCTTTCTCTTCTCTCTCTTTCTTTTGTCCTCATTCTTTCTCTTTCTTTTTCTCTCTTTCTTTCTCTCTCCTTTTATCCCTCTTTTTCTCGCTCCCTCCCTCTCTCTCTCTCTCTCTCTCTCTCTCTCTCTCTCTCTCTCTCTCTCTCACTATATATATATATATATATATATATATATATATATATATATATATATATATATATATATATATATATATATATATATCCCTCCTCCAGGACTGGGAATAGCCCTCGTGTGTACCTTGACGTTGCAGATAAGAGTGTATTGAAGAGTTATTGCAGCCGAACTTTATTGCAAAGATGGCACTTGTTGATGATAAACGTAGACAGTTACTCTTGCCAATTAGCAACCACCTTCGCAACATAGAATTAACAATTTCAAATTGCTGAGTTTGCGTAATAGTTTTTACAAGAATATGGTTCAAACGTGAACATAAATCACCATAGTTTCCCAGCTCCCCTTCTTTCCGGCAACAAGATGGCAGCCGCACACAACTGTCACGTAATTTCACATGGATTAACCTATCGCTAGTACGTCACGCAACTAAATATATCCTGAATGAAAGCTGCAACTTTGTGATTGTAGGATCGCTATTGTGTTATGGCACACTCAATTTGCTTAGATTTCCCATCTCTGTTAAAACTTCGAAAGTGAAATCGGATGTTTTTAACGAAGTTACAAACAGATATGTTTGTACACGATCTGTCTTGCGTCGTAAACTACGAGTTATAAGTAATGGCATGTTTCAGCCATGATATGGATCCTTCCCATAGCAGATACTATTGTATCTGTAGTTACTATTGTATCTGTTGCTATGTAGCGATCTCTGTGGTGACGTGGTTAAACAGCCTGTCTCGCGCTCCGAAGAAGGTTGTGAGTTCGACTCCGGACCCAGCGATTCGGTTCCCGAATGCAGTTTTCTCCGAGACTCCAAGGAGTCGTCGCTGGAGCTACGGTGTTCCTGCTTTGTGCGAAGCTTTCATCAGATCGCCGTGCGGAAAGAGACCGGGTCATACGGCATAAAACCCCCGTACCATTGCCGGTGTAATATTCAGTACACCGGGATTTATATATCATAGATCACGAATTTATGAAGTGAGGTGATTGTACGCTTCCTTACCAACTTTTGTTTATCTCGAAAAAACAAATCACCCGACTCATAAAGCCGAAGGGTCGTACGTGTGTAGATTGTATTAGTCACGCAGAGCGGTGTATGTCATTTGCAGATATTCTATTTAACTGCCTTCAGCTTTAGACGCATATACATATGTGCTTGAGTGCGTCCGTCCGACCGGCAGGTTTGTGTGCAAACAAGCAGCCATCCTTTACGGAAAAGATACTCTCACATTTACTTTTAAGTAAATCGTATAGTATTATCTACGCGCGGGTGTTAACAAACAACCCTGCTTAGAGCGTCTATAGCAACCGTCACTACTTTCCTATGTACCTATAAATCTACTGTCTTGATCACAGACACATTTGTTCTGATCACTCGCTCTCTCTCGAACGAGTTTCGTGATGTATTGTTTGTGACGTAATACACAGGAATATCTATTCCCGGGGTGTCCGTAAAGCCACTGAAACAGCATAAGACAAGTATTCATAAGAATTGATCCTCAATCATGACGAAGAAATGCGCTTGCCTACCGACCCGGTGGTGATAGACTCGAATCCCTGTCAAAGTTAGTTAGTTGTATATCCTTTACAGGAAGTAGCAGTCAACTCCAGCATTTATTGGCTGTTTGTGACTCATGGGCAAGTTTTTAAGTTCAGCAGTTTGCCATTGCTCTCTGAACGACCAGCACTCATTCCAACGCATGGCGGTTCTGCTGCCAAATCGCCCTCAGCTGTGTTTCTAACAAAGCATGCGGGATTACGAATTGCGTCAGTAACCTCTTCGCCACGAAGTAGGCATCAAAGTAGATTGTTATAATTAATATTGGCTCTAAGGCGACCCAGTCTAAACTGAGTGCCAGGGAAAGAGCGGGGTTAAAGGCTACAGGTTTTACTTCATTGCTCCGGGTTCTATCCTACATGACTCGATCTTTCCTTCGGCTTGCCAAAAGCCTGACATAGACCACGAACTCCGCAGCTCTAGTGACGACTCTCAAGGGTCTTCGTAACTCGAGGCAAGTGGCTTGACTACTTCGCAACTGAGATTCTTCTCGCCCCCCTCCCCGCCCTCCCAACCCCATACCGACACGTCATTGGAGTAAACTTTAGGAATAGATACCCAGCATTTAATTTTTTCCCGGGTTTAAAACTGGGTAACTGGGATTAGAAAACCCCCACTCAATCCACCTTTGAAAAGTACCGAGCCTTATGGAGCCTAGCGAAAAACTGAGTTGGATTCGGAAAAGGGTTCCACCTAAACTGTTATCTGTTCAGCATCGGTAATCTATACACAACCTGTGTTCTCCACTTGGTTTGCGAAACAAAACTACCCCCGCATTGTTGGGGATGTGGATGGTGCAATCACGTCATCCTCCACAGTTTTTGTATTTCCTCCCCAGGGCCTTTTCTTTAGAGAAGGGCACTGGAAAACCTTTGGCGAACAGGCTCCTGTGTGGTCAAAGTCATCTCAACTCAACCCAAACCCTCGTTCGCCAGGTTTATCAGTCATATCTCCTTATGAGCTTGAAAACCTGGGTTATTTTCCCTCTCCTGGGAGGTCAGATCAGGGTTCACTTGCACATCCCTATAGGTTTCCTGGTGTCCAAGGGATATTCCCTGCCCCGCGGGTTCCCACTTCTGTCTCCACTGAAACTGCCATTGCCATGGGTAGCTGCCTCTCTCCGGGTCTCTCTTCTTTTTCCCGCAAGAATTGATAGGGAAAATCTTCGACTTTCCCCGGATCCGGATCTGATATTTGGGTTCTGGATATCACCCTTTCCAGGGGAAAATGGTCCTTCCCAAACCTATCTCCAGTTTGTTGTTTCCTTGGGGAGTACAAAAAGACTTTATCTCCCACCTCTAAGTCTTTCTTTAACCTACGGTTGTAGTAAGCCGCATGTCTTTTCCTGGCCTTTTTCAAGTTTTGATTTGCCAGGTCCATCCCTTATGGATTTTTTTCTTTCAGTTCCTCCACGTTTGATAGGATAGATCACTTCTTCTGACTCCCCTTTTCAGTCCAACTCCTCAACATGGCTTCCAACGGTCCTTTATTGGCACCAAACAGCAACGTACGGGGGTAGTCCGTTACCATGGAACTTCCCGATAGGCAAAGATGCTGCTGGGATTATTCTCCCACCCATCAGGTTTTTCCTGCGCTATTTCCGAGCATTGTCATCAACGTGCCGTTGAAACGCTCTACTTGTCCATTGGCTTGAGGGTGGTAAGGGGTGGTATGTATGTGGTTAGAGTGAAAAACCCTAAAAACCTCCTCCATGATTTTCCCCAAAAAATGAATCCTTGTCCGTCAGAATTTGATCCGGGAAAACCTAATCTGGTAAAGGCCTCCATCGGCGTCCGCCCTCTTTCGAGTCAATCGTGGTCAACGGTAGGCCTACCCCACATTGTACAGCAATCCACCATTGTGATATATACATGTTCCTCTTCCTGTCCTGGAATGGACCCACGATATCGATGGTACCCTCTCGAAAGGAGATTCATGATGGGGGTCTCACCCAACATCACCGGTGCTGTCCTGTTTCGGTGCCACCCTCTGCACTCAGGCATGACTTTCACATCCCGACGCACATCTCTGTCATTCCCGTGCATAGTAGTGGCAGGAAATCCCTGCATGGTGGCGGCATACTCCCATGTGTCCACTAAAGTAATTAATCCCATATGAATTCGGGGACCGGGGGATTAGCTTTCGGACGAACCAACTGACCTTATAGGTTTGTCTCCCTTCCTGCTCTCCTGTAGAGTCTCCTATTCTTCATTCGTACTGCCCCGTCCTGGTGGTCAGCACTTATTCTGGCGCTTTTTGTGATGCAAGGACGTAAGTCTCATCCTCACTCTTGGGCAGTTCGTAGCTCCCCCGGCATTGGGTTAGTCCAATTGCGTCTCCTCTTCCTTTTTCGTCCTGAGAGCGAGTCCTCATTGCTCCCATAATGAATTGCTCCCTGGCATTCCCAGAAAAGCATACCGGCAAACTTAGGATACTGGGAAATGGATCGGTCATACAGCGGCCTTGATGGGCCGGTGACGTACTTGCACCGTCCCCCTTAGAATGGGCACTTCATGGGTTAAACAGCACTCTTCTGTGCAGGCTGTATGTCCAATATTTCACTGTGAATTGTTCTGGATGTACCAGATTCGCAGAATCACACAGGCCTCCCCCGTCCCCCCCCCCCCCCAAGTCTGTGTCCTATAAACCTCCACTTGACGACCGTGTAACCGCTACCAATTCCATACGGTAGTTTTTTCCTGGTCTGGAGTCTCGTCTCTGCCTCGACCGGTTCGGTGGGCTCCACCTTAGGTTTCCCTGAGCAAAAAACACGACGAAATTGAGTGTCTCCTGACTTTCCCCACAGTCAAATGATTTGTGCGTTGTTTGACTTGCATTGGTTGCACCATTCCCTGTCCTAGATTTTCTATTGTCGACTTGATGAGCTCTCCTGTTGCGAACTTCCTTGTTGACCTTGGCATTTTCCGTGACAAGCTCTCCTTGAAGTCCTTGACATTTGCAAGTGGAGGGTTCTTAAGCCTTCGATTTGGCGAGTCCTCGCGTATTGTGATAGGGTGGACTTACAAATTGCACACCACTTTCACGCACACGGTCGTTTAGGTGCAGAGCTTGAAGTGCTCTTGCTTCCTCCTTATTCTTCTCTTGAATATCCTCTTATTTTTGCACATGGTTCCCACTTTTTGGTTCCTGAGTTTTGGCTTATTTCTTCTTGTCATGTTTTCTCTTGCTTTTGGTGTTTGTGGAAGAGGTTCTCATGGCCCTGCCTCCCCATGTACCTCGACGAACCGTTCTGCTAATTTTTCCGAGGGTCAATAACGTTCCGCTCCTTGTTCTCCAGGACGTCTGGAGAGGTTTTAGACATTTGCTTCTTCAGCTGTCGACCACCATGGATCTCGTCCAGACTCTCATAGTCATGTGCTGAAACCCATCCCAATCCATCCCACTTTGAGAAAGATTTAAGCCGCCAAACTGTAGGCGGCAACAACTTGCCCGATTCTCGGTTCGCTGCTCGAAATTTTTTCCGGTAGGTATGTGACGTAACCTCGAATCGTTTCAAGCAGAGCCGTCTTTAACTCATCATAATTGTTCTCATGTCCTGTGGCGGCGAGTATAAACCTCGCATCCCGTCCCGCTAATCCTGGTATCGCTTAAGAATTCCAATGTGTTACGCTCCAGACCCATAGCAAACTGACATAGCCTCGAAGCGTTGAGGTATTGGTCTCTTCTCTTGTCCTCTCGTAAACCGCTAAATGAAACGTCATAGCATGGGCCCATGTCCGCCTCCTGGTGTTGCTCCTGGGATTGAGGAACCTCCAACTGCTCCCATTTCTCCATTATATTGACTCTCTTCACTCGAGTTTCCCCTCATCCGTACTCGTGCTCTCTCCTTTTCGTGCTTCCTGGGGGGGGGTTTCAGCTTCTAATTTCCAGCTGCTTGCTCTCTTCAAAATTTCCTAGCTGCTTCGCTCAGCTTCCAATTTCCTCGCTGCTTGCTCAGCTTCCCTTCTCAATTCCAACTCGGCTTTCGCTCGTTCCGTTCCGCTTGACGATACTCTCTCTCCACTTCCTTTATGTACTCCGTTAGAGCAACACACCAATCCCAATTTCTTCCCCCCTTTCCTTTAATTTCTAACGTGCTCATTTTAGGTTAGCCATTATACGAGAGAGTAAGCAAGCAGGTCCTAATCACAATATAACTGCAATTACTATAACCGATATATGAACAATACTAGAATCTATAGATATTACCACACACAGTACATTCACTCATTGACCAAGAGTAAAATCAGGACCCCAGACCTATGCAGACGTGTGAAGTGTGAACAGTAAGATATTAGGTGCCTAACCCCATCCCACATTCACTCTAGCTGGATTCTCCAAACTGATATCTCCCTCCTATAACTAAGGATCCCGTGTCAAAGGACCCCGTTGTCAGAAGATCCCACTGTCAAAAGTTCCTGCTTGCAGGAGATCTCGCTGTCCAAGGATTCCGTTTACGGGAGATCCCGCTGTCCAAGGATCCCGTTTACGAGAGATCTCGCTGTCCAAGATCACGTTTACGAAGATCCCGCTGTGTCCAAGATCCCGGTTACGAGAGATCCCACGGTCCAAATTCACGTTTACGCGCACCCAATAATGTCGTGTCCCCTTTAAAAGTGGCCGTCCCTGGAGTGAGGAGACCGACACCCACATTATAATATTATTTTTTTTTCCCCTCAATATTCTGGAGAATCCACCAGCTTCCGTCCAACACACTCCATCAGCCTATGGACACCTTTTCCTATCACTCTCACACTGTCGTACTATTGCCCCCTTCTCATACTTCCCCAACGCAACATACTCAACAACTCTTGCTTCTAGAAATTAATAAAGATTAATTTATTAAATAAAAGTGTAACGTGTATGAGACGTGTATGCGAAGAAATGTGTGACGTGTTCTATAAAGTGTGTAGACTCTGTCTCTCAGACATCAACTCAGTCAGCTGATCACAGCAAAGATAGACCACAGCACGTTACGTCAGAACAAGTACGTCTCACCCGTTGCCGGAACCATCTTGCCCGATAATGCTTTGCCTCTGTAGACCTCTGGTACTCCAATTTCATGAACATCCGAAATAGACACTGGTGGTATTAACAGTTAATCATGGACCGGTTGCACTCTACACAATGTCCGTTCCTAATGTTCCTAAACAAACCTGCACAAGTCTTTTTGTCAGTGTGTACGCATTTAGTTAGTTTAGTTTAGTTAGCGGCATGATCATCCTCGTTGCACATCGAACCACTCGTCCATAAGTGCTAATTACTAATTTAATTGTTACTGTACTGGATTGATCCTCACTGCGGAGATGTCTATCCATCCTCAACATATAATGTCAGTGTTATATTACACGAGATTATGTAGACTTAGGAACTATTAAGACCCAATGTCTTCAGAGCCCGCCACCCCTGTCTGAGTATGTATGGTGCATCAGTACGCATCACTTCACTTTGGTGAATCAACCTGCTTTTAAGCTTTCAGTTACGTTCTGTCTGCACTTTATTGATGTTTGAACGGGTTGTTCTTCCGAATGGGTTTTTTTAAACTTGTTGAGTTTCCTTTGAGCTGGTATGGAACCTAGGATAGAACACACATCGGTGATAGTACTAGTTCACTGATCCTTATTGGCTGAGTGTAAGCCGATCACCTGCTTACTGATCTTTAGCTAACTAGAGCTTATTCATAGAGCAGATTACTACCCCCGCTAGATTCGATCAGCTAGACAAAGGAAAACTATCAGCCAAACAGAATGCGAACTCCGCACACCAGGGACACTACGGAAGATCCATTATCCCTTCATTCTCACTAGTAAAGCTTATCAACACTTCACTAATCTATTGCTAGCTAACAGAACCAAGTCTCACTCACTCCTCTAGCTAGTTTCCACTAACATGCTAATCATCACCCTTTAATTTTAACAAACAAGGCCAACCGTCCTATAGTACTAGAACGAATATATTAGAATAGTTATAACCTAAATGGCCTACTGCAATCCTATAAATCATATCTACATCGGCCATAGAGCACGTGTAAAATTAAGTCACTAATTAACACACTGTAATATTATTTCCACTGGCAACTGCAGTGCCCGCACTCTGTCTAGAGCTTATTCAAGTCCCCCCTAGTTGATCTCAATCTCGAGTTTATATGGCAAACTATCTCAAAGTGTGTCCGCCGTTACGTTATCCTTTACTCTCCCCCACACAGGTGGGCACAGTGGCAAATCTCCCCTGTCAGAACTATTTTCTGCTTAAATAAATCCTGTCCAAAGTTGTCAGTAAGTGCCTAGATTCTGCAAAAACAAGCCAGCTAGTTTCTGTAAACTCCAACAAAGAGTTGCGATACAAGCTGCCAATCATCTTGATGTTCCGGAAACCAGAATTGACAGATGCACTGTTTTTCCGTACTAGGTACTTCCGTTTTAACATCTGCCCCTGGGGATCTCAACGCTTCCATCTACATTCAAATGTTGACAACTGTCACTCTGCTGTTCAGTGGTGACTCCCTCAGCCTTGCCGTGCTGATGTCCCCCGTATGGATTACAACGGAACCCATTCCATATCCTTCTCCCTCACTCACCAAATTGGTTATATGGGCCTGACACAATGTACCTGTACACTTGTTTTACTCTGTTATACAAATAGATGCGCTGGTCGATCGTCCGCTTAATCCGAAAATCCCTGTGTATCAACCGGATAAAACACGGTTTCATTTTGTGGCACTTCTCGCCTTTCTGAAATTCATTTTTAGTAGACCAGCAAATCACGTTTTATGTAGACGTCTAGACTTGTTCTTGTACATGTTATTAAATTTAGCTTCCATTTTTACGTATACTGTGTAGGGGCAAGGGGGGGGGGGGGGTTATGGGGAGGAAATACGAAGGTCGGGGTGACATTATGAACACATGGTGAAGGGGTGCATGGACCAAAAAAGGTTGAAACATATGGTGAAAGGGTGCATGGGCCAAAAAAGGTTGAGAACCACTGCTATAGAGTATCTTAACTGTGTATTAAAACTCAACACAAAAGGCAGTGCAGTCCCGTGCCAAACATTGTGGCACCTTCATCTAATTTCTTCTTCTTCGTGCCTCTTCCGAATTAAAGTGACGCACACTAGTCTATGCACGACAAAGGTCCGGTTTTCAGCACGCATGTATTTAATGTTTGCTGGGACGCAGAGGTGTTTCCAAGGCACCAGGACTGGGTTCCATACTGGCCAAGACCTATTGAATTGACGCGTCCTCGCCGAGCGTCCTGGGCAACAGGTCCCTTAGGGGTCCTGGCTAAAGTCAGTAGGATTGTGGATTCCTCCAAAGTCGGAGAGTATCTGCCTGCACGGACGAGGACCCATCATTCTGCACACCAATAAGCCAGACATGGGACAACGGATACTCACGCAAACCTCAGGTCCTGTATGACATCACACTGATGTTGGACAACAGGATGTCTTCATCCGACATACAGGACTTCACGTTGGAGTTCATCGCCAGCGAACACAAGCAAGTAATGTTTGCTTTATCTAGCCAGATTCCATCCTAGGAAAGGGATCCACCCTGTGTGTGGGTTTTCATTGCTAATAATTTTACAAGCGCATCGGCGTCACGACCTACTCTTTGCGATTTCCAACTGCCGTAGGATTATTAACACGCACAACTTCCTGGTTTTCGCCCTGATCTGGGAAGACTAGGGATCCAATCTCAGTACTCATGAAATCACATGATGTGTGATATCATTAGATATCAAATGTTCTTGGAAAAAATTCGCAGCCCTATGTTGAGATCGAACCCGCCTGAGACGGACACCATAACCTCTCAACCACAGCCCCACCCCTTCACCCCCTCTTCCTCCGTTCTTCATGAAGTTTGAGGACTAACTCTTTGTGTCCATCTCCAATATTACACTAGTCAACTATGCCCTAGTTATGTCCATGTCTTCTCGTTCCCAACAGTTTATTTGACTCTTGACTCAAATACAGGCCGTAAGAGTTCAGTCCGGTCTACCATTCGTGTTGGTAAATGTTTATGCCAGCAACGCGAGTGTGGATTCCCTGAAGTGGCAGTGCTTAAGTGAAATATTAGGCCACGAGATAAATGTTATTTTCTGTGGCGATTTCGACGCTAAAGGCAGACCATGGAGAAACATTTCCTCCAACACACGAGAGACTGCACTTGAAACCATTGACCTGGTTTGTATCAACAGTGGCTGAGTCATCAGGACAGCAAGTCGTCCAGGTGATGAGGACACTGTTATTGATGTGGCGCTGGTTTCTCCTTCACTCACTACAGTGTGTAGATGGGGTGTCCTAGGGTACGACGGCAGCGACAACCACCCTTACATCAGACTGGTGGAGAAAATCAGAACCAGGCAGCACAAGTCAACGGTCAAGACTTTCTAGTATGACAATACAGGGCAAGATGTGGTGACTAAAGTAAGGCGCGAGAAGCTCTGAAAGCTTCATAGCAGGGAAAAAAGATGGAAGCAGCCACCTTGGTGGAATTTTGTGGTAGAAAAGGCCTGGGTGGATAAGCGTAGTGCTGTAAGGAAATGGCAAACTACCAAGAAGAACAGAGTTGCCCAGCCTAGTCCTTGCATCCACTTAGAAAGAGAGATGCACACAAAAGAAAGCTACTTCAAAAAACTGGTTAAGGTGGTTAAAAGTGAAAAATGGGCAGAGGTATGTCAAAGAGTAAGCACAGACAAGTCACTGAAATTGTTCTGGCGACTACATAAAAGCATGAGTAGAGTAGTCAAGAATAAGAGTATTCCTGACTTCCAAGGTGGTGATCTCATCTGGCAGAGGACTGACGAGAACAAGGGCAAAGCCCTCTTCCAACTCTATCTAGAGCAGAGCAACCAGACAGACATGAGAGGCCGAAATCTTGCCAAGGAGGTTACCTCAGAAAGGTGCAAGGCACAAAACATTTCGGATGAAGACACAGTGACAGTGAAAGAAATCAAGGCTGTGCTTCAACGATAAAAAAACAGCGCTCCACGGCAAGATGGCATAAGACATGACGACATCAACATGTGTACCGACAACGAACTAGAGAAACTAGCAGACATGTACAACATAAGTATAAGGAGTACTAGCCTCAAGGAGGGGTGGTGAAACAGCTATATGATTCCCTTGCCGAAGCCTAGCAAAGACTACACAAAGAATTCAGAGATATCGAGTATTAACCATGCAGAATACAACAGGCAAGCTGCTGGAGAAGTTAATTACCAGGAAAAATATCGAGCCAGCTGGAGTGGCAAGGTGTTTTCCCACTTACCCTGGGAGGGTACGTCCAAAAAGAAAAACCTGGACCAATGCAGCCTTTTTTGCCCATGATGTCTATGAAGGTTTCCACTCAGGCATTGAAACATTTGCTGCAGCGATTGATCTTGTGGACGCGTACAACAGAGTACCAGTGGATTTCTTAATGCTTCAGCTTCTTGAACTCAAGATAAGTCCTTTCGACCTTGGCTGGATCGCTGCTGCCCTCTCCCAACGGAAAGTAGTCTTTAGATGTGGCAGTTGGACTTCAGAAACAACAACAATAATATCCTGTCCTACCACAGGGATCAGCATTATCTCAGGTGCTGTTCAATGCCTACACCTTGAGAATCACCAGCGAGCAAATTAGAACCGGGGAGGACATTCTCGTATGTAGACGATGTTTTAGTGAATCGTCAGTGTAAGGATAGAGATCAGGTTGCAGTAGAACTACAAACCGAACTTAATCGCATAAGCACTTGGTGTGTTGAAGTTGGGGCAATGGTCAACCTAACAAAGGCAACAGTGGCATGGTTCTCTTTAAATAATCATATTGTCAATATCCCAACGCGAACTGTAAATATGGATTCAAAGACGGTGGAAAAAACGCAGGAAATGAATAACCTGGGGGTACGATTTGATCGAAGCCTAGCTTATACTGAGCACGTAGACCAGGTGAATAACAAAGGCCAAGCGGGGTTTGGCTGCGATGCGGGTGATGGCGGCGGCAAACAGTGAGCAGTGCCATCTATGTCTTCTTTACGAGGGGCTGGTCCTTTCTGTTCTGGAGTATGTTATGGCGATCCTGACTCTCAGCCATTAGCAGATAGAAAGGATGGTCACTTGAAACGTCATGCAAGTTTGGAGAGAACTATAATGTAGGGGTATATGTCCGAGAAGAGAGGAAGAGGAAGGCAAAAGAGAAGATGAGTACAGGATGTGGCAGATGATATCCAAATGGGTGTGTCGGACGCGGAACATCTTGCTTATGACCGAGAAGTTGTCCGGAATGTTGTTATTAGAGCGAGGCTCTGCAAGGGAAATGCTACTGAAATGAATGAATGAATGAATAAATGAATGAATAAATGAATGAATGAATGAATGAATGAATGAATGAATGAATGAATTGCTATGGCCATTCTATGACTGACATTTTTAAACAGTCTCCATTGCTGTTAATTGTGAAGCCGAGATATTCACAATTTTGGAACATCTCCAGTTTCTTCATTCTTGATAGTAATTTTTAGATGGCGTATAATTTTATTTGTGGGCTTTGGTTTTGTGTTGTAAAGTCTAGGGGAAGATTTCGATCTCTAATGTACTTTTCGACTGACAGGATTACTACCAATTCTAATCCCTAAGCACTATTTATGACGAGGACCGTGTCATCATTATATCTAAGTCTGGATCTGATTTCCCGTTAACTGACACTGGTCTCATCATGTTTGACGTTTCCCATTACATTTTCTTCATAGATATTGAACATGCCTTGAGAGATAATGCAGCCATGTTTGCACCTTCTTTACCCACACACCAGTTTGAACTTTCACCGACTGCTCAGGATGTTGCTTATTTTTCATGATATAGTGATCCAATTAACTGGATCAAGTGTGCCGAAAACCAATATACTTCATGGTCTTCCACAATTTCTGATGTCGATAACTGCAGAAAACCTCTCTGTAGTCAACGAAATGAGTCTGTAGATCTATAATGTACTCTCAGCGTTTCATAAAGCGGGTTTTCATATTGAATATATAGTCACAGTTCCTTTGCTCTGTCTGGAACCTGTCTGTGCTTCTATTCAAACTTACTTCCAATCCTCTTTATGATGATTCTCAAAAGGACTAATCTAGTGTGGCCGATTGACGCCATAGTACGTAGTTGATGCACATTTTTTACATTTCCTCATGTTTTTTAGAGGGATGTAGATTGTTTTCTTCCATTTTCTGGGCCAAACAGCGCTGCTCCAAACCTTCACATACAGAACATGATTGATACAGACGCTGACTTCTCCTCATGCTTGAATTAGCTATGTTGGTGTATCATCATGGTCAGGTGACTTCGCTTTCTTCAGATTTTATTGACTTGTATATGCTATAATTGTTAGTTTCCTCCTCGCGTCTTATGTGAGTTTCTAACACTACAAAAGACTATACTTTCTACACTAGTTACATTGTTATGATAACAGAACTGCACGTACACCCGGGGTGTTATACAATAGCAGTTGTCAGCGACATACCCAGCCATTAGTCAATTGTTATGTTTATTTTTTATCCTCAACCGTTCCTTTCTATTGGGGAGCTTGTAGTAATATCTATATTTTTAGGCTATTACATAGACTGAATTGCACATAATCAAAACAAGCATGGAGCCTTCAGGGCAATGAAACCCGGACATTTGCAGCTGCATATGTAGAACACACTGAACTGTTTAGTTAGAATGTAACTAGTATCTTATGTGTATACCCATATAACGTTTCGACACCATCTCCGTTGTCATTGTCTGACATGGGACGCAGTGTGATGAGTCACAGTCTGGAGTTGACACTTATTTTAGAGTTCATACATGCCAGGGTGTGATGGTTGATTGGTTGCTGAATTCTGTGATGGGTACGTTTTTATCGCGTCTGATGACAGAAGGTCACAAGAATCCTCCATTATCTTCAACACCTCGAATAGAGAGCTCACGCGTCTGCTAGGAATGAGTACACACACACACGCACGCACGCACGCGCACACACACACACACACACACACACACATACACAGGGCTTCTCATAAGTCTTTAGCCTGACCATGAAGGAGTAGGCGGAAAAAATTGAAATTTGGCATAGTGCTTATTCCTTCTCAATGTAGCCAACACCGGAATTTATGCATTTCTGCTATCTCTGCGTGACCTTGAAATGACCTTCAGAATAAAACAACCTTTTTTTTTCGAACTAAACCAGTTATCACAAGCCAGTATGACATCTTCGTCACTGTCAAAACGATTTCCTTTCAGCTGTCTTTTAAGATTTGGGAAAAGAAAAAAAAACTTCTGATGGAGCCAAATCTGGAGAATATGGTGGGTGTGAAAGAATTTCAATATTCAAATCGTAGGCAGTTTGCAGCACAAGCCGTGCTTTATGGGAGGGCGCGTTGTCTTGAAGCAAAGGCAGAATTTGCGTACGCGCTATCTCTCGTTTTCTGGTCACAGCCTTTCTTAGTTTGATAAGGAGATCTGCATAGTACTGCCCATTAACTGTGTTGCCATGAAGCATGCAATCTTTCAAAATGACACATTTGACGTTCCAAACAACAGCCAGCATCACTTTTCTTGCAGATTTGTGTGCTCTTGGCTTGACATGTGTTGGTGAGCCTGGGGTTTTCCCCTGCATGCTGGTAATTTTGGATTCTGGGTCATAATGGTGAATCCAAGTCTCATCTACCGTCATCATGTTTGTCAACATGTTTTTCGACCACCACATGTTGAGCAACTGGCCGTAGTAATCAACCTGTGTTTGTTTCCTTTCACATGTCAGCAGGCGCGGGATCCAGCGGGCACACACATTTCTCATGTTCAGTCTGTTATGTAAAATTCTAAAAACTGTACTCTTACTCAGTTTTTCTGAACCCGATATCTCTGCAATTGTCATTTTCCTATCCCGGTCTATGATTTTCTTCACTTTTGCAGCATTTGCATCATTGCACTCTGAGGACGGTCGTCCTGATCTTGGCAGATCAGCAACTTCGGAACAGGCCACACTTAAACTGCAAACACCAATTTTTTACAGAAGCATACGAAGGACAGACTTCCTCAAACACTGGCTCCATCTTCCTTTGTACTTATGTAGGTGTTTTCCCCTGCAACATCAAGAATTTTATCACAGTCCAGGCGTCTGATTCCTCCATTGGTCTGACAAACCGTTGGATGTGCAGATCTGGTCAATAGGGTGTGTTGTGCCATGCACCATATCGGGAAAACCAGTTGAGGGGGGAAATTCATAATTCGTATGTCCATTAAAAATTGAATGAGCTATACATGTGCCAAATTTCAGTTTCCTCCGCCTACTCCTTCATGGTCAGGCTAAAGACTTATGAGAAGCATCGTGTGTGTGCGTGTGTGTGTGTGTGTGCGTGTGTGCGTGCGTGCGTGCGTGCGTGTGTGTGTGTAGTCCATACTACATTTAGTAGCAGTTGACTGAATTTTGCGTGGGAATTAGCTTTCCATATTACCAGTGTCCTTCGCCATCAGGCGAAGCCTCTTCGATTTCAGAGGTACTACTTGCAATATACGTCCCTCAGTCAAATACGCGAAGACAACATTTTAGTCCAACGTACCGGTGATGAGAGTTGAACCCTCTACTTCAGCATCAGCACGCTGGGCGTTTAAGAACGAGTCTTCTGATCAATTAGGCCACGCTGACCTCCGGAATGAGTATGATATTTGCCTGTCGGGAGGCAATTCTTTAGATGCATTCTATACATTTGATTGGTTAGTATCAGAATAAACTCGATTTCAGGCGTGCACAGCCAACCAATTAACATATTTGTGTTATGTTGTTGTTCTATTGTAAACAATAATAACGCTCATTCAGGTGTGCACAATGTGAGTACTGATCGGTTACCATCATTATGTGGAAGTGGGATCTTCCACCGCGCTCTACTTGACTAAAGGTACAAACGGAAATAAAAGTAACAAGCACGGGTCCTCTCTGCACGTCTTTCAGCTTATGCGGTATATAGATCAATCGGCACTCAGTGGGCTCAGCATCACCCGTCAGCCTTTACTTCGGGAGCCGAATGAGCGAACGAACAAACTAACTTTATTTTCAAAGAGTCACAAAATAGGGCACTCAGGCCCGTCTTCCTCAGGCCCTTCCAATCACTCAACTTTCGTTCATCAATTATCTATGGTGCAAGTTACATTCACATGGGGAAAAAAACACATTGTCAGATGAATATTGTAAAAATATACAATGCATATTACCATGTCATGAGTCACGTAAACACACACATGCATATACGCATGCATTCATACCTGCATACATACAGGGTAGTGCCTAGACGCTCCTCTGCCAATTCTGTGGTCGAGGGGTCAATTTGCATCAGGGTGGATTCGAAAGTTTATACTCGGCCTAAACTGGTTACCAGTAAGTGTCATGGGTAGTAAAGTTGGCCAGTGGGATATTGATGAATCACTCACCGGGGCGCCGATTGATCCATACAAATATGGATCTACCATCATATTTCCAATACGCGTAAAGCAAGTAAAATAGACCTTTACTTATTTACAACGCCTTTACTTCACTGTATCAGCCTATGAGTCTAGGCCAACTCTAACCAATACGCCTTGATGGAGTTTCGAGCATATGACCACAGGACCGGCAGGCAAAACGTCCTAGTCATTACGCAACCGCGGACCCCACACGTCTAAATTAAAAATAAATAAATACAAATTTGTCATGTAGCAGTTTCTTGCTATGGGTTTGTGATGAAATAGCACCATCACAGGAACACTGACTGTCTAGGCCTGAGAGCAATGGTCAATAAGTTTTAATATTTCTCTCACTTTCGCAAGCGTCGAGCCCGCGTTGGGCAGTGCTCTTGACATTACCAACACAGTCGGATATTAATTTCGCTAGAGCGCCCAACAAAAAATCTAAATACTACTGAAAAAGACGTCTCCACAAACTAAAAAGCTATGAAGAATTCTTAGTTCAGAATATTCAGAATTCACTTAACCATTAATATGTTGTCACACCCACGATAGCGACATTTGTTACTCTCTCAGCGAAGACACCTAAGCTGAGCCACTAAGATAATGACGTAAATGACACCTCTAGCTTATGTAGTCGAAGTGTTTTATTTATTGACACCAAAGTTGGGTTCACGTTGCCCCGCTTACATTTTTAAACTGTAGGTTCATATTGCATGTCACGTGACAACTCCGTCCGGTGTCACGGCAAGATTTTCAACTGTAATTTATCTGCAGCGCTAAATTTTAATGTTGTGCAGTCAGTTCCTGGAATGTAAGATTTCTGCATGTAATATACTTAATGGAAACATTTATAACAGATTATAATTCACAGCCATCACCGTCATCATTGCCTTCTTCTTCTTCTTCTTCTTCTTCTTCTTCTTCTTCTTCTTCTTCTTCTTCTTCTTCTTCTCTTCTTCTTCTTCTTCTTCTTCTTCTAGTCCTCCTCCTCCTCCACCTCCTCCTCCTTCTTCTTCTTCTTCTTCTTCTTCTTCTTCTTCTTCTTCTTCTTCTTCTTCTTCTTCTTCTTCTTCTTCTTCTTCTTCTTCTGCTTCTTCTTATCATTCTTCAACTACTACTACTACTACTACGACTACTACTACTACTACTACTACTACTACTACTACTACTACTACTACTACTACTACTGCTGCTGCTGCTGCTGCTGCTGCTACTACTACTACTAGTAGTAGTAGTCTTTCTTTCTTTCATTCTTTCTTTCTTTACCTCTGTCCTTCTTTCTTTCATTCTTAATTTCATCTCTTTTATCTGTCTGTCTTTCCTTCTTCTCTTTTCTTTCATCCTTCCTTTTCTCTTCTTTTTCTTCCTTCTTTGCCTTCTTCTCCTTTTTTTTTTAAATCTCTTATTTGTTTTCTTTAAATAGCTCTGTCGCTCTATAATTTTTTCCGTTCCTTTCATCTTTGCTTCTTAAATTTCTTGCTAAGGTCTCCAGGACACCGTTCAGAGAAGTATTCTTTTGTGTTGTTAGTTTTTTTTTTTTTATTTTTTTTTTTTATATTTATTTATTGTTTGGCGTTTCTTGTCCCGATGATAACGACTTACTGGCTTATAATCCTGATCTTGTGGAAATGTTGGGTGAAATAAACGGCAAGAGGATCGATTTCATTGCAGCGGGTTTGATCCCCATGGCTTGGTCTCTTTCCCAAGGGCGGCCTGCTGAAAGCGTCCCACAAAGCACGAACTCCGTTGTTCCAGCGACGACTCCCGGGGAGTCTCCGAGAAAAGTTTGCACTGGTGAACAGAACGAGGTAGCGTGGAATCAAACCCATAACCTTTGCAGCTAGAGAAGACGGCGTAGCCACTTCGGCACGGAGCTCCCAAATATCGGGTTCAGAATTGTCTCCAATTACCCAAGAGTGAACACAGTAGCACCCGACTCTGACACTTGTCCCTGTTGTGAACTACTACTGAAAGGTATAGCACCCCACTGTGACACTTGTCCCTGTTGTGAACTACTACTGAAAGGTATAGCACCCCACTGTGACATTTGTCCCTGTTGTGAACTACCCTCCTCCTCCTCCCTACTCCTCCTCCCTCCTCCTCTTCCCTTCTCCTCCTCCCCTTCCTTCTCCTCCTTCTCCCTCCTCCTTCTCCCTCTTCCTCCTCCCTCTTCCTTCTCCCTCTGCCTCCTCCCTCCTCCTACTCTCTCCTCCTCCTCCCTCCTCCTCCTTCTACCTCCTCCTCCCTCTCCTCCTCCTGCTCCCTTCTCCTCCTGCGTTCTCCTCCTCCCTCCTTCTCCCTCCTCCTCCCTCTTCCTCCTCCCTCCTCCTCGCCTCCTCCTCCACCCTACTCCTCCCTTATCCTCCTAATCCCTCCTCCTCCCTCCTATTCCTCCCTACTCCTCCTGTCTCCTCCCTCCTCCTCCCTCCTCTTCCCTCCTCCACCTCCTTCTTCCTCCTCCCTCCTACATTTACCCAAGACAGACAGACAGTCAGACAGATAGTCGGGAACGGGATCTTATATGACTACTTATATGAATTAAATGAGATGCTCTCCACCATGGGCTGGGCCGGGTCAGACAGACAGATAGATAGATAGACAGACAGACAGACAGACAGACAGACAGACAGACAGACAGACAGACAGTCGGGAACGGGAACTTATATGACTACTTATATGAATTAAATGAGATGCTCCCCACCAGGAGTTGGGCGATGCCGGGCCGGGTCAGACAGACAGACAGATAGATAGTCGGAACGGGAACTTATATGACTACTTATATGAATTAAATGAGATGCTCCCCATCAGGGTCTGGGCGAAGACGGGCCGGGTCAGACAGACAGACAGACAGACAGATAGACAGACAGACAGATAGTCGGTAACGGGAACGAGAACTTATATGACTACTTATATGAATTAAATGAGATGCTCCCCACCAGAGTCTGGGCGAAGCCGGGCCGGGTCAGCTAGTTAAAAATAAATAAATACAAATTTGTCATGTAGCAGTTTCTTGCTATGGGTTTGTGATGAAATAGCACCATCAGACTGTGTAGGCCTGAGAGCAATGGTCAATAAGTTTTAATATTTCTCTCACTTTAGCAAGCGTCGAGCCCGCGTTGGGCAGTGCTCTTGACATTACCAACACAGTCGGATATTAATTTCGCTAGAGCGCCCTACAAAAAATCTAAATACTACTGAAAAAGACGTCTCCACAAACTAAAAAGCTATGAAGAATTCTTAGTTCAGAATATTCAGAATTCACTTAACCATTAATATGTTGTCACACCCACGATAGCGACATTTGTTACTCTCTCAGCGAAGACACCTAAGCTGAGCCACTAAGATAATGACGTAAATGACACCTCTAGCTTATGTAGTCGAAGTGTTTTACTTATTGACACCAAAGTTGGGTTCACGTTGCCCCGCTTACATTTTTAAACTGTAGGTTCATATTGCATGTCACGTGACAACTCCGTCCGGTGTCACGGCAAGATTTTCAACTGTAATTTATCTGCAGCGCTAAATTTTAATGTTGTGCAGTCAGTTCCTGGAATGTAAGATTTCTGCATGTAATATACTTAATGGAAACATTTATAACAGATTATAATTCACAGCCATCACCGTCATCATTGCCTTCTTCTTCTTCTTCTTCTTCTTCTTCTTCTTCTTCTTCTTCTTCTTCTTCTTCTTCTTCTACTCCTCCTCCTCCACCTCCTCCTTCTTCTTCTTCTTCTTCTTCTTCTTCTTCTTCTTCTTCTTCTTCTTCTTCTTCTTCTTCTTCTTCTTCTTCTTCTTCTTCTTCTTCTTCTTCTTCTTCTTCTTCTTCTTCTTCTTCTGCTTCTTCTTATCATTCTTCAACTACTACTACTACTACTACTACTACTACTACTACTACTACTACTACTACTACTACTACTACTACTACTACTACTACTACTACTACTACTACTACTACTACTGCTGCTGCTGCTACTACTACTACTAGTAGTAGTAGTCTTTCTTTCTTTCATTCTTTCTTTCTTTACCTCTGTCCTTCTTTCTTTCATTCTTAATTTCATCTCTTTTATCTGTCTGTCTTTCCTTCTTCTCTTTTCTTTCATCCTTCCTTTTCTCTTCTTTTTCTTCCTTCTTTGCCTTCTTCTTTTTTTCTAAAATCTCTTATTTGTTTTCTTTAAATAGCTCTGTCGCTCTATAATTTTTTCCGTTCCTTTCATCTTTGCTTCTTAAATTTCTTGCTAAGGTCTCCAGGACACCGTTCAGAGAAGTATTCTTTTGTGTTGTTAGTTTTTTTTTTTTTTTTTTATTTTTTTTAATATTTATTTATTGTTTGGCGTTTCTTGTCCCGATGATAACGACTTACTGGCTTATAATCTTGATCTTGTGGAAATGTTGGGTGAAATAAACGGCAAGAGGATCGATTTCATTGCAGCGGGTTTGATCCCCATGGCTTGGTCTCTTTCCCAAGGGCGGCCTGCTGAAAGCGTCCCACAAAGCACGAACTCCGTTGTTCCAGCGACGACTCCCGGGAGTCTCCGAGAAAAGTTGCACTGGTGAACAGAACGAGGTAGCGTGGAATCAAACCCATAACCTTTGCAGCTAGAGAAGACGGCGTAGCCACTTCGGCACGGAGCTCCCAAATATCGGGTTCAGAATTGTCTCCAATTACCCAAGAGTGAACACAGTAGCACCCGACTCTGACACTTGTCCCTGTTGTGAACTACTACTGAAAGGTATAGCACCCCACTGTGACACTTGTCCCTGTTGTGAACTGCTACTGAAAGGTATAGCATCCCACTGTGACTCTTGTCCCTGTTGTGAACTACTACTGAAAGGTATAGCACCCCACTGTGACACTTGTCCCTGTTGTGAACTACTACTGAAAGGTATAGCACCCCACTGTGACACTTGTCCCTGTTGTGAACTACTACTGAAAGGTATAGCACCCCACTGTGACACTTGTCCCTGTTGTGAACTACTACTGAAAGGTAAAGCTAGTTCATGGAAGGTATTGCCGTTGAGGTGTACATTGATAATCCTTCACATATTCCAGCTCACTACGAAATTAGATGAGGTGGTCACTTTACTGCCTCGCCACTTGTCCCTCTCAGGAAATTCACAGAAGATTCTAGAGAATATCTTGTACCCGTCTTCGGAGGCTGAGTCGATCCATTGAGATGTGCTAATGGGAAAATCATCCTGCTACTGCCGTGGATCTCACACTGACCTCTTCCGTCTGTTCAAGGAAGCACATTAACCACGAGTCCTGTGTCAACTACAGCTTAACATTCACTGCCGCAGGGATATGGCGTATCGGCCACTCAAATGTTGACTCCAATTATGAGATGTGTGACCAATTTTAATCCTCATTTTTTATATCTCTTGCACCTCATAGCTGAAGGTGGCAGGCTACTGATGAAAACTCTTTAGCCTCAAGAAGAAAAACAGAAGATATTAAAGAACTATTTACTCAGACCAACAACTATTACAAAGAACAACAGCTATTCCTCAAATCAACAACTGTCACACAGACCAACAATTATCACAAAGAACAACAACTATCACGCGGAATAACAACCATCACATAAAGCAACGACTATTACAAAGACCAGCAAATGAAACCCAGTTGTGTGTCGTCAGTAAACTAAGCCTGAACATGAAGCGACTGTATAATGTCCTGGTTTTGAAAGACATGTTTGCAAATATCATGCCAAAAATATAACATGAATATTTTATTATGTAAATGTTGCTATTTTTATATACTAGAATGGCTAAATGGTTGGACGCCGATATCTTGAAAAGAGCTGGCTCAGTTCATTGTATGGACAGATTTTTACAACACAAGATAGGATGTTATACCTTCCTTCTGATTCATGGATAGTGGATCGAACATTTAGCCTTCACAGATAACGGCAAAAAACTAGAAGCTTTCATGTACACATTAAAGTCCTCAGCAGTTGATACTCGAAAACATTGGTCGATGACCAGGATACATTTATAAATGTATGTGGTGGTGGTTAGTGATGGTAGAAATGACCATGTGTTTACAAGCATCCATTGTAGACGAACATTTACCCAGCAAATTGGTCTGATTAGTCACAGATGCTACCGCCATGGATTGTAGTTAATATGATATGTTTGTTTGTTTAAACACAGTGTAACAAAACATCGTCTGTCAAGATGGCAAAGTGCCAGTGGCTACAGACGCATCTGAAGTCTCGTCAGTGCTGTTAATTTCGTGCATTCTGGGAAGATGTTCTTCTTCTTCTTCGTACACCTTCAGAAGTCATTGTGATTAAATACAGAGAAAGCAGCAGCAGCAGACATCTCAATAGAATGTGTCTTCAAATGGAGCGGGTGTATACCAAACTAATTGTATGATATTCTGCATATATTGGACACATCTGTAATAAATGGGTTAATTACTTTCAACATCTCATATCTTTAGTTTAATAAACATCTGATATTTCAGTATTTTGTGTCCTGTGCGGAGTATGAAGATTGTTTACTTTTTCTCTTTGGTGGATTGGTAATATGCATCATCTTTAAGGCGACATGGGTGCTCTGATATCCACATGGTTCTATAATTGCTTCATATAAATCTCTTGGCTTCATAATAGATCATGTCTGTATCAGGCTGAGGTAGTCTTCCATCTACCTTTGCCTGTCTGTAGGTTTCTTCATTTCCAGGTATGTCGCAACGTTGGGGGAATCCATTGTATTACAGCCCTGTTGGATGTCTGACATAGTTCATGTGGTATTCTACTTAGGCTAAATAGTTTTGTCTGTTTCTGTGATGAGATTATCCTTCTTGAACCATCTGTAGGAGGATGTTGCATCTCATATGTTAGTATCCGTGTGCAATTAAATAATCCTGCCCAAACTCAACTATTTGGATTGTCGGAGCACTTAACCAGCAGGCTTCAAACCTACGCATATGATACAGACTTGACAACCGATCCTTCTACGCCCTGTGTTAATCAGACAGTCGTTAGACCTCCCTTTTGTACAAATCAGACAATGCAAACATGAAGTATAATAACAGAAATACACTTGTATAACAGGGAACCGCCCTACCTCCATAATATATCTCTGTCATTACTAACACGTGACCTGTGTTTGAAATCACTGGTTTAAATATTCATTACTGTCTCTCTGGCGGGATATTTGGCAGAAGTGCGAACGTGGTAACTTTGTCTACGCTGTTGCGTTTTGAATACATAAACTGGTTGGGTTGGTTGATTGCCTGGTTGGCTGGGTGGGTGGGTTGGTTGATTGTATTGTGTTTGTTGGTTGGGTGGCTGGTTGGGATATTTCTAGAATACACATCTCCCGACCGACCCAGCCCCATCAAATGGCTACCAGGTAGTGTTTTTAAGGTTAAGGGAAGCAGTGTGATACCGACCACAATACTTGCGAGTGCTGCTTCGTCAAAAAATTATGAGGCTTATATATTCACGATCTGTTGATTTTATCATGTACTTAAATTCTGAATGCAATTCTATGGACTGTCTTTAACCGTATAATAACTACCCATGGTGGGGGACCAGAGATGGAGTTATTCCTCCCCATAGCACACAGCCTTGGCTGAATTGTCGAGAACATGTATTGTCCATGCAGCATGATCGGTCTCTAAGCCACAATAACCACTCTTGTCAAGCTATCCGTAGCCATGTTATTTTGAAAAGAATCAAATCGAGTATTCTTGTGTTGCTATTCACTAGTCGTGCATTATCTCGTAATCTCTAGATCTCCAGTTAGTCCTGGCCTACTGACGTTTATCGAGAAGTAAACTGAGACACCAGTGATGACAGACAGCAACTAAATGAAAACCTGAACGATCTCACGGAAGGCCGAAAAAAAAGAGAGAAGGTCAAGCAAATAATACTTATGAACAGTTTGCAACAGTAAAGCAGATACCCAGGGGTTAGAAATGGGTTTATAGCATTAGACATATACGCAGCTTCCTTGGGTCATCATTTTGGCAAAGAGTGTATAAGTAAAACAATAAGGACACATTTACATGCCTTAACATGCATTAGGTGTATGGTGCTAGATGCATATTTTTATGAGTGCATAGAGTGGTGTAAACAGCTGGCAGAAGTGGAGATCCAACAATTGATAGGCGTAAATGTCCTCGCAGTTAACACAATAAGTCTGAATAAGACACACCAACGGTTCTGTGCTCCTTGGAGGGCAATCTTGCTGGGGAATCTCAGAGACTGGGGTAATGTCGTTGCTGAGCATGAAGGAACTTGCCGGTTTACAGTCTGAAGTATGAAGCTGGGCGTGGCGATTTCCATGTCAGCTTTGAGGTAGCTGAGAGCCGCGGTAGCGTAGTGGCTAGACGTTCGCTCAAGAGTCTAAGCTTCTCTGATAATCAAATGCAAATACATAATAAGAAAACTGACCACCTCATTTCATAAATTATCAATAGTATAAGGAACTGAGACGGTGGCATGGGGATATATCATCTACAGAGTTGATCCAGATCACCAAGGACCGAGATCTGTGGAGAGATATGAACGCTTATGTTTGCTGGCAGGCCACATGATAATGATGGCGAGGAAAGTCTAACAATACACACCGGCAATATTTGCATTGAGGTGACTTTTACCTTCGCTAACTGTTATTACAGTTTTCTAAAGAACGGAAATGCGGCGTCATCTTAAACATGCTCTACTCCACACAGGACAGCCGCGTCTGCAGATAGCATCAATTCCCGTACAAAAGACCCACATAGCCATTATTGATTGTAGAGTGGGCGATAGCTGAGCGCGGTTTATCATTTCCTGTGTTGGGGAAAAGTGTTCTTGTCAAGTACCTAGGTCTCCATATAACCTCGTGTCAAGAGCGGGAGAAATGTTAAGGTCATTTAACTCTTTCAGTTGCAGTCAGTAATTACTTTATTTCTCTGCCGAAAAGTTACTCTTAACTTATTCGGTGCCAAACAAACAATAGGTTTAACGAAACATGGCACACAAACAAATTAGCAAGTATTTCAACGTAAATGTCTATTCACTGAGAATTAAAAATGTGGAAGATACCGTGAAACGAAACAAATAACATGATAACCACCTTGTATGGCGATATGTCGTCATTCTGTCCAAATGGGAGGTAACATTTGGCAATATGCTATCATTCGGCACTGAATCAGTTAAACAATACAAAATAACACCAAGTTATGCAGCTTTACAGAACAGAATTACAAACAAAACAAGGACATTGTGGCGACTAGCCTTCACCAGCAAATAAATACATACACAAAACACAACATATAATCAGGGAGAGGACCCTACAGTGACTACATCACGTCATGAGAACGGGATGAGAAGAATAACTAGATGGAGAAAAGATGAGAACAATGAAGAGAAAATGAAGGTATATTGATTTAAAGACAGAAGCCACAAATAATAAGTAACGTAGTGCTGGTAACTGATGGTGTTGCATTTTAGCAGGATGGCCGAACCATTTGACCTTCTGACTTTACAGGCAGTTGTATGCTCAGTAGTTTGTCTTTGCTTTCTAAACGACCGACAGTCATACATCGGAACACCTCATAGCGACCTGCGCTTCCAGGTAGCCCACGGATGATTTCGAGCCCTCCATCCGATATGTCGGGGGTCTGGGAAACTGCATTCACCACCCCCTTGACACACAGACGCCGACACTGTTAAACACACTTGTAGGAAAAATCCCCGCTGGTTAGAAACAGCGACATAAATGAAGTATCCAAGAACATTGAGATTGAGACGCACGCTGTTGACATGAAAACAATTGTTGTAAGCAAGAGATGATAGTTTGGCATGATCAGATGAATTCAGCACAGTTTGTGGACTGACTACACCGATGATTATGCTGACAATGGGTTGAGGGGTAATTATCTGAACCAATCCTCCTAGAAGCAAACGAAAACTGCAAGTTGATTGGATATATTTATTATCTCTTTGGCTCATCCCAACACTCCGAAAGTGGGTTTTGGGGGTGTCATGTTGGAGGAGAGATTGTTTGTAGACAATCAACATTTTTAGAACAAATTATTTGTAGACAATCAACATTTTCAGGATAGATTATTTGTAGGCAATCAACATTTTAGGAGAGATTATTTGTAGAAAATCAACATTTTAGGAGAGATTATTTACAGAAAATCAACATTTGTAGGGGTGTTGTGAGGACAGACAAACTCGAAAACTTAGTGACACCTGGCACACTTGGTAGGAAACATTGAATAGGAAGACACAGATATAAATACCTGGTTTGTTTAGACACATATCAATCAATCAATCATGTGCCATGTCGGAAAGCGTGGGCGGTCATGACTCGACCATTCACTCGATCACTAGAGTCGTGGATTAGCTCAGTGTTCCTGTCTCGTCCATGCCATGTGGCCAAGAAATCCAGGTATTTTCCTCTCGGTCTTCCTCTTGGTCTGTTCCCTTCGATCTTGCCAGTTGTCACTAAGTTCTCCGATCCATTTATTCTCATAACATGTCCAAAACGTTTTGACTGTCTACGTCTACTTTCTCTAATCAAGTTACTATTTTCATTTGTCTCCCGTAGACACATCACATGATATGAAAAAGAACTAAGATGTCAACTTAATGAAACATCAATGTCATGAAAATGAATGAAACATCAATGTCAGGAAAATTAATGAAACATCAATGCCAGGAAAATGAATGGAACATCAATGTCAAGAAAGTGAATGAAACATCAATGTCAGAAAAATGAATGAAACATCAATGTCAGGAAAGTGAATGAAACATCAATGTCAGGAAAGTGAATGAAACATCAATGTCAGGAAAGTGAATGAAACATCAGTGCCCGGAAAGTGAATGAAACATCAATGTCAGGAAAGTGAATGAAACATCAATGTCAGGAACGTGAATGAAACATCAATGCCAGGAAAATGAATGAAACATCAATGTTAGGAAAGTGAATGAAACATCAATGTCATGAAAATGAATGAAACATCAATGTCAGGAAAATAAATGAAACATCAATGTCAGGAAAGTGAATGAAACATCAATGCCAGGAAAGTGAATGAAACATCAATGCCAGGAAAGTGAATGAAACATCAATGTCAGGAAAGTGAATGAAACATCAATGTCATGAAAATGAATGAAACATCAATGTCAGGAAAATGAATGAAACATCAATGTCAGGAAAATTAATGAAACATCAATGCCAGGAAAATGAATGGAACATCAATGTCAGGAAAGTGAATGAAACATCAATGTCAGGAAAATGAATGAAACATCAATGTCAGGAAAGTGAATGAAACATCAATGTCATGAAAATGAATGCAGAATCAATGTCAGGAAAGTGAATGAAACATCAATGTCAGGAAAGTGAGTGAAACAACAATGTCAGGAAAGTGAATGAAACATCAGTGCCCGGAAAGTGAATGAAACATCAATGTCAGGAAAGTGAATGAAACATCAATGTCAGGAACGTGAATGAAACATCAATGCCAGGAAAATGAATGAAACATCAATGTTAGGAAAGTGAATGAAACATCAATGTCATGAAAATGAATGAAACATCAATGTCAGGAAAATAAATGAAACATCAATGTCAGGAAAGTGAATGAAACATCAATGCCAGAAAAGTGAATGAAACATCAATGCCAGGAAAGTGAATGAAACATCAATGTCAGGAAAGTGAATGAAACATCAATGTCAGGAAAATGAATGAAACATCAATGTCAGGAAAATGAATGAAACATCAATGCCAAGAAAGTGAATGAAACATCAATGTCAGGAAAGTGAATGAAACATCAGTGCCCGGAAAGTGAATGAAACATCAATGTCAGGAAAGTGAATGAAACATCAATGTCATGAAAATGAATGAAACATCATTGTCAGGAAAATGAATGAAACATCAATGCCAGGAAAATGAATGAAATATCAATGTCAGGAAAGTGAATGAAACATCAATGTCAGGAAAGTGAATGAAACATCATTGTCATGAAAATGAATGAAACATCAATGTCATGAAAATGAATGAAACATCAATGTCAGGAAAGTGAATGAAACATCAATGCCAGGAAAGTGAATGAAACATCAATGTCAGGAAAGTGAATGAAACATCAATGTCAGGAAAGTGAATGAAACATCATTGTCATGAAAATGAATGAAACATCAATGTCAGGAAAGTTGATGAAACATCAATGTCATGAAAATGAATTACACATCATTGTCAGGAACATGAATGGAACATCAATGTCGGGAACATGAATGGAACATCAATGTCGGGAACATGAATGGAACATCAATGTCAGGAACATGAATGGAACATCAATGTCGGGAACATGAATGGAACATCAATGTCGGGAACATGAATGGAACATCAATGTCAGAAACATGAATGGAACATCAATGTCGGGAAAACAACATTATGGACGGAGGTGTACGGAGGTGGACGGAGGTGTATAAGCAGAGAAGAGGATGATCACAACGTAAATGGATTGAAGATGTGATAAGTTACATATAACAGCAACAATAAGTTACACATAACAGCAACAGGATAAGGGCATTCGGGATCAGATAGACATACATTTCCAAAGACTGTTATGGGAAAAACCCTGCATAGAGCAAGGTACTGGATGGTGATAGTGAACCTTGAAACGACTGGCAAATTGCCATTTTGATGGGCGCACAACTTTGTAAAATGGAGTTAGACCTCACCATGGCAGACAGCCTGGGTTGAAATGTAGAGACCATGTGTTGTTGCCCATGCAGCGTGATCCCTTTCTCGGTCGACCTAGTTTACTCGAGAGGACAGGTAACACCAATACGTCTGGAACAAGACAAGCTGCAGAAGCTGCCTGATCAAAGAAAACATTGCTCTAACTGTCCGCCTGTCGGAGCTTCTATCCTAGACCAGTTGCCATCCAAGGCTTAGGACCTGGTCTGCCCTGCCATGACATGTAATCTTTAGGTGGCATGCCGTGGCACTGCGGTATAACCTTGAAATAAACATCACACTAGTTGAATGTCCTTCTAAATAACCGCGCAATTCTAAACGGCATTATAGAAAACTGGCTTTCTATTCGCATGTATTTTTAAAATGTACTTTACTAAAGAAACACATTTTGGCCAGGATCCTAAGGCAAGCATGTTGATTATGTTCGCTTAGACGTCAGGTGAAAAATAGAGCCTCCATAACATTTGTAACGAGTCTTTTGTAACTCAAACGCAGATTTCTTAACTCAATTGTCGACATTATTTACATGAATATTTATTAAAGCAGCTTTCAGCGTCAACCCAGCTGTTGTAATTCTCGCCATCTTGACAAACATGTGCCACACTACTCAACGAACACTTCTGTGGATGTTTATAAGTGTATGCAGATATAATTTTACAGTACCCGCCACACGATTCGGTGTCCGAGTTATTCTTCAAACAAGCCTACTCTTATCTTTTCTACCACAAGTCGGGTACGTGCAAATATTACATTTTATGCATATTTATGACGCATGTGTTAAACTGCATTGTGTCAGAATACAGCCACAAGTTTCTACAGATGTCCTTGAGTTCTGGAGCGCGCCGGAAGCGTGTCATTTTTTTCTAGACTGCCTGTCCTTAGACGTCATATGACTATTAAATACCAGTAAACTCTGACAATAATAAAGGATATACAGGGCACAGAATTTAATGGACCTTTTTAACAGCAATCTCTGTACCTTGGTGTGCATGGTCTGGAGCAGACAAGGGCGATCATATCTCTCCAGCCCCCTCCCCCCTCTATCATCAGATATTGTGATGAAGTTGGTGTTTAATATATTATTTGTTGCCCAGTTGTTTAGCTTTCCACATATCTGTTTGTCTGTCTGTCTGTCTATCTATCTATCTATCTATCATCTATCTATCTATCTATCTATCTATCTATCTATCTATCTATCTATCCATCCATCCATCCATCCATCTAATCTAATCTATCTATCTATCTAATCTATCTATCTATCTATCTATCTATCCGTCCATCCGTCCGTCCGTCCGTCCGTCCGTCCGTCCGTCGGTCGGTCGGTCGGTCGGTCGGTCGGTCAGACTGTCTGTCTGTCTGTCTGTCTGTCTGTCTGTCTGTCTGTCTGTCTGTCTGTCTGTCTGTCTGTCTGTCTGTCTGTGATAGCAAGAAGATAAGAAAGAGGGAGAGAAAGAGAGAGGGAGAGAATGAAGATTAAAAAGATTATAAAGATGGGATCTTTCCGGTGTAGGGGTTGCTACTAATTGTATAGAAACCCTATGATTTACCTTCTGCTATAAGTGCAAGTTCACAAGTATACAGGTCACAGATACAACACACTGTTCCACAGAACGCTAGTCCAGGCAATCAAGTATAAGCCAACACTAAATCACAGTTTATTTACCTTCACACAGGAATTACAAATCCATCGCGTGAAGATAATATCAATCAATATTAGAGAAATGCATTTAGACAACCAACATCCAGAAAATACAATTAAATAAATGAAATCCAAACGATATCGATAATGGAAGAATACAATCAAATAAGTATCAGTATGATAGAAATACAATCAGCTAAATGTCAGCACTGAAGAAATGCAATTGAACAAGTATAGTCGGATAAATGAAGAAGTACACCCGGCTACTACTCGAACTAATACCGCACCTAATAGTTTACTCAGGTAATCATTCATAGCTCCCAGAAAAACAAAATAACATGGAGCAAGGCACGACTGGATCAGCATGCTACATGTTACTGAGGTGTGCTCAATAAACTTGTCGAAATCGATGGGACGCAGTCCTTCTTCGGTTGTTCACCTTGAGGACTCCATTGGCTCTCCTGGACTATAATATTGGACTCTACTATATAACGGGCAAGATCACATTGGGTAAGAGGAACTCTAGCTTTTCTCTATCTCTTTGAGATTTTCCCAAAACATTCGTCAGATCCCCCGTAGCCCGCCATCAGGGCACCGCAAGTTCTACAATTTGTTCAATGGTTTTTTGTTTTTTTTCCAGTCACATGTGTACTTAACATGGTTATGCTTCCAGCTCTTTCCCTTCGGACAAATTTAATTGGTTAATCTTCTATTTGTATTCCGTATGAATTAAGGTAAAACAAAGTAACCTGTCAAATGTCCTTGAGGCATATTAGTACAATGTTGGTTGGTTGGTTTGCTATCTAGCTAGTTGGCTGGTTGGTTGGTTAGCTAGTTGGTTGGTTAGTTAGTTGGTTAGTTAGTTTGTTGGTTGGTTGATTTGTTAGTCGTCATATTATGCTCAAGTAACATCGAATCATTCAGTCCATAAGTCCCTTTTCAGTACCCCCATCTGGTTGCAACGATCGATGCAATGACATGCCATGCTGTGATACAGACAATGAATGAACCACACACACAAAAAACGAGAAGTAGATTATGAGATTTACTAGAACACGATTACAAGAAACTAAATGGACGATTGCGACTAAAGCCTTTGTCAGCACAGAACACACACACACACACACACACACACACACACACCCACACATACACACACACATACACACACATACACACACATACATACACACACATACATACACACATACATACACACATACACACACATACATACACACACATACATACATACACACACACATACATACATACACACACATAACACATACACACATACATACACACACATAACACATACACACATACATACACATACACATACATACATACATACACACACATACATACACATACACACACATACATACACACACACATACACACACATACACACACATACACACATACACACACATACACACACATACACACATACACACACATACACACACATACACACACATACACACATACACACACATACACACACACATACACACAGATACACACAGATACACACACATACACACACACACCACACACACACACACACACAACTACACGAAAAACACTACATGAAAATACAACGGTTACTTATCTGAATCCTTGTTTGGTTGAATAGTCTTAAGCGCTTAACGCGTTTGATGTGGATGGAATGAAACGGATGTGTGGTTCAAGATGTGGCCTCATCGGGCGGCACCGTAAGGGGGCGGCCTAAGCAGCGAAGGAGGGGCGGCATTTCGAAGACTTGCATCATTAAGGGGCGGCATTTCGAAGACTTGCATCATACTGAGAAATTCTACTGCACGTCCCTAGATCGATGATACCGTTTCTGTGTAGACCAGTGTTTCCCAACGTGGGGCCCACGCCCAACAGGGGGGCAATTCGACTGTTAAAGGGGGCAATTCGAAAATGGAAGAAATCGGCTGAATATTAACAAAACGGGGAGACTTGAGACTGAAGTTAACTAAATTGGAACCTGACATAAGATCTCTTTGCAGCAAGCATCAAGCGCAAGGATCTCACTAAATTTAAATAATAAATAATTACTAATAATTAAAATAATATAGAAAAATCTTTCATTAAAATTATTTTGTACTTGAATTTCAGTTCTCCATTATATGTTTTGAAAATTTACTTACTGTGTTTGCTCAATAATTACCTAGTGATTTCTTCCTAAAACCTATCATTCAAGTTTCTTTAGTGAACATTTCAATTTTTGAATATTAAAAATAATGTATATGTTGAGTGGGGGGGGGGGGGGGGGGGGGCGTGGGAGGGGGGCAATATGAATTTTAGAAAGGCTTAAGTGGGGCGTGGCACAAAAAAGGTTGGGAAACACTGGTGTAGACTGACTACTAGAAGGCCCCGGTTAACGTCGGGGTTACGTTTTTGGAAAACGCTACTTTAAGTGAAACGACGTATAGCGAAACACTATTTACCATAGAATTAAATAAAATACAGTGTATTATGTAATGTTTAATTTGATGGTTGTTGATATTTATTTCCTAAATAGAGGTGGGTTGGAGGGCGAATGGTAGAGTTATTGGGACGTAGAGGCAATAAATTATGTCTCTTCATCTGAGTATGAAATTGCAACCTCTTCCTGCCTCTTTTCCTGGTTCTTCTCTGCTTGAACAACAAATTTGTCCAATGTCTGCTGCACAGTACCCACCTTCCTCAATCATGACCTTTAACTCTTCAGGGAAACGCTCTGCAGCTGCAGTATCAGCGCTCACCGCTCCACCTGTTGTCTGAATGTTGTGCAGGTGTGATCGCTTCTTACAGCGCTTACGCTAACCACGATTCGCTCCAAAACTATCATCAGCACTACTAGTACTGCTCTCACCTGCTTTTTTAGCTAGATCTTCATAGAGAGACTTTGCTATCTCTCGGATAACCATCTTGCTCACAGGCATATTCCGTTGGTTCTGGTCTTCTATCCAGACGGCCAATAGTACTTCCATGTTCTCCATAAGAGTACTTCTGGTACGAGTGATCTTAGACATACTGAAAGGGGTTAAGTTTTTAGCACCCTCTTTGATTTTGTCAGCACCTGCATGAATTGTCCTTACCGTGGTTTGAGGTAAACCATGAACTTTACCTATATCAATAGCCCGATCGCCAGCCTCAAAACGACGTTTTGGCGAAACGTAGCGATGTATAGTGAAGTTAGTCCTCTGTGTGACAACGACGTAAATCGAAGCGACGTATAGCGGGGCCTTCCAGTATTCATCTTTGGCACGTTAACTATGGTGTTTGCTTCTTATTTGTTTAAACCATGAGCACTGTGCGGGCGATGTGGTAAATAACAGGCAGGCTGCTTTCACTGTATGTGTGTTAGCAGTGTGCTGTTTATTTATTCATTCTTCTCGTATTTATACTACTCTACTGTACACTGAACCAGCTCCGTGGCGAAAGCGTTACGGACGCAGTTGGTAATCCCGAATACTGGCGTTCGAAACACAGTTGTGTTAATTTTTTACGAAATGGTATGGGTGCTGGTCGTTCAGAAAGCAATGGCAAACTACTGAACGTAAACTTGCCCAGGAATCACGAAAGAAATCGCCAGGAAGCCAAAAAATTATGGGGTTGACTGCTACGTCCTGTAAAGGACATGCAACTAACTTTTTAACTGTACACTGTTCTGTAATGTAGTTTACTGTATTGTACTGTACTGTACTGGCACCTTCTCGTTTGGATAGACGATAGTTACTGTGCTTCAGAAATTGAAAAGACATTATACGCTCTCCATAGCACAAAGCCTGGGCTAAATTGTAAGACCATGTGTTGCCATGATCCCTCTCACGGCCTGTCTAGTTGACTCCAAAAGAAAGGTAACACTAAATACAACTGGAACATAAATCTCGTATTTACAATCTCACTTTTTAACATTGCGACTCCAACTTCTACATTTGTATAGCTAGTAGCTACCAATTCACATCCCAGAATGCATGTGTGTCTGTATTTGTTGTTATTTCTTGATCAGCAACATAACTGTAATCATGTTTCCTGTTACATCAAACAAATGTAGTAATTTCCGACACCTTGAACGTATGTATGGCTTACGCGACGCTATAGACACGCGCTCGCACACACACACACATACACGCACACGCACACACACACACACACAACACACACACACACACACACACGGCGCAGTAAAACTGTAAAACAATAAACCACCAGCTGGTAAGCCAGGAGCCACGCTCGTCTGGCGTCCACTTTATTTTGTATAATAAATTGGCCCTAGCCCCTTAGGTGCACAACTCTTACAACGGTCGCCTCTATCACATTGAAGTGTTTATCTATGCCTGATTGGTTGAAAATTAACAGCCTGAATTTATTCACACTTCCAGTTCTCAACCTTGGGATGTGTGTACTTCTTTAGTGAAGAACGTTCAGCGTATTTGTCTTAAGTGCAATGTATGTTTTTTTCTTCATTAAGAAGGCTATATATTGTTTGAAAATAAGGTGTTATATATATATATATATATATATATATATATATATATATATATATATATATATATATATATATATATATAAGTTCACCCGTGTTACCTACCTATTCAGTGTCAAACAAACATTATGTTAGGACCAAACAAAGTTGAATGCCGAAAATGGGAAGTAGGGGTGTGTCTCCGGTATGATTTACAAGTTGGTAATATGGTAGCAGACATCTTGAATTTCACACCAAATTAAGAGGAATGCATAGGAAAAAACTACTATATTTATATTGTAACTCTAGTTTGAAACTAAAATCATTTACATAATGTTAAATTACAAAAAAGATAGAAAGTTATTCAAAATGTTCACTTACCAAGGGAAATTTTTTTTTTTTTTTTAAATCTATGGGAAGTCGTTTAAGACGATTAATCATCCCATGGTACTTGATCAGTGTAGGGAAGCACATAATAGTTACCATATAACCTACCATACGTGTCGTAATAGTTGACTAAGGGGGGTTGGCGTGAGTCTGGCTATCCCATCCCTGAGAAAACAACAAGCCCATGACAGCATTTTCAAACACTGAGATTATTACCTCAGTGAAGTCGGATATAGAGAGATGTAAAGATCTTTTAAGCGCTCTTTCTAATGCTCTTAGTATGTTCGTATTCATCTCTCTAAGGTTGTTCTAGATCCAAAACAATGTACTACTTTAGTGAAAGTAAACACAGAAGCCGTGATTATTGTCTGACTTGTTTCGTTGCATCTCGTCAGATTCCGTTCAAGGTAAGGGGCTCTATTTACCCGTGGTTAGTTTTTCTTTAATGACAATTTTGCCAGGGCAGCAACCTAACGGCCTGATCTTTGCAATTTCCAACTTTCGTGGGCTTTTAACTTGAGCAACTTGCATATGGAGCCTCCTTATCCACTTTTATCCGAGAGGGTTAAGCATCTGATCTCACTACACAAGTGATCAGAGGGACGTGTAGTGTCATTATCATACGAGCGTACAACTGATCCTTAGAAAAATTGGTAACCCTGTTCTGGGGACAAGCCGTGTACCTTATGAGCGAGTGATCTCTGTCCTGGATCGTCACTAATAGTCTGATAGTTCTCTTCTGAATACAGAGTAATTCCTAACAGTCCAATAGGACTCCTAACGAGACAGCATCAACACTAACGAATATGATCGTTTTCCTGGGTTAATTCAAATACTATCAGGTAGTCAAAGAAACGGTAATATCAAAATGCGACCTGAATATCAAGATAGGATCAGATAATCACTGGTTTTGAAGAGATCATGGTAAAACACTGATTTGGGGTAATGAAATCAAATGTATATTGTCCTTAAGTTGCGAGATTCCGTGGCAATGACAGGGCATATTGGTTGACTTTTAGAGTGGTTATATTTGACAATTTAAAATAAAATGAACAAGTATCCAATAGTGCAAATGATCAGCAGAATAAGGCGTGTGTCTAATGATAAAGTGTACAAGAAAACAAAAGTGTGCAGGAAGAAAGAACATAAGCACAACTTGTAGTTATCGCTACCCGTTGATTGTAGGAAGTTTATTCAGCCAGAGTATGAAGGAGAAATTTAGTTATCAACCCCTTCCATATCTGCTGTGGGAATTCGGCGCTTGTGAACATGCTCATATCCGTTTACGTCACGTTTGTTAACCAAGGAACTCAACACTATACCCCAAATATACTCAACCTACATATAAACGGGTTAAGTTAATGTTATCTGATTATATTCATGAATATATATTTGATTTGTCATCTTCTGTTTTCCATGTAGATCCTGGTACATTTTAGTATACACTATAATTCAATGATAAGAATTTATTAGTAGACTTGCTTCGACTCAAAGTCTGCAACACGGGGTGATTCTCATACTGGGTCTACGAGTACCTACGTGATGCTTGACATGTAAGCTATAGCCAGGTTCTCTTGTCTGGGGACTGCACATTTGTTATCTATGTCAGGATGTCCGCAAAGTCATTATGCAATGTTATCTTGCTCTCCTTCTTTCGTGCCTCTATCTCGAAGCCGTGGAGTAGCTGGTATGTCCGCGTGACTCCAGGAAATATGCTGGCGGTAGCGAGGCCAAAGGCAGGGTGCTTCTGTCGTTCAGGTTGACAGACACGGACCAAGCCAAACGAATTACAAAAGCGAGCTGTTTTGCAGGTGGGTGCGTGGGTTGGTGGGTTGGTAGGTAGGTAGATAGGTGGGTAGGTAGGTAGGTGGTGAGTGGTTTGGTGGGTAGGTAGGTAGCTAGGTGGGTAGCTACGTAGATGGGTGGGTAGATAGGTAGCTAGCTAGTTAGACGTGCAGTTAGTTTGGTTGGCTGGTTTGTTAGATGGTTGATTGCTTGGTTAGATGATTGCTTTGTTGGTTGGTTGGTTGGTTGGTTGGTTGGTTGGTTGGTTGATTGGTTGGTTAGTTGATTGGTTGGTTGGTTAGTTGATTGGTTGGTTGGTTGGTTGGTTAGTTGATTGGTTGGTTGGTTGGTTGGTTGGTTGGTTCGTTCGTTCGTTCGTTCGTTCGTTCGTTGGTTGGTTGGTTGGTTGGTTGGTTGGTTGGTTGGTAATGAGTTTATTGAGTGTTAACTCTTATCTAATCTAATTATCTCTTACCTAATTATCTAATTCTCTGACGTTCAGTTTGCCTGAGTTCTGACAGTGGCTTGCATCCATCAAAGTGGGGTTGGTGCGCGATTATTCAGTCAACTTACGACCAAAGTACTGTCTCCCACGAGGACATACTTGCAGATCTTGTCTTCTGTAAGGCTCAGATATTACAATATTTAATGAACGGTCTAGATGCTGCAATTGCTTTTTGAGGGACAGTCGGGCAATCCTCTGACCTCGTTACTAATGGCATTTCAGGGTCCATATTATCAGAAACAACAACTTGAAGGCAAAGGCTACTGTAGACGACGAAGATGATGGCGACGATGACAAAGAAGAAGAAGAAGAAGAAGAAGAAGAAGAAGAAGAAGAAGAAGAAGAAGAAGAAGAAGAAGAAGAAGAAGAAGAAGAAGAAGAAGAAGAAGAAGAAGAAGAAGAAGAAGAATCAGGAGCAGTAGTAGCAGTAGTAGCAGGAGAAACGAAGTAGGAGAAGAAAAAGGAAGAAGAATAGGGAATATGGAGAAGTAGAAGCAGAAGGCGGAGGAGGAGAAGGAGAAGGTATAGGAGGAGGAGAAGTAGAAGCAGAAGTCAGAGGAGTAGAAGGAGAAGGCATAGGAGGAGGAGAAGAAGAAGCTAAAGGCGGAGGAGGAGGAGAAGCAGAAGGTGAAGGAGGGGGCGGAAAAGGAGTAGGAGGAGACAGAGGGAGAAGGAGGGGGATTAGAAGTAGAAGAAGGAGGCGGTGGAGGAGGAGGAGGAGGAGGAGGAGAAAGAGTAGAGTAGGAGTATGAGTATAAGAAGAAGGAAGAGGTGGTGGTAGTGACGGAGGAAAATATGAGGGAACAGGAGAATAAAGTTATGAACTTTAAAAACTACATAATAATTTTATGGCCACCCTGTATTGTACAAACACATAAATGTCATATCAGAACGTATGTATATATTATGTGAGATAAGTTACTATAACAATACGTACACTTCTTGACTTTCTCCCTTTGGAATACGGTAAACATCTGTGTTTGTAACTGCTTACAAAAGCTTATATTTGGAATCAATATGTTGTGCTGAAGGAAAAATTGCTAATGCAAGATGTGCGCTGTTAGGTACAACTCAACAACAACAGCACATACACTCCTACGTGTTCTTTTTCCAGAAAGCCAACATTCGGGATGTATAGGTTACATTCATGGAGCCCAGATAAGACCATCTTGAGTCGATAAATTAGTCGTGTCGTAAGGAATACCATGGACAGACAGAAAACCAATGGCCAAGGACTACAAGAAACAAATGAAAATCGTAAACTGATTAGAAAAAAGACATAGTCAACGTTTTTTGGTCACGGTATGGGAAGAAATAAAATGGGGAACTTGTTGACAACTGGCAAGATTGAGGGGGGAAAAAAACAAGAGGAAAGCAGAGAAGTAAATACCTGGATGGCTTGACCACGTAGTATGGTCGAGACAAGAACACAGAGCTGATCCACGACTCTGGTGATCGAGTGAGATGGCGGGACATGACCGACCACGCTTATCGGCATGGCACATGATGATGATGATGATGTAAAATACGTCTCAGGAGGATTGGCGTCGGGCTAGTTATCTCATCCAATAGAAACCCTGGCTGTAAAATCCAATCACGCATAAACAAGTCTTAAGAAAATAAAGAAGAATAAATCAGCCACGATTAAATGATAGTATTCGCCTTGAAGAAGTGTAGATCCTACTAAAACACATGACAATTTGAGAGGAGCTGGAAGATATGGCTGAAAATACCAGGACTTGGTGTGAGATGGTAGAGGGCCTATACTCCACTGAAGATAGAAGGCGGAAGAAGAAAGTCTGTGAGCGATTTCCATCCATCACCGAAGTCACAGCACCGTGGACTTGTCCATGTGCGTTCCGTCTGCCTACTTTCCATTCCAGTCTATAAAACAACAAACAGAAGTTTCACCCCGTCTCCCCCGTGTTTCCCCGTCCTCCTCCACATTCTGCTTCTTCTCATCCTCCACGTACGGCGGTCCGAACCCCCAAAGACACAAAGACGTCTTAAAGTTCGCCATCACCACAAAGACTCCATATAAGGATGCAATGCGCAGGTGCGAGTCAGCCACGTGCAGCTCAGAAGCGGGAAAAGCTCAACTGCAAGACCAGATAGATGAGCTAAAGAAGCAAATCAAGCTGCTGCAAACACCGGCACCGACCAGCGAGAATGAAAAGCTGCTTGTGAAATAAAGGAGATCCAGCAAAACGTCAAGCAAGAAGTGGAACATATGGCCGAGATGAAGAAGGAAAACGAAGAAATGCTACGCACCATTAAAGCGGAGAGAGAGAGCGGTTATAAGCTGAAATGAACTCAATTCAAAACAAACCAACAAGAGCCATGCTAGAGACCACAGAGAAGCCGCAACAAGAAAACCAACAAAAAACCGAGCTGGAACCGCAAGATAAAACCAGCAGCCGAACCACGACGCCCGAGACATTCAAGGGGAAACCAACATCCTGCCAAACAGCCGAAGAAAGCCAAGATGAGTACCCAGACGACGGCATGGAGTGGTCCGAGAGTGGACCTATCTTGGAGAATACGTATAGAAGCGGCAAAGAGAGAGGGAATTAAAGAGGGACTCAGGCGCGAGGAATTCGAAGTCGATGGAAAGAAAAAGAAAAGAAGAAGCCCAAGAAACTCAGGGGGCAACCGATAGAATACCCTGAGATACTCTATGACAATGAGGGCAACCTCGAGTACTATATAGATGACGGAGAGATCGTCTCATGGCTGACCACAGAGGAAGAAATCGAAAGACAGCAAGAACTCAAACGCGAAAGTGAAAAACAAAGCGCCAGGAGGTAATCCACATCGAAAAGCTTCTACAGGCAATACACAAAAACGGAGGCAAAAATAACAAATAAAAAATCCTTACAAGGACTGCAACCAGTCAAACCAGACGACCCCCGAGCCCTCATTAACAAAGAAATCACCAGAGGAGACGGGCACAAAAGACAGCCACCAACCAACCCTCCAGCTGACGCCACAGACACAGAAGCCGATAACAAGTCCGGGTCAGAGCCAACTCGTAAGAGCGCACAAGACAAGAAACAGGGTAAAAATACCCACAAAAGAACCGGTTCTCAACAATAACCAAAGCTGAGGAGGCAGATTTAACGAGACCGAATTTGGAATATTTGTTTTGAAAATTGGAATTGGAATTGGAATTCACCCCGTTCAACCGGCTGTCGTTGCCTTGGTTGTAAAAAGGCAAAATGATTTTATAGGACGAGAGGATCGTCTTCATAGTACTGGGTTTTATCCCTATGGCTGGGTCTAGGACACATGTTGAGAACAACACCTGGGGGTAGTATAACTAGACACTCTTTTGTCTGGAACCACAGGGTGAGAAATATAGTGGGAGAACTAAAAACACAAGGAGAAGAGAATTACAGACAGAGAAGAATTATAAGGCGAGGACATGGGGAGAGCTGCAGAAGAGAGCACACGATAGGACGGCTGGGCGTGATTTCGTTTAGGACCTACGCCCCAACAGGGGATAAAATGTAAAATAAGAAGAATAGTTCCAGTTGTAAGTTGGCTACACCAGCTACTGATCCGTCTTCTACGGCGATTCCCCCCCCCCCCCCCAACCCCACCCCCGTTAGTGTCCATTTGAATTCCCGATTTCACCAGCCATATTCGCATGTAGCCATTTAGTTGTATTCCCTGGTGCAACAGGCAATCGCTTACATGAGCATAACGTCTCCCTTTCCCGGTCTTAGGGATCTCCAAATCAGATCTCCTATTTCCACGCTCATTGGCATGCCCTGGACAATAGAGCCACTTCTGCTCATGTAAGTGTGATGGTGAGTCTCAACCATGCATTCCAGAAGCATCCAGACTGGAGCTTCGGGAGCACTGACGGAAAGAAATACATGTCAGAAAGCCGCCTCATAGCCGCAGTGACCTCCTGGTGGATGTTGCGTTTGAAAATGTTCTACTCTACACTGCTTGGAACTTGTTCATCCATTTAGCTTCGAAGCCCCGTCCAGATCGCTTACCTTGTACACAATAGTAAACCATCCTCTCTAGAGCGTTAGCTTCCATGATCTAGCTCAATTCCAGCTCTACTCTCCCATGACTCGCCACCTCACCTCATTGGTGTAGAGGCAGTTCTTCCGACGGTGCGGGGAATGTGCTGCGAAGCTTTCCTTCCTCTCTTGAAGCTCAGAAATAAGCTGGGCGTGCAAGACCGGGTCTGCAACTTCACAACTGTGGATATTCGAAGGATATATTAGATCATGATTCAGCACAACACTACGGACTGGCTGGAATTGAACTGGCTAGGATTCTGGCTACATTGGTGTGCTTCCTCCGCAGAATTTTGGTATTTATTGTCAATAGACTCCAACTCAACGTCTCAGTGCAACTCATTTAAAGAAACATAAAGATATCTCCAGCACTGTATCATTTGACTTCTCCATGAGAAATAACCTTCTAGTCTCTTTTCCGAAAATGTATATCTATTTTCAAAACTCACTAGAAACTATCAAGACACTCACAGCTAAAGGGACACCAGGGCCTAGTCTCACTTTTCCGTAAAAGACTGAGGCCTCTATGCTGGAAATATTCACCTGATCGCAAGAAAAACCATCCTACCGTTTCGCGTTCACTTCAATGACTTAACCTTTTACATCCCGGATAAGTCACTTCCTAGTCTCACATCTCAATGAAAGATTGAATCATCCATGCCTTAGAGAAATAATCATCTGATCGCTTTTTCGAAAACTGACCGTTATGTCCATAACTCAATTAACCCCAACCCCCTCTTTATCCCCGTCTACCGTTATCTTGATTGGCTTAACTTTTTACACCTTGGATAAGTTACTTCCTAGTCTCATATTTCCACGATATATATATATATATATATATATATATATATATATATATATATATATATATATATATATATATATATATATATATATATATATATATATATATATATATATATGTGACAGCCCTGGGCTGGATTTGAACCCTGCCCTTTTCTGAGTCTGAGAAGGACAGCATAACTTCCCAAGCACTGCCTGCACCCCTCTTCCCCCCCCCCCCCTCTTCCACCACTCCCATTTATATTATAGAGATAACGAATATACTTTAACGTATGTCCACTCCAGGACACAAGGCATCAGTGATGTATATGTCCACTCTAAGACACAAGGTATCAGTGATGTACACATTTGTGGCATAACGCAACCACCATTATTCATTTACCAACTCCTGCCGCAAAAAGAGGAAACAACATTAAAAGAAATTGACTTCACAACCGCAAATGGAGACTAGGACTTAAAACTTAACATCGAAACTGGAACTGAACAAGTGACAAATGACGTGGATTCTTAGAAAGATTGCATCAGACAAAGCTCGGAAGACCATTGGACGAAAAGGGACATGTGACCCGCTTTCGCGCCAAAGCATAATTAGCATATGTTACTATTTCATCAGAAATGTTAATAAGCCCGCACTCTTTTCTGAAACTCGCCTCATGAACAGATGTGAGAAGATTGTGTGACCAAAAGTTTCAATGGGCAAGGCAGAATGTCTGGATCCTGGGTGAGCTTGTTAGGCCTTAGATTAAACTGATAACCCGATGTATCAAGTGTGAAAAGAACGGTATCCAGTGTTTGTGATGTCAATTGAAATGTATTATTATTAATTAAAACCTCTGAAATGTAAAAATGCTCGACTGTAGATTCTAACGACGCAGAGCCATTCCCGGGCAAAATGACTCTCTAATATTCTCTTAGATGAAACTGCAATCTCTGATATTCTTAGAGATAATTATTAACTTTAAGAAGTGCATTATACTATTACATTCTATTCTAACCAACTGTGAGAAGTGATGATTCTAAAGCAATCTTGTGCATTTCACCAGAAAACACTGATAAAAGATGCTATCACTATCTACAGCTGAAATGACAGTTCGTGTACTAGAACAAGTGCCTTGTTCTAAAACAGACTTATCTATGCCTATTTCCGATCTAGAAAGCTGAAGGAGAAATCAAATCTTTCCTTTCTGCTTCATCTATTGAATTAATAGGGTTTGATGGAACTAATATTTATATTTATGTCAAATGTAATTAGATAAGGGCACACATGAATTGCTTTACATGAGAAAGTTGTGCTTCGCGGAACACCATCACGCGCAGTGAACTTAACTCATTACTCAACATAACTTAAAACACAACACCACTCAACACCACTCATCACCACACAACACAACACTCAACATCACAACAACAACAGATAATGGAAGAGAGTTATTAGACACAAGAAGAAGAAGAAGAAGTTAATTGGGAAAACACAGAGAATTATTTATACACGCGATAAACACCACTGAGTGGAAGAAATGTTATAAATGTATGTCATTTATTTACATGCATCTTGACATATTCTCACTCTTGTCACTGTCTTACTGTACACGTTCACTGACCCCAGGTCAAATGAGAACCTACATACAGCAGGAACCAGTTGATACAAGGCGTACACAGTGTGATAAACTCTGACCACCCCAAATTAACCCAACACTAGATTAGAGAGAAAAAGAGGGGGAGGGGAACTAGTTCCTACTTCAGGAATTTAGATTTCTTCCGACCTACTTCTTATTATTGTATTGGTAGGAATGTATATATTTATGTGAATATTCATCAGTGATCTTGGTGGCTACATACCAACAACCACCCAACACATCAGCAAACTAACTACCTAAATCAGACCTGAAAGAGGGAAGCCGAGAGAAAGAGATGAACCACAAGTGAGATGGAAGATGACTTGGCTATGAGCAGAGTATGGGGAGGCCTTCAGAGGAGCTATACGGGCAGACCTGAAGTGGATCCATCAATCAATGGACCCTGGCTTGCCTAATCTTCCAGTCACCAGGTTACCCTTCTAAATTGGTAGACACCACACCCAATTTCAGGAAACTGATAATTAATTGTTGATTCATTACCATCACACTTAATATGTGCAACATCAAAATGTTTACTATGTTTCACACTTGTTGTCATCTCATATATTGATGCTTGATTGATTGTCTGGGACTATGGTCCAATGTGCAACTTTTCTAATATTTTGTGTAAATCACAATAGAGATGTATGTACTGACCAGAAGGCTCAGGCCAGTCAATAAATGATTAACATGAATTGACCTTCTGTTAATTTGTCAGTTCAAACCTATCTGTGAGTCAACAACTTCTTTGTACATCATGTTGTCAGAATCTAATGTGATTGATTATGTGTTTGATTGTTTAAAGATAAATTAACTCATAATGACTTACTGAATGGGGAAATAAAAAGACTCTAGATCTATCGACTGCTCAACATCCATGTTTTCTTCATCTAAATCAGGCTGAGAAACTTCTCCAGACTTTCCTCAGATTTGATAACCAATAAGGGGGCTCCAGAGCTAAAGAATCGTTGGAGAAGGGGCAGAATCCCAGTTAGTAATCATTATTCTCACCAGGGCCATAATCTATATCTCCTAGACATACTTAATAGAACGAGGCCTGCAGATAACTCAATGTTCATATTCTGGGGTTATTGAAGATAGAAGAGGATGGGGCTCTACTTCTTTTGTTAGAGATGGGGCATGCACTACAGTGATCTCCCACTCCTTTCAAAATATATGACAACATCCACTCTACGACACAAGGCATCAGTGATTAAATATCCACTCTATGACACAAAGCATCAGTGATGTATATGTCAACTCTAAGACACAAGGCATCAGTGATGTGTATGTCCACTCCACGACACAAGGCATCTGTGATGTATGTGTCCACTCTAAGACACAAGGCATCAGTGATGTATATGTCCACTCTAAGACACAAGGCATCAGTGGTGTAAATATCCACTCTACGACATAAGGCATCAATGATGTATATGTCCACTCTAAAACACAAGGCACCAGTGATGTAAATATCCACTCTACGACACAAGGCATCAGTGATGTATATGTCCACTCTAAGGTACAAGGCATCAGTGATGTATATGTCCACTCTAAGACACAAGGCATCAGTGATGTAAATATCCACTCTACGACACAAGGCATCAGTGATGTATATGTTCACTCTAAGACACAAGGTATCAATGATGTATATGTCCACTCTAGGACACAAGGCATCAGTGATGTATATGTCCACTCTAAGACACAAGGCACCAGTGATGTATATTTCCACTCTACGACACAAGATAACAGTGATGTATATGTCCACTCTACGACACAAGGCATCAGTGACGTATATGTCCACTCTAAGACACAAGGCATCAGTGATGTATATGTCCACTCTAAGACACAAGGCACCAGTGATGTATATTTCCACTCTACGACACAAGATAACAGTGATGTATATGTCCACTCTACGACACAAGGCATCAGTGACGTATATGTCCACTCTAAGACACAAGACATCAGTGGTGTATATGTCCACTCTAAGACACAAGGCATCAGTGGTGTATATGTCCACTCTAAGACACAAGGCATCAGTGGTGTATATGTCCACTCTACGACACAAGTTATCAGTGATGTACACATCCACTCTACGACACAAGGCATCAGTGATTAAATATCCACTCTTCTACGACACAAGGCATCAGTGACGTATATGTCCACTCTAAGGCACAAGGCATCAGTGATGTATATGTCCACTCTAAAACACAAGGCATCAGTGGTGTATATGTCCACTCTAAGACACAAGGCATCAGTGGTGTATATGTCCTCTCTAAGACACAAGGCATCAGTGGTGTATATGTCCACTCTAAAACACAAGGCATCAGTGGTGTATATGTCCTCTCTAAGACACAAGGCATCAGTGGTGTATATGTCCACTCTAAAACACAAGGCATCAGTGGTGTATATGTCCTCTCTAAGACACAAGGCATCAGTGGTGTATATGTCCTCTCTAAGACACAAGGCATCAGTGGTGTATATGTCCTCTCTAAGACACAAGGCATCAGTGGTGTATATGTCCACTCTAAGACACAAGGCATCAGTGGTGTATATGTCCACTCTACGACACAAGTTATCAGTGATGTACACATCTACTCTACGACACAAGGCATCAGTGATTAAATATCCACTCTTCTACGACACAAGGCATCAGTGACGTATATGTCCACTCTAAGGCACAAGGCATCAGTGATGTATATGTCCACTCTAAAACACAAGGCATCAGTGGTGTATATGTCCACTCTAAGACACAAGGCATCAGTGGTGTATATGTCCTCTCTAAGACACAAGGCATCAGTGGTGTATATGTCCACTCTAAAACACAAGGCATCAGTGGTGTATATGTCCTCTCTAAGACACAAGGCATCAGTGGTGTATATGTCCACTCTAAAACACAAGTCATCAGTGGTGTATATGTCCTCTCTAAGACACAAGGCATCAGTGGTGTATATGTCCTCTCTAAGACACAAGGCATCAGTGGTGTATATGTCCTCTCTAAGACACAAGGCATCAGTGGTGTATATGTCCACTCTAAGACACAAGGCATCAGTGGTGTATATGTCCACTCTAAAACACAAGGCATCAGTGGTGTATATGTCCTCTCTACGACACAAGGCATCAGTGATGTATATGTCCACTCTAAAACACAAGGCATCAGTGGTGTATATGTCCACTCTAAGACACAAGGCATCAGTGATGTATAAGTGTCCACTCTAGGACACAAGGCACCAGTGATGTGTATACGTCCATACATGTGTCTATATGGACAAAGTGGTCTCCAGGAGCTTTCCATTTATGGCTAATATAGAAAACCGCGATATTCAACACACGTATACATGTAAGTATTACACAGAAGACAAACATTGGACAGGGGTGTGACATCCACTAAACATAATAGATAGCTCTTAGTCCAAACTGGATAGTGTTGAAGTGAAGAGATAAAGCTTATTTCTGTAATTCGTAATTCCGCATTCTGCGTTCGAAACACAGCTGCGGGCGATTTGGCATCAGACCGCCTTGCGTTGGTTTTCATAGAATTCAGTATGAGTCCCGGTCGTTCAGAAAACAATAGCAAACTACATGCCAAGAAATCACAATCAGCTGAGGTTGACTGCGACGTCCTATAAAGGATATGCAACTAACCTATTTTAACTGTATTTATTAGGCTCTACAAGGCCCATCCTGATGCGAAGAATTGTAATTGCCCCTGACTGTCAAGAGTAATGACGTCGGTGTTGTAATAATACTGAAAAAGAGCTACGTATGTTCTAAACAACATAATGTAATTTATAAACACCACCACCAAATAAATCAACCTAAACTAAGACATTTTAAAAACATGAAATCTGTATTAGCTACACATGTCAAGCACTCCCTGTCATTGTTGAATTGTAATTCTTTCACAAACAGGAACCGGAACTAATGTAAGCACGCAGACAGAATCCTGATTATAATGAACGAGCCTCAAAAAGGCCGGCGTATCCCTCGGTGGGATTGCGTGGGTGTCTGGGATTCACAACCCTCTTTCGTGGTCCGAAATAAAGAGGATGCATGTACTACCACTATATTTAACTAATTTTCCCGGACTGTCGCTACATAGAAAATAATACAGTAAAAACCCTGTTTTTGTCTATAATCCGACAGAAAACAGTCGGCGATATCCGAAACCAACGAAAACCGAGACAATTATTTTCATATGAATCAACGTAAATCCAATTAATTCGTACTAGACACTACAAAATAACGTACCAAAAACACATTTTATAGAGAATAAATATAGTGTTTAATACTAAAAACAATTAGACATTAATATACAATGAATATAAAAGACTGATGTAAAGAATAAATGAACATGCAACATTTCATTTACCTTTATGAAGACTCATCTTGGCGTATGGGAGACGGCGAGGAGGGGAGAGAGGTGCTGATATTATTGTTTGTAAGGGGAATTCCCCTCCATAAAGACCTTAGGGATCAAGGCACTATCTGGGGTCAATTCCCTTCTGGGTCTTTTGGCTCTAGAACCAGCTTCAGTAACAATTTTTTTTCCCGCCCCAGACTTGTCCGAACTTGCACCTTCGCCGTGCCTAGTAACACTGCGTATGCCAATGCGCCTCTTGAATTTTTCAAGCCATCCTCTGCTGGTCCTTTAAATCACTAAGAACACTAGCACTCGTCCCAGGCATTTTCTTAATAAGATCGGCATAGAGCAGTTTGACCTTTTCACATATGATTGCCTCCGAAAAAGAATTGCCATCTAACTGTTTTTGATTTATCAAAATTAATAATAACTGTTCGACATCTACAATTGTTTGCGATCTCTGTTTCGATAGCACATTCACGCCTTTCACAACATTAACCTCCTTTATTGCTTCCTTTTTCTTCTGGAACTTATCGTGGATGGCAGCTTCTCGTACATGCGGCCTATTTCAGCAATCTTAATGCCGCTCTCATATTTTTCAATTATTTCCTTCTACAACTCGACTGTTCCTGGCCTTCTTCTTCGAAGGGCTGCTGGCTCTGGACACTTTCTTTGGTCCCATTATGGAGCGGAGCTAACAGGAAAGGGTTAACGTATTAGCAAGCGATGATCACACAGCAAGAAACAATGCCAAACTGAGCAGAAGGACGCATGGACGACTTTGCCTTCGCAAAATTGTCAGCGTAGTCACCTGCACACGCCGACGAAGTCAAAGGCAAGCAACGAAAACCGAGATAAAGTTTTTGCGGAAATAGTCGACGAAAACCGAAATCGACAATAACCGAAGGCAACGAAAACCAAAATTTCACTATATATGTTTCAGTAATGTAAGTAAAGAAATGCTTTTTCATGCGACGTTTAGGTAAAGGGACCGTTTACCTGCCTTCAGGTGCATATGCATATTGTCCCACATCTATATTTTTATAGACCAATCTGCGCTTAGTGGGTCAAGTGCTGAGTTTCACACCGGCCGCCTTTACTTCCCAAGATATTTCCTGACCGATGTAAGTTTTTAAAATTTGAACTTGCTCTGTTGTGGATTTGAACCGTGCCCACCGTTTAGGCAAGCGTCTAGCCTCTAGGCTAGTGCGGCTTTAGGGTATATGGTGCTAACCCCATATTTATTACAAATCGGCAGTCGATGGATACTGTGTGGCGAAGGGGTTACGGGCGCAGTTGGTAATCCCGCATATCGCGTTCGAAACACAGCTGCGGGTGATTTGGCAGCAGACAGCCTTGCGTGGGTTTTTTTACGAAATGGTATGGGTGCCGGTCGTTCAGAAATCAATGGCAAACTATTGAACGTAAACTTGCCAAGAGATCACAAACAGCATGATATGCCGAGGTTGACTGCGACGTCCTGTAATATGTGTGCAACTGATTTAACTCAATCGATGAATATTGTGTGGATCTGAGACCTGGAGAGCGACTAAGACGATTGCTAAAAAACTATAGATTGTAATTGGTGCTTTCGCGGAATGGAAGGACTGGAGTGGTGTGATGGAGAACCGACGTGGCGCTCATGTCGAGAGATGGACAAAAGCCGAGAAAGTCTGAGGATAGTCCAACCGGAGGGTCCAGTGTTTGGAGCTCACAAGGCAGACGAAGTGGAAGGGTCCTGAGAGCACACGGCGAGGGGAAGAGGAGACAGATGAATGGTGTAGGGAGGACGAGGACGAAGATGCATGAGATGGACGGAGATGCATGAGATGGCCAAAGATACAACAGCCCGGAGGGAGTTGGTTGACCACCTACGTGCAGGGGGAGATAAAAGGTGACAGAAGAGGAACCCATTGGTAAACTGTCTTCAGAGGTACTTGTTATTTAAGTTCCCAAATGAAGGCCGACATTTTAGTCTAACTGACCTGTGTAGAGGTTGCATCAGGCACACCGGATGTTTAAGAACGGGTGCTCTTATCCATATATATCTCTTAGTCTTCTCCTTGCTCTTTCCCAGCCAAGTTTGCCTGTTGTCTCCCCATAACGTGCCAGAATGCCTTGATTGTCTAAGACGTTTTTTAGATGCATGTGCTTTACAGGACGTCGCAGTCAACTCCAGCATTTGATGGCTGTTTATGATTTCTTAGCAAGTTTACGTTCAATAGTTTGCCGTTGCTTTCTGTATGGAAACCAACGCATGGCAGTCTGCTTCCAAATGTCCTGCAGCTGTGTTTCGAACGCTGTATGCGGGATTACGAATTAAATTCGTAACGCATTGCCACAGAGCCGACTGTCTAAGGACTAATTTCTCTAATTGTTGTATGGTTTTCATGTATTTCTTGATGGACTGTCTCATTTGTGTTTCTGCATGTCCATCGTATTCTGTACAATCTTCAGAAACCACATTTCCACTGTCATTCGATGTTTTTCAGATTGTTTGCTTATTGTCCAGTTTTATAAACATTCAGCAACACAGATTCTACGTAGTACTTAGACACTGTTTCTTTCAATCGCAGTTAACTGTGTGTGCGTGCGTGCGTGCGTGCGCGCGCGCGCGCGGCGCGTGTGTGTGTGTGTGTGTGTTTAAAATGTATTCATTGATTCCTACAATCGCCCTCTTTGAACTATATGCAACATAGCTTGGGAGTCAAACACAATGGAGACCAAGTGAATAGAGATGCAGATAATCAACAAAGAGCTACAGTGACAGCCTCTATCTCTATTCTCATACCACGTAAATAGCACAGAATACAACTAAGCTATAAAGTAATTGTTGTTATAAATTGCAATCCAATTTCGCATTGACATACTATCACTGTTCTCTTTAATCCTCCTACGTCCTTGCCCTCTCCTTTGTATTAAACAAGTGTTGACTGCATCTGTTTGACAAATTCAGTAGGTACTAAACTGTTCTTTCTCTTCCCCCCCCCCCCCTCCCGCCCCCTTTTCCCATCCTTTCGGTAATAGAAATTATGAGTATACTGAATTTGCTATAAATATATCTCTTTGTAATCGGACGAAAAGACATACCTCATCTCCCATATGCTAACAACACAGTATTACTATCAACAGCACACATGGGAACTGATAAAGCAAGTAAATTAGTATAGGTGCAAAGTGAAAAACACAATGTACATCTCAATGCTGACAACAGATAAAACAATTATGTTAACATTTATATTTACACTACTGTCTACTGGCACCTTGCTGTCTTGACATAGGATAGTTTGTTACACCGTGCTTCAAAACATTCATAATAACAACAACCCATGGCGGTGGCCAGGGATGGGGTTATACCACTCCATAGCGCAAAGCCTGGGCTGAATTGTAGAGGTCATATGTTACCCGTTGAAGCATGATCCCTCTCTCGGCTTGCCCAGTTCACTTTACAGGAAAGCCAACAACAATACTATTTGGAACAAGACAAGGTGCAGAAACTGCCGGATCAGCAAATCAGTGCTCTAAATGTCCACTCGTCATCCTAGACCAGTTGCCGACCAAGGCTTAGGGTATGGTCTGCCGAGCCAAGACATGTCGTCATTGGTTGCATTTCCTTGCACTAAAATAATGTTTGCCAGTCTCCGCGGCGAGGGAATTAAGAACGCGGTTCGTAATCCCGTATACCCGCGTTCGAAACACATCTGCGAGCGATATGACAGCAGACCGCGTTGCGTTGGTTTTGGGTAGGTATCGGTGCCGGTCGTACAGAAAGCAATGGCAAACTAATGAACGTAAATTTGCCAAGAGATCACAGAGGCAGAAATGCTGGTGTTGACTGCGATGTCCTGTAAAATGTATATGCAAACAAAGTCAGGTTTGCGCCCTCCCACTTGCGAACCACCGCCCGAAGTCGTTGTTGGATGTCGGGTTTGGTGAACGTCACCCAACGGAACTATTAGAAAGCAGGTATTACCTTACTATCGTACGGTAAGATAGTATATTATATATAAGGTATTACCTACTATCTTACGGTAGCCCAGTCATAGCTGACTAAGACCTAGCAGAAGATATATGTATATATCATCATCGTCATCAACATCATCATCATCATCATCATCATCATCATGTATGGAGAGAAATCGCAGAAAGTGAGCAGCTTTCAATATCAAAGTTCACTACTGACGGGAGATGTAAATATGATGACAGAAATTACACGAAAAACACACATTGTTCTACTAAACATGAAGCAATTAAAACTGTTGTGGGGACTTAGAAACCCAACTATAACAAGAACCATCTTCTATCTTCTTTCTGCGCTCATCCCTGAATTTTTTTCGGATGTGACTGCGTTGTGCCTGTTTACAGCAGAGCTGCGTTCTTGCGCCGTTAGGCCGACACATCCGACTTCTGCGGGCATTTGTTGATGGGGTTAACCTTCCCGGGTGAATAGAACGTAAGGCATATTTCCTGGAGCAACATACGGTTGTCAAACTTGGTTAATTAACTAATCTGGTGAATAGAACGTAAGGCATATTTCCTGGAGCAACATACGGTTGTCAAACTTGGTTAATTAACTAATCTGGTGAATAGAACGTAAGGCATATTTCCTGGAGCAACATACGGTTGTCAAACTTGGTTAATTAACTAATCTGGTGAATAGAACGTAAGGCATATTTCCTGGAGCAACATACGGTTGTCAAACTTGGTTAATTAACTAATCTGGTGAATAGAACGTAAGGCATATTTCCTGGATCAACATACGGTTGTCAAAGTTGGTTAATTAACTAATCTGGTGAATAGAACGTAAGGCATATTTCCTGGAGCAACATATGGTTGTCAAACTTGGTTAATTAACTAATCTGGTGAATAGAGCGTAAGGCATATTTCCTGGATCAACATACGGTTGTCAAAGTTGGTTAATTAACTAATCTGGTGAATAGAGCGTAAGGCATATTTCCTGGAGCAACATACGGTTGTCAAACTTGGTTAATTAACTAATCTGGTGAATAGAACGTAAGGCATATTTCCTGGAGCAACATATGGTTGTCAAACTTGGTTAATTAACTAATCTGGTGAATAGAGCGTAAGGCATATTTCCTGGATCAACATACGGTTGTCAAAGTTGGTTAATTAACTAATCTGGTGAATAGAGCGTATTGTTTATTTCCTGTAGCAACATATGGTTGTAAAAGTTGGTTATTTCACTAATCCGGTGATATCATACATTCGCCGTTGAATATTAGTGTTGATAAATAGTTTTGAAAATTGATGAGAAAGAGAACAAACAGATGTATCTAACAAGAATTCAATATTGAAGAAGACTGGTTTTAAGATAAATAAAATTAACGAAAATGAAATAATTTTTGGCAAGTACAATTTTTGTTGATTGGTTGGTTGGTTGGTTGGTTGGTTGGTTGGGTGAGTGGGTGGGTGTGTGTGTGTGGGTGGGTGGTTGGTTTTATTGTTTGGTTGAGTGGGTGGATGGTTGGTTGGTTGGAGGGTGGGTTGGTGGGTGGTTGATTAGTTGGTTGGTTGGGAGGGAGGGTGGGTGGGTGGTTGGTTGGTTTATTAGTTGGGTGGTTGGTTGTGTGGGTGGTTGGTTGGGTGAGTGGTTGGTGGTTGGTTGGTTGGGTGGATAGGTGAGTAGCTGGATGGTTGGTTGGATGGATGGATGGTTGGTTTGGTGTTTGGGTGGATGGTTGGTTGGTTTGTTGTTTGCGAATCGTCTGGAGGAATGTCAATTTTAACTTTTGTTTCCCATGCATTCGCATTCTGCTCGCAAGAGCTATGAAAAGGGCTTGCATCAGTCAGAGTGAAGTTCATCTAGAGACTTTGTTCCCGACCCGGTACCAAAGTACCATCTTCACGGGAACTGTGTTACAAACCTCTTCTTTCCATATGCAAGCCCAGAAATCCAGGACAAGACCGGTATAGGAATGTTACGCTACGGAGAGATAGTGTATGTTGTACCCATGTCGCGACACATGAGAAATAGCTCTAATTAAGCCTAGGTTGGTCATGTTTCCTCCGCAGATTTCAGATAATTCGTTATCAGGAGAGATACTTCCTCCCCATAGTGTTAGTTGGGAAGATTCAAGACGATTTGAAGTGTTGAATACAGGAGAATTTTACCGGCGTATATACGTTTCCATGTTTCTTTTCTCATCTATATCCGTAAGGAATTGACCTCCAATTCACTATCACCGGACCCGTGAGTGTATGCCACTTGATATTTATTTAGTTTGAAAAACTTAACCAGCTCCACAGCGGTGGTTTGCACTAGGTCTATTTAAATCAGCGGCGGACGATGTCCCTGTAAACACACTGAGATTGATGCGAGCAGTCAAGCTCTGATTCACTAACCGCATGCCTGTATTTTTCCGCTTCTTTGGTCGCATATTATTTCTATCATTGGAGTTTACAGACACCCGTCAGCTCAGGGACTGTTGAATGTGTAAGGTACGTGTGTACCACTGAGGCGCGGAAGTTGTCAAACGCTAAGAATTCCTATCTCTCAATCAAGAGACCCTGGTTCTAATCCCCGGTAAGATTGTATCTATCGGAAGGGACATAATCTTAGCCTGTACACTACCTGGTGACTGCTATAGATAAGAAAGCTTGTAATCATTAATCTTTTCACAAGCGCCAACAATGGTATACGTGGCCTAACCTTAGACGGGTGGGTGGACGTACGGACCACACCAGACAGACACATGATGAATATATACATAAACAGATTGTTGGATAGGTAGAAACCAAACAACACATTGGGAGACGTGGGTAGACAAATGTATATATAAATAGATGGTTATGTAGATATAAAGGCAGACAACAAACCGAGAGAGATAAATGGGTAAATATATAGATAAACAGATTGTTACATAGGAAGACAGGTTATACATCGAGAGAGATACATAGTATCTCATACTATGTAGACTGTAGTATGCTATAGTATACATACTATGTAGACAAACAGATGGTCAGATAAATAAAAAGAAAGATACACAGAAACAAATACACAAACATATCCACAGACATATAGTCCTGATAAAATACTGATAGACAAGCAGGTAGGCAAATTGGTTGTCAGGTAAGCAGGTAGAAAGACAGGCAAATGGTAGTTTGATTTATTGGTTGGTTAGTTCATTGACTGATTGGTTGTTGTTGTTGTTTTTGTTGTTGTTGTTGTTGTTGTTGTTGTTGTTGTTGTTGTTGTTGGTGGTGGTGGTGGTGGTGGTGGTGGTGGTAGTCGTGGTGGTCGTGGTGGTCGTGGTGGTCGTGGTCGTGGTCGTGGTGGTGGTGGTGGTGGTGGTCGTGGTGGTCGTGGTGGTCGTGGTCGTGGTCGTGGTGGTGGTGGTCGTGGTGGTGGTTACGCTAACTGACTTTTAAACTCAAGCGTAGACCATATACATGCTTCTACTTCTAGTGCAATAGTCTGGTTTTGGGTGTGGATTAGCTTTCCCTATTGCCAGTGTTCCACGTCATCAGGCGATCTTACTCCGCTCTTTGAGGTACTTGTAATTCACATACCTACGTCAAGGACGATAAGTCAACATGTTAGTCCAACTGACAGGTGTAGGGGTTGAACCTGCTACCTCGGCATCAGTACACGGGAAGTGTAAGAGCGAGTGCTCCTATCCATTCCCGGGTCTGGCGTTCTTTGTCTCGGATGGCTGGGTGATGTGCACCCAATCTGGAACTTCCCAGCCAACGCACGTTAGAGAGACAGGCGTTTCGAGAATGTGACCGCAGCGCGAAGCCGAAGTCGAGTTGTGAACTGGCGAAAGAGCAATATTTGTACAATCGTTCGACCAGGTCTCCATAAGCACTCTCTCTCTCTCTCTCTCTCTCTCTCTCTCTCTCTCTCTCTCTCTCTCTCTCTCTCTCTCTCTCTCTCTCTCTCTCTCTCTCTCGATGAGTAGTGGGGCCTACCTAAAGCCAGTACGATGGCATAGCTTGTTGGTCAGTCCTGCCTGGCGTAGCGTGAAAGCTCGTCGGTAGGCGTCCAGTGGTTTTGCATGTGTCATCGGATACCAAGGGGGCGCACTGAGCGATTGCTACTCTTGGCCTGCGTGTGTGTGAATAGTCCGTCTGTGCGATAGATATCTGGTTGATCCTGCCAGTTCAAAACCAATCGTCGTTACCCTTCGCGGGGCGCAGCGTTCCCACTGGTGACTCTGGGTAACTTTGTGCTGATCGCATGGCCTTAGGTGCCTGTGACGCATCTTTCAAATGACTGAGCTATTTAATGTCGATGGTACGTGACATGCCTACCATGTTTGTAACGGGTAACGGGGACTCAGGGTTCGATTCCGGAGCGGAAGCAATGAGAAATGGCTACCAAACCCAAGGAAGGCAGTAGGCGCGCAACTTACCCACTCCCGGCACGGGGAGGTAGTGACAACAAAATAACAATACGGGACTCTATCGAGGCCCTGTAATTGGAATGAGTACACTTAAAACCCTTTAACGAAGATCTATTGGAGGGCAAGTCTGGTGCCAGCAGCCGCGGTAATTTAAGCTCCAATAGTGTATATTAAAGTTGTTGCAGTTAAAAAGCTCGTAGTTGGATCTTAAGTGCAGACGGGCGGTCCGCTGTCTGTTCCTGACCTACCGTCTGCCGGCTATCTCCCGTGGGTACTCTTTGCTGAGCGTCCCGAGTGACCGGCGCGTTTACTTTGAAAACAATAGCGTAATTAAAGCAGGCCTCGGTTGCCTGATTAACGGTGCATGGAATAATGGAATAGGACCTCGGTTCTATTATGTTGCTTGTCGGAACTGGAGTTAATCCATAAACATTTCGAGGTGCCTCGTCAACCAACACAGAACTGGCACTATCAGCCACTGGACGCTGATGCATATGCTGGGGGGAGGATCTGAGCACCTATGGACCTATCCGGAGAGCAAAGAAGATACCCCAACTGATAACTGATAATTGATAACTGGAGTTAACAATTAACATGGACAAACGGGGGCTTTCGTATTGGGGCGTTAAAGGTGAAATTCTTGGATCGCCACAAGACGAGCTACTGCGAAAGCATTTGTCAAGAATGTTTTCATTAATCAAGAACGAAAGTCAGAGGCGCGAAGACGATCTGATACCGTCGTAGTTCTGACCATAAACGATGCCGACTAGCGATCCCAGTGGCAAAGTGAAGCGAAATGGAATCTACTTAGGCTAAGCAAATCCCTGGCCTAGGGGTTAACGTCTTTCTCCGTAATCCCGTATATTCTCGTGAGTAACGTAACCTGCGCGAGAATCGGTAGCGGTTCTCGCCGCGTTGGTAACTTACGGGGTATGTGAGCCGGTCGGTCAGAAATCAATGGCAAACTACTGAGCGTAATCTTGCCTAGTACATCAACAGCAGCTGTAAGGTATTTGCAAAAAAAAAAAAAATGCACATCCATTGCATTTTAAAGTCCTAATCATTTGCAACGTGCCATTACATTCTTGGTCCAGACACTTGTTCTACGGCTCTCAGCTGAGGGATATGGCTGAACGCCTCTAAGCCAATATCCCCCAAATGTGAGAGCCTGGTCGTTACTCACCCTCTGCTGCATGGTGGTAAGATGCTGAGACGGCAGCATCTGCAGCCTACCTCGTGAGCGTTACCAAAGGTGGAAAAAGCTTCCCAGGGGCACGCAAGTGGTTACGATTTAAGTCCGTATCAAAAGCTCATTGAGTGAGTGTAATTAATCAAAGGTGGAAAAATGTCTCATTAGCACGAAATGGAACGCTTGGCTAACAAATCCATTACGTGGAAGTCCAAAGCGAAAGCTTGCTGAGTGGATGTCATCTGCAGACTTGCTGGCTTGCGTGGTGAGTGGCCAGTAGCGAACGAAATGCCCAATACACGGAAGTGAGGAGTGAAGCAGCCATGTGCAGGACGTGACGACACCTTGTGTGAGCCCAGTACTAGAGCGCTGTGTATCGGCTCTGTAATTATGGAAGCTTCCTTGGATGGCGGGGAATTCACATGGTCTGCCCCTGCTTTCCCTTGAGGGTTGACCATGATGTCTTTGGCCTTTCTAACTTGACCAGCCGAGATGTGGACGACACCACAACAGTGAGAATCGAATGTCCCTCGAAACCCCCGGGAAGGTTAACACGATCAACAAACACCCGCAGAAGTCAGATTGATTGATTGATTTAGGAACCGACATCACAGCATTCGGGGCATTCCCATAAGCGCTCCATCCCCATCCTCAGCAGCCAGCGAAGAGTTCCAACACCAATAGTTCCAGTAGCAATCTGATTATATGTCCGACTCGCCTTTCCTCTGAGCGTAGAGCGTCGGTCAGATCCCCTCGTCACTCCTCGCTGCCTCATTCTTGCCAGACTATGGTGATCCATTTGCTCCTCCGAGGTGTACACGTGCTCCCACAAGGCCGCAACCGCACAAGTCAGATGTGTCGGCCTAAGGGCGTAAAAACTTTGCACAGCGCAAAAACGTCTGAAAAAACACTCCGGAAGAACGCAGAAGACTAAGAACTACCGGTATTCATTCGGTCATGCTGACCTCCCGTTGGTTGGTTTATTCGTTAACTGATCGGTCAGTCGTTTGGTTTGTCTGTTGGTTGTTTGGTTGGTTGGTTAGCTGGGTGGCTGGTTGGAAGGTTGGATCATTGGTTGGTTGGTTGGTTTACCGCTGAGAAAGCTACTCCAGACACACACCCGCGATAAAATACTACCCCACAGACACATCAACGATGGAAAGTTACCCCATTGACACATCCACGATGGAAAGTTACCCCATTGACACATCCACGATACAATGCTACCCCAGAGACACATTCATAATAGAAAAATACCACAGATACACTTCCGAGATATAATGCTACCCCAGAGACACATCCACAATACAATGTTACCACAGGGACACATCCGCAGTACAATGCTACTACAGAGACACAACCGAGACAAAAGCTACTACAGAGACACATCGGCGATACAATGCTATGGCAGAAACACATCCACGATATAATGCTAGCCCAGACACGCATCCACGATATAATGCTACCCCAGAGACACATCAACAATAGAAAGTTACCCCAGAGACACATCCACGATATAATGCTACCCCAGAGACACATCCACGATACAATGCTACCCCAGAGACACATTCACGATATAATGCTACCTAGAGATACATCCAGGATACAATGCTACCCAAGAGACACAGCCACGATTCAATGCAACCCCGGAGACACATTCACGATATAATGCTACCTAGAGATACATCCAGGATACAATGTTACCCAAGAGACACATCCACGATACAATGCTACCCCAGAGACACATTCACGATATAATGTATTGCAGAGTGACGAGACTCAAAGTAACGGTAGATATGAAGTCAAGCCAGCGATGACTATAAAATTCAGTTTATTAGAAGAATCTTCAGCAATATAAAAATGCGTACAGCAACTACAAAAGTCAAAGCATCTTGCTGGCTGGGCGGCAAAGTCACAACTGAAACCTTGTTTACCCCCTACGTCAGTACGCTGAGCGTCCCTAACTACCTAGCTACGGTGCTCAGCCGTACATCATCTAGTTATTTCTTTTCTCCTTGCACGCCGTGCCAGCTAACTAAACCCCATATAAAAGCCTACACTGTTATAAATGCTACCTAGAGATACATCCAAGATACAATGCTACCCAAGAGACACATCCACGATTCAATGCAACCCCAGATACACATCCACGATAGAAAGCTACCCCAGATACACATGCACGATAGAAAGCTACCACAGAGACACATCCACGATACAATGCTACCTAGAGACACATCCACGATACAATGCTACCCAGAGACACATCCACGATAGAAAGCTACCCCAGATACACATCCACGATAGAAAGCTACCCCAGATACACATCCACGATACAATGCTACCCAGAGACACATCCACGATAGAAAGCTACCCCAGAGACACATCTACGATAGAAAGCTACCCCAGATACACATCCACGATAGAAAGCTACCCCAGATACACATCCACGATAGAAAGCTACATATGCACGATACAATCTAAACGTTCTGGTGACCTAGTAATTCTAGATGTCATGCGGATATATGTCCTGAAATCGTGATTGCATTAGATTGTTGATACAGGAGCTCAGTCAAAGTGCACTACGTTTCAGTAAAACAATGAAGTTGTCAAATATCGCGCTAGGCAAACCTCAACCGAGGACGTCTTGCAGAAGACACTAAAGCAATGTTATTTCATTGATCGCAATCTATATGCAGACTTCAAAAGAGCTCTTAGAAGCAAGACCGGTTTTCTGTCGATCAAACTGTACAAGTCATTAGGAGTGTTTACGATTAGAACAAAGGAAACTATCTATACAGATATATATGCCTCTTAAAGGCACTGAAGTAAATAGACAACTATGGAACATCAGACAAAAAAGATTATCTTGGACTATTCATAATGTGAGACATTGACATTTCTGGGAGAGGGGGAAGTGCAGGAAATACAGCAAGATTCAGTGCAGGAAATAAAGCAAGATTCAGTGCAGGGGATAAAGCAAGATTCAGTGCAGGGGAAACAGAAGACATTTTGTTTTTTTCGTTCTCTCGCTTTGAACTCTAGTATAGTCCACACTTCTAGTGCACTGGACTAATGTTTGCGTATGGCTTAGTTTTCCCTGTTACCAGTGTCCCTTGCCACTTATAACATACGTCCCCAAGTCAAGGACGAGAAGTCAACATTTTAGTCCAACTGATTGGTGCAGGGGTTGAACCAGCTATCTCGGTATCTGTCAGAATCTTGCATTCAGCAATAACACAGGCTCGTAATCACTACCAGATGTGATACAAACACTGTCACAGAATGACTTTACGTGACACACTGCAAATACAATTCAAACACTTTATTCACACTTCTCACTCATCACCACCATTACATGCATCGCGCAATCACAAAAGCGATGCCATAATACAATCAATAGATATATAAATGCAATGTATACAACTCACAATCCTACATACCAGGCGCACAGTCTCCTATACTCACACAGGCGTTCTATCTATTAGCGTTCATACACACAAGTCATACGAGCACCATTCAATCCGTCTGTCCAGTACAACCGGCCCAAGCCGTCTGGCGCCAACCCCTGTGAGTTCTCGCCAGTCGGGGTTGTATCCCTGGTGGACTTCATGTCCCACGCATGCACCGACTGACCATTCCTGTCACAGCGTGGTTAGTGTCGCTCACAGGCGGACCTGGCCGTAATTGCCAGGCGTCGTTGACGACGACGCGGTAGAACTGGTGGGGAGATTATGACATATCAGCACACCGGATGTTTAAGAACAAGAGCTCTAATCAACGGTGGTCATGCTGACCGCGAGAGAAGACAATGTCGCGTATAATTTCGCAGACAAGAAGAGAAACACCGAAAGTTCAGTTTTAAGTCAGCTTGTTATGATTTCAAAGATTCCGTGTATTTGCTCAGGGGAAAGACGGGCCAGATCGGACAACATCATCATCATCAAGTGCCATGCCAGTAAGCGTGGGCTGTCATGTTTTGCCATCTCGACTCGAACACCAGCGTCGTGGATCAGCTCAGCGTTCTTGTCTCGACCACACAACGTGGCCAAGCTATCCAGTTATTTACTTCTCTGCCCTACTCTTGCTCTCTTCCCCCTCGATCTTGCCAGATGTCACCAATTTCTCCAATTTATTTCTTCTCATAAAATGACCAAAAATTTGTGACAGTCTACGTCTAATTTCTCTAATCAGTTTACGGTTTTTATTTATTTCTTGTAGGACTTGGTCATTGGTCTTTCTGTCTGTCCATGGTATTCTTTGGATCATCAGCAGAGACCATATTTACACAGCCATCAGATGTTTTTCAGCTTATCTGCTCATTGTCCACGCCTCACATCCATACAACAGCACAGGTACTACGTAGCACCTCAACACTCTTTTTCTCGTTGCAAAAGACATCTTTTTATTGGGCAGTATGTATATACTGAATACTATGTCTTTCATCTTGCAAAAAGCTGTCTTCGCCATGGCAATTCTTGTTCTAATCTCTTCAAGGCATCTCCAAACAGGTGTTAAGACTGTTCCGAGATAACTGTACAGATTCACTTGTTTAAGAATATTCCCATTTACTTGTATATTACATTGCGGTACTTCCTTCTTCTTAGTGGCGACCATAATATGTGTCTTCTTACAATTTAATTCTAACATTCGGACACATAGGCAAAATGAGTTGGAAAATCGGGATGCTTATGTGAATAATTAATTAAACCTCAGGGTTTGCTAACTAGGGATGAGGAACCTTCATGACTTTTTTATGTAATCTTTCATGTCTGTCCCCAGATCTCTGTCGTTGGTGTTCTGGATCAACTCTACTGATGATATTCCTCCATGCCACCGCCTCAGTCCACCCAGCATCATAACTCTCGGCCTGCTTTTGCCTCTTTTCCTACTGTTCTTTCCAATCGTCGCATTTTTCCCCCCACCAATGCCGCTCTTCTCAGCATACGACCAAAGAATGCTGTTTGTCTCTTTCTTATAGTTGTATATAATGTTCTACTTTTATTAGACTCTTTCAGGTAATTGTTGTTAGTTACCCTGGCTGTCCAAGATATTCGCAATATTCGTTCCCGGAACCACGTCTTTGTGGCTCCCAAGCTCTTCCTAAAGTGTTCATTCGCGTTTCACGCTTCACTGCCAAACAGGATCTATACATCATTTCAGTACTATCTTTCTTACATTCAATAATAGTGATTTATTGCATAAGATACTCTGCCGACACCGTTCTTAATTTCTTCGTAGCGAAGTTTTATTAACTAAGGGCAGATGTAAGTTGGTTCAGGTGCCGAGAATTTCACGGCGAAGAATTCCTTATGTTGGTAACTGCAGAGCAACAAACATAAGTCACTTAGTTGAGTAACTCGGTCATCCCCCGGGGGTTCGATAGGAGCCTTAGGCGAAGCAAAGGTCCGACAGTCTGCTTCTTAGAAGAGAGCCAACACACGAACTGATGCATGTCGTTGGCGATCGCAGGTTGTGAGAAGTATGATCGCTTACGCCAGTCGGCAAGGCACTTGACAATGATGAGAGCATTGCGTAATATTTGTAACATAAATACAATCACGTTAAAGTCCATAACTGCCTGGCAATCTTGCATCATTTAGATGAGTAAGCGAGCATTGTAATCGCACAGTGCAGTCAAACACAATGGTCATCCCACCTTCCTCTCGTCAATAGACAGCGTCCCATTTCCTTTGTTCTGGATAACGCCCCTCTCGATGACTGGTGAAATTTACAATAGAACCAGCAGGAGACCTCCAACATCAAGTCTTACCTTCGTACACTCCAAGCATTAATCTTCGTAAAATGGACGCCTCTGCCCATCCTAGTATCTCCTTTTACTAAGTCTAAATTAAATATATGTTTTACATGGGGCTTGGTGACATCAACACAATGGAAGGAGCAGGTATAGTTCACTGTAAAAACAAGAAGCAACATAAAGGTCCCTTTTACACTCCTAAAGTGCATTTATTTATATAAATTATTATTTTTATTTAAGTAATTTGCCAAGATCCCTGGCGAAGGATGTTTACGGCTTTTTCCGTGACCCCGTATATTCTCGTAACGCAAATGCGCCCGGACCGGCAGCGGTTCGAGCCGCACTGGTAACTTACGGGGGTATGTGATCCGGTCGCTCAGAAAGCATTGACAAACTACGGAGCATAATCTTGCCTAGTACATCAACAGCAGCTGAAAATTGCTGATGTTGACTGCAACGTCCTGTAAGTGAAATGCAACATGAAAAAGTGCATTTGGTATCAGTTACTAGACACATATATATGTTTGTAGATCAATCGGCGCTCGAGGATGATATGGACAGTGTTATGGTAATGTTCCCGAACGGGTCTGCGGGGGGAGGTAAACGGTGTGAGAGGGTTCCTTGATAAGGCTAAGAGACGCTGTGTAAAAAATAAAAGGAGTCTGACATATGATGTAACAACTTCAGTATGAGAATGGAGGTGGCTTTCCGATGGCTGGAAGGTAGTTCAGAAATATATATTTTTGTGACAGATTCGCAAAGCATGCTACGTAAAATAGAAATATCCCCCCCCAAAAAAAAATAAATAAATAAAGCCTTCCAATGCCACCAGGACAGTTGACAAACAAACACACATGCATTGTTTCTCGTTTACAGCAGTTGAAGAGAGAAGTAGAGACCAAAAGACACACTAGACAACATGATTTGACATCCTCCTGTGCCATTGTTGAAGCAGCATTAGTATGTTTGTTGATGCATCCAGTTCCCATATCAACCAACGCAGAAACATAAAGGGATTCTACGCGTGTCTATACAGGAACGCACACACATACTCACACACACACACACACCCACATATGTGTGTGCGTATATATATATATATATATTTGGGCTGCCACATGCTTCGTTAATTGCGCACTCAACATTTCCCACAAACAGACAAATATACCCTCAAAGCTGTTTGATTGTCTCGATTAACAGCGAGTGAGATGAAGAAGAAGAGGAGGAAGAAGAAGAGGAAGAAGAAGGAGGAGGAGTAACAGTGGCAGTGGCAGCTGCAGCAGTGACAGTGGCAAAGACAGAGGGAGGGGAGGAGGACGGCGAGAAGGAAGAAAAGAAGGGATCAAATGAACAAGGCACAACAACGAAGGAAAAGATTAAAAAGAAACGATGAGGAGAAAAATATGAAGAAGAAATAGTAGTGGTAGTGGTAGTAGTAGTAGTAGTAGTAGTAATAGTAGTAGTAGTAGTAGTAGTAGTAGTAGTAGTAGTAGTAGTAGTAGTAGTAGTAGTAGTAGTAGTAGTAGTAGTAGTAGTAGTAGTAGTAGTAGTAGTAATAGTAGTAGTAGTAGTAGTAGTAGTAGTAGTAGTAGTAGTAGTAGTAGTAGTAGTAGTAGTAGTAGTAGTAGTAGTAGTAGTAGTAGTAGTAGTAGTAGTAGTAGTAGTAGTAGTAGTAGTAGTAGTAGTAGTAGTAGCAGCTGAATAGCAGTAGTTATTGTTGTGATTGTTGTAGTGTAGAAGAAGGAGGAAGACGAGGATACAATGACGACTACTAAGTAGAAGATGAGAAGAAGCCAACTAGAGCGAAAAGTAACAGTAGTAGCAGCAGTAGCAGCAGCAGCAGCAGCAGCAGCAGCAATAGTTGTAGTGGAATTTGTAGTTGTATTTGAAGTGGTGGATACGACAACAAAGAAGAAAATGAAGACGTCATGGAAGAATATGAAGAAGAATACAAACAAGCCTGCTTTGTTTTACATTTGCCCGAATAGTGTCAAGTCCATCAATGCCATACTGGGTTCATTCGCCGAGATAACGTGCTTTCAAATTTACACTGCTCCTTTACAAATATACTTTACGATTTTGCTCTTTCCCTCTCTTACTCATTCCTGTATTGTGTCCATAGTTTAGATTGTTTAATGTAATGGTAAATTTTGATGTCATTGTGGAATGTGGAGAGACACCGGGAGATGCTATTTCACATCTCATTGGGTCAATGAGCTGATTTTTAAAATATTTTGTACTACACTTTGTGTTGTGCATTCTTCATTGGTGATTCTCCTTTGTTCTGTATATTTCAATGTTTCCAAATGGCTCATTCGCTTAGCTGTATCATGTGCGTTATTATTATAGACCATTAGAAATTGCAATCAGTAAGCTCTGTGGGCAGGCGTAATGGCAATCTTTCACAACCTATACAGAAATGATCGAACATAAGTCTGGACCGTATAGCTACACTCTTAATCTGGCCCGCTTCATGGCCTGGGTTGTGTGTTCAGTATAAAATAAAACAATGATTGTATAATTCGCCATGATCTTAGGGTAGCATATCAGACGTATAACTTGGTCGGACAAGGGCGAAAAACTCCGAAGGCATTTATGTGTGCATGTTGTGGTCGTTACAAATCCATCAACAGTTTGGACATCGAAAATAGCCAGGCCAATATGCACAGGCTACATTGCGAAATTAGGAAAGCTACCAGCAAAGACTATGTATAGCATCTAAGATTATTTTATATACACTTTCCATTGGGATCCTGGCCGGTGCTACGGAGTTCGTACACTGTATCAAGATTCTACTTATGTGATCTTCGGGAAGACACTGAGCCATTTATGGAAGTATCCATGTGCAATAACGGTGATCCCTCATCAAATATAGGTAATATGTGCGGGTACTACAACGTTAGTGCAATGCAGTTCCTTGGAACTGTACGATCCATAGTAAGAGACTGAGACACCGCTGGAGATATCCGATTGCAATTATGATCTTCTTTATGAAACAAACTTCTTGTCTGTAATGACCGGCTCCTTGCTGCTATTTCAAAGCTGCTGGGTTGTCAACTGCTAAACCACAGGTATTGGGTTGTCAACTGCTATACCACAGCTGCTGGGTTGTCAACTGCTAAACCACAGGTATTGGGTTGTCAACTGCTATACCACAGCTGCTGGGTTGTCAACTGCTATACCACAGGTATTGGGTTGTCAACTGCTATACCACAGCTGCTGGGTTGTCAACTGCTATACCACAGCTATTGGGTTGTCAACTGCTATACTACAGCTGCTGGGTTGTCAGCTGCTAAACCACAGGTATTGGGTTGTCAACTGCTATACCACAGCTGCTGGGTTGTCAACTGCTAAACCACAGGTATTGGGTTGTCAACTGCTATACCACAGCTGCTGGGTTGTCAACTGCTATACCACAGCTATTGGGTTGTCAACTGCTATACCACAGCTGCCGGGTTGTCAGCTCTATACCAAAGCCGCTAATAAACCAGCGGGTGTGCAAGACAAGTACTGGTATCTCACATCTGCGATGACGCATATTGAGGATCTAACCAGGTCAGGGTTCAGCTCCCCACATACAGACCTGGCGGGATTAGGACTGTGTTGGTCATGTTTCCTCCCCGGGTTCAGGAATTTCATTGTAAACAGATTATACCCAATGCCCAGAGGGAATGGCAAGCTGTAAAGCTTGTTTCAGAATGAAGTATCATGTTACCACAGCTTCATATCGGCCTTGGAATTGAAGTACCCGATGATACATACTACCTGGGGATCTCCGTGGCTAAATCATCAGGCCGTTTGCCTCGCGCTCAGAAGACAGTGGATTCCATCATTCGGTTCTCCTGTGCAATTTTTATCTTGGAAACCCCTTAGGGTCGCCACCGGAGTTATTGAGTTCGTGCTCTGTGTGACGGCGGTTATTCGAATTTCAGTGAGATGACTGATCTAGATGGGTTAAACCCAGAACAACGAAGTCGAACCTCTTGCCTTTTAGCCCCTTATTTATTGTCATATCATTATCATCAGCATGTGCCATGCCGATAAGCGTGGGCGGATCATGTATCGCCATCTCACACGATCACCAGAGTCGTTGATCAGCTCTGTGTTCTTGTCTCGACCATACCACGTGGTCAAGCCAACCAGGTGTTCACTTCTCTGCCTTCCTCCAATTCTTTTTCCCTCAATCTTGCTCGTTGTTACCAACCTATTCAATGTATTTGTCACAACATGGGCGCTTTTTGGACACATTATAAGAAGATTTGCATGGCACATGATGATGATCAAGGACGATTTAGGTTGTTAGAATCAGAGCACCACAGAAGGAGAGAGCCCTAGCCTGATTCGATAGAGTAACGTGGAAGACGATCTCCTGTTCAACTCATCGCAACACTATAAAAAAGGCTTGTGTAAGATCACTGAACAAACCTCTGCCAGGACAACCTGACATGCCCCTGACATATCTGCATTTCTTGTCTTCCTTCATACCACTTTAAATGGTGCACACTGTTATATACTTTAAATATATTTTTTAATGACTGGCAACCAGATAAACAAGACTCCTATATAACTGATGGTTTATTTTGAGGACCACTTGTTACGGTGTTTTTCTTATTTTGGCGGAACGAAGACTTCAGTGAGTCATCATCACATGCAACTAGGTCTTAGCTCTTTATTGAAACAACACAAATAAAAGACTATAAATATTAGAATAGACCTTTGAAAATCGACACTTCGTCTTTATATCCGACGTCCCTGTTATGCTCTTTCAGCGAAGATCGACACTCATTTCTTTAGATCAGCGCAGTCGGGTTGGCAGGCTAGACAGAGACGACAAATATTTACTTATCTTGCCGAAGCTTGCATGCTGTTTTTATTATTAGTACGCACCTTGGGTACCCCGGCGTTGTAACTTTGGGGATAGTGAGACGTGGAGTTTTATAATTACTCCTAATACCCTGTCAAGAGTTCGAAATCAACAGCGGGCGATTTGGAAGCCGACCGCCTTGTTTTGATTTCCATAGTATGATGAGTCGGTCGTTCAGAATGCAATGGCAAACTACTGAACTAACATTGCCTTGTAAATCACAAACACCCAGTAAGTCTTGCGGTTGATTGCAACGTCCATTTATGAACATGAAAGTAATTCTTAACCTAGGGAGGTGGTTGTGGGCGTGTGTTGTTGATGTACAGTATTCTGGGATTTCGCTTAATGGTTGATTTGTGTGTCGTGATTACTAAACCGTGTTAGTGGATAGAGAGTTTAGCTACGACTTGGATCAGGAAGAGACTGCAGGCAATGGAACTGTTAGCCTAATCTCATAACCGTGACATTATACATGCACAGTTTCTGACAATGCCCACATTCATAAGTATGCATCTCCTATATTTACCTGTTATAATTGCTTGTAATCCTCTCCCTGTCTCCCACGTCTTAGGTACATTTTTATATCTGAACGTTAAGCATACAGATATATACAAAAATATTGGGATGTGTGTTACATAGTTTGATGACTCGGGCTTAATTCCCTGCTGATGCAGAGAGAGAGAGAGAGAGAGAGAGAGAGAGAGAGAGAGAGAGAGAGAGAGAGAGAGAGAGAGAGTGTGTGCTTACGTGTGTGATAGAGAGTGTGTGTGTGTTTATGTGTGTGAGTGTGCATGTGTGTGTGTGTGTGTGTGTGTGTGTGTGTGTGTGTGTGTGTGTGTGTGTGTGTGTGTGTGTGTGTGTGTGTGTGTATTTGCATGTGAGTGAGACCGTTACAGCTCTGGGATCAGCCCAGCCTAATAAAATTGCTACTTACTTAATCATTACCAAAATATCATTGGTGTTGTCTGGGAAAACATGGCGGCAAGCAATGGCGTGGAACTAACCAACCCATCTCATTATGCCGAGGCCATAGATATGTGAGGGCCAAACACTTCGCGAGCCGCGGTTTCGCAGGGCTAGCACGCTTGCCAATCGGCCCAGTAGTCATGGGTTCGAATACGCATCGAGGCGGATCTTTAAAGTCCTAGGCTCCCATATCGACCCAGCTTAAAATGTGTACCAGGAAATGTCGTGGGAAGTAAAGACGACATGTGTGATATTGATCACATTACCAATCAAATGCCTACGGGTTTATAACAATTATTTTGTTATATAGCCAGTAAAACTGCAGGGTGTATTTTTAATGACTGTGCTGTGTTTGAAAATATTGCTGGTCCAAGTTTTGTATTTACCTATTATGTTGCATGAACTTTACAGAGGGTGAATACAAAACTTGGACCGGCAATATTTTCAAACACTGCACAGTCATTAAAAATACACCCTATAGTAACTACGGGGCTAATGACTCAGTATGTCCTAAGGCGTGAGCAAGAGTCGTTTACTATAACGGACGCCGCGGTGGCGTTGTGGCGAGACGTTCGCCAGCCGTACCTGTGGACTTGGGTTCAATCCACGTCTGTGGTTCATGCACAAGAACAGACAGACTATCATGATCTAGAGAGAATGCAGCAGCAAGGGGTGGTTAGAGGGTCTGGTCGATAGTCGTCATTCAGAGGAAAAGCCAGACAGACATATAATTAGATTGCACCAGTGATATTGGATCTCTACGCTGGCTGTTGAAGATGAGGACTGGGCGCTTATTGGAATTCCATTGATGCAGTGATATTGGTTCTTGACTCAACTCAACTTAACTCAACTCGATCCACGTCAGGGCGGCTACAAATGTTAAAATCTATTGACTTGTGTCGACCCACCCTAAAATGGGTACCATGCAATTTGTTGGGAAGTAAAATCGGACGGTGTGATAGTGAACATATCACCCACCCAGTGCCGTTTGATCTGTACAATTATGGTTCCTGCCCCATATGTCCAATTCGCCTTAGATGAGTAAAAAGGACCTTTACTTTTTTTTTTTCGCTCGCTTTGAACTCAAGCGTAGTCCATACACGTGCTTCTAATTTTAGTGTGCAAGACTAATTTGTGTGTGTGGATCAGCTTTCCCTATAATCAGTGTCACCGGATGTTTAAGAACTAGTGCTATTGTCCATTCGGTCATGCTGACCTCCACCTTTACCTTTACTATAGTTTTGCAAATAAATAAACTCTGACCAAGAATCACACGGATGGATTATAGCACACTATACAAACAATCTAAGAATCACACGGACGGATTCTATCACACTAAACAAAGAGTCTAAGAATCACACGGATTGATTCTATCACACAAACAGTTCAAGAGTCTCACTGGTGGATTCAGTCACACTAAACAAACATTCAAAGAATCACACGGATGGATTCTATCACACTAACCAAACAGTCCAAGAATCACACGGATTGATTCTATCACACTAAACAAACAGTCCAAGAATCATACGGATTGATTCTATCACACTAAACAAACAGTCCAAGAATCACACGGATGGATTCTATCACACTAAACAAACAGTCCAAGAATCTCACTGGTGGATTCTATCACACTAAACAAACAGTCCAAGAATCATACGGATGGATTATATCACACCAGACACACTCAACACAATACAAGAGATACATGTGACACGAGATTAAAATCTTCAACAACACTTAACAACAAAGAAGCCCATGAATTATTGTGTGTATGGGAATAGATAATACATCAAATAGATAGAACTATGCAAGATGAGGACTGGCATGACCAAAGTTGCATTCTGGAATATGCGAAACATTCTAACAAACAACTAAGAAGTATAAGATTGTTTACATAAAACACATAGAATCTACGTGTATGAGAAGAGAATTGAAATGACAACAATAGTATTCCACAAAATGCAAAACGTTCTTTAAAATAACTATCAGATTGCTGACATAGAAAAGACACAACCATACAACATGAGGATTGGAATGACCAAAGTTGCATCCCGCAACATGCGAAACATCCCAACAAACAATTATAAGATTGTTTACAAAGAAAAGACAGAACTATAAGAGAAGATGGTTGAAATTACCACAATTGTATTCAACAAAGAAGAAACATTCTAACAATAAATTGGATTCAAATTCAAAAACCCAAACCAAAAACAAGTCCCGAAGCAGGAGATTGCTGTGTGTATGGAGGGGTCAGGATCCTCACATTTGTGTAGGTTTGAATGCAGGGAGGAATACGTGACCAGTCTGTATCTCCTATAGGCAGCAATGAGAGATCATGTCGAATCCACATCTGGTAGCGCTCGTGCCGCTGTCAACGTAACGTGATAAATATTAACTAGATTATTGCTGACATAGAACAGGTAGAATTATTCATGTTAAGGACTGAAATTACAAAAACAGTATTACAAAACATGCGAAACATTGTAACAAATAAATATGCTATTGTTTACATAGGACAGATAGAACGACAGATGAAGTGGACTGAAATGACTAAAGGTTGAACCCACAACATGCGAATCATTCTAAAAGGCAATTATGATGAGCAAGTATGATCGTGATGGTCATCTCCATGGCAATGGGAATGCTGATGTTGGTAGTTATGATTATAGTCATACAGATGATGATGATGATGATGATGATGATGATGATGATGATGATGATGATGATGATGATGATGATGATGATGATGATGATGATGATGATGATGATGATGATGTAGACTAAGAACGACAAGGACACTTTTGAGAGTTACCATCCATTTTATCCGGTTACCAACGTTAACGTAACCGTTGGCTCAATCAGAAAGCCACAATTACCAGCGTATTCATCGATACGAGACGGACACACTCGAGATATACTGTAAGAAGCAAACCGCCTGACACTAAATGTTTTCTAGATAGGCATGAAGTGAAGCGGAGAAACATTAGTCGTCACTGGCAAAATATAAACTATTTTCGGGGCCTATATATGAGATACTTCCGAAAGTTATGGCAAATTGCTGAACGAAACATTGACTAGAACAGCAAAGGCAGCCAAAAAATGCTGGAGTTGATTACGACGTCCTGTAATAAAGCAGGCAACTAACTTTATATGAGATATATTAACGACTGTTAGTCGGAGATTATGTTGATGTGTTGATGAGATATATTAACGACTGTTAGTTGGAAATTATGTGATGTACCAATCTGTCTGTTTCACTACTGTACACTCGTGGACAAAGGAAACATTTACTGCAGGTGTGTCTTCTGTCTTTTTCTTATCGTCTATGCCCCATGGCGTTGGTGACCATACCTGTCCACAACCTTCTGTCTCTCGTACCTCTCCTCCACTCCAGCCTTGCCGTTGTGTCGGTATACTCTAGATTTCTTCTTCTCAAGACAAACCCAAATAATCTGGACTATCTTCATCTAATACGCGTAACCAGTTCTCTTTGTGAGTTAACTTCTGTCAAGATATCTTCATTGATTTTGTTTTCTATCTGCCAATGTTCTCATCATTCTTCTGTCCTCTGTACAATGAGTTAACAAAACTATACTGGCCCACTCGTTTAACATTCAACTGCAAACTGTATACAATTTGATTCAGACGTAGGTAAAACAATAACCAATTGTTTCAGAAAGAGTTAACGTAGTAACCGTTTGATTCAGAAACAGTTAAAATAATAAACGCTTGTTTCATGAAGAGTTTAAAATAATAACCATATGATACAGACAGAGTTAAAGTAACAGCCGTTTAAAACACATAACATTAAAGTAATAAATGTCATGCAGAAGGAATTACAGTAACAATCGTTTGATACAGGAGTTAAAGTAACAATCGTTTGATACAGGAGTTAAAGTAAAAACTAGTTTGGTACAGGAGTTAAGGTAACAACAGCTTGATACTGGAGTTAATGTAACAACAGCTTGATACAGGAGTTAATGTAACACCAGCTTTATACATGAGTTAACGTGACAACAGCTTGATCAAGAGTTAACGTAACAACAGCTTGATACAGAAGTTACGGTAACAACAGCTTGATTGATACAGGAAGTTTTAAATTAATACATATAGAGTTTTTAAAAAAAGGCAAGTGGGTTACAGCAAGAGTTAAAGTAAAAACCTTTTGATACAGAAAGAGTTAAATTAGTAATCGTCCGAAACAGAAAAACTCAAACTAGCAAGTGGAATATTGCGAATTCCGTTAATAACTGTCTAGGGCAGATGGGAATTGGTTAATAAACTAAAAACGAGTGGCGTTAATGTAACAACGCACTGCGATACATGTAAGTAATACAGGTGACACCTGGGCCACATAGGATGACTAAGACCAGACTCTAGATACGGGCCAGGTAATGTAGTCTATGAATTAATATGTCTTCAAAAGCAAATTGTTGGAGCATAAGAGACGTAAATCTGATACAAAGACTGATAAACCAAACCATTATAATATGGCCAATTCACCAGTGTGTGTATGTGTGTGTGTAACATATAAAGGTTGCACAATAGGTAACGGAATAAGTGCCGAAGGATAATATATCGTCACATGTGTCCTTCCATTTGGTCAGAAGGACGATATATCTCCACACTAGGGTCACCGTGTTATTTGCTTTGTTTCGTGGTATCCTCCGCAATTTCAGTGCTATGTGAACGTAAATTTGCATTATAATACTTGTTCATTTGATTATGTGCTACGTTTGATCCAAACAAATTTTTTGTTTGGCACTGAATTAATTAATTATATCAGCATGTGTGTATGGAAATCAGAATGATGCTCGCTTAATCGCACGGAAGTTCCCAAGTATTGATTTTCATTGATAGACGTAGAAGGAAGAAGCAGAGATTAGAGGACACACTAGACACACAATCTCTGCATCGTTCTTCTACTTCTATCAGCGCAGCACACATTGCACTCATTACGGACTCAAGGAGTGTGCTTAGTAAGGTGGAGAAGGGAACATTTCGTGTGTGGAAATGGCTATCCTCGCTTCAGAGATCACAGATTGTGAGAATTGTATGGATTTTTTGCCCTGGCCATACAGGGGTGCTGGGGAATCAATAGGCTGACAGGCTGGCAGGGAATGCACCTCTTGATGGTAGATTACCTATGGACAAATGGAGAGGTGCTAGAGCGACTGCGGGGCCAGGTGGGGAAGGCGGGAGAACAGAATGAGAACTCGTATGTGGAAAGAATGATATTGCGGGGGATTGGCGGGGATTCAGGAAGAACCTCAAAACTGAGAAGGAAGATCAGCAGAACTTTAAATCGGATAACGATAGGAACAATTAGTTGTGTGACTCTTCGCTGACTGTTGAACCAGGGGGCGGAGCGCGTATGGAAATGCCCTGAGTGCAGTGATGTCAGTTCTTAGCTCAATTCAACTCAACAACAGAGCGCCAGTCAATACTTGTGAATTTGTTTATGTGCTATTTTAGTGGCCTCAGAGTTCCGAAACAATTCATATCACACGCGAGGCATTTCAGGTTTTAGTTAATCTGAGCACATGAATACGTAAACAACATGAGAAATAAATTCATGGGTACTGGAAAAGGATAGAAGTGGCGATCATAGTATAAACTAGACAATAAATAAAAGTAGTGATTATAGTATACACTAGACAATAAATAGAAGTAGAGATTATAGTATAAACTAGACAATAAAGTTAGCTGCATGTCCTTTAACAGGACGTCGCACTTAATCCCAACAATTTTAGATGTTTATGATATACCAGGCAAATTTCCCTTTAGTGGTATGTCATTACTTTCTGAACGACCGACGCCCATACCATTGTCAAAAATCAACACAATGCGGCCGGTTTCCAAATCGCTTGCAGCTGCTTTCTAACGCGGTTTGCAGGACTGCGAATTGCCTTCGTTACACCTTACATGGTGGAATAATTGGCCAGCCTTTTCCTCTTTTAGCGGACGACGAATGCAGGAGTCGAGCCCTCTCCCGACCACGCTCATGACGGTTGAGTTGAATCCAAAACGGAAATGATAGCACTAGGGACATTCCCATACGTGCTCAGTCCTAATCTTCAACAGCCAGCGAAGAATCCCAATATTAATGATCCCAGCATCAGTTTGATAATCACATGATTATGATCATGTCATTATCAGCGTAACCCCCTAACCGTTACACTAATGCGCCATGTATTTGGGAGAAGCCTTTAGAGGAATTCTAAATCCGTCTTCAGACAAACTGCTAACAAGCGGTTTGCATTAGGTTTTACAGCTTCAATTAAATTCCTAACTCTGCCCACTTGAGGTTTTGAGGGATTGCCGGCCCGTGGTGAACACGTCTACGTAACTGAGGACAATATAATTCTCGTGTCTACATTCGCGGACGATTATTAATTCACGTCACAGCCTCGAGTGCTGGCAAATAATCACTGTAGGATCGTCCCAGGAATGTCTCCTCGTCGGGCTTTGAGTAGATTCAGCTGACTGTGATTTTATCCTGTTGATAGTAGGCTCATATCCACACAGTCGACGTGTTTTATTTTTCGTTCTCTCGCTTTGAACTCAAGCGTGGTCCATACACTACTACTTCCAGTGCACTGGGGTGGATTAGCTATCCCTATTACCAGTGTCCCAGGCCATCAGGGTAACCCACTCCGACTTCAGAGGTACTTGTAATTTACGTCCCCAGGTACTTGTAATTTACGTCCCC
>JACEFZ010011656.1:0-89970 GCA_014155875.1 Cepaea nemoralis | reverse complement strand
ATAATAAATGTGATTGTGATGTGTGTGTACACACCCGCCATGCATATAAATCAAGTTATAATTCTATATTTCATTAATACACATAACAGTGGCATTATATATATATATATATATATATATATATATATATATATATATATATATATATATGTGTGTGTGTGTGTGTGTGTGTGTGTGTGTGTGTGTGCATGTGTGCGTGGGTGCGTGCGTGTGTGTGTGTGTGTGTATGTGTGTTTGTGTGAATTTTTACAAGTATATTGTCATACAGAGCAATACAGCGGTGACCTTTATTCTTGTCCTAAACTAAAGCAACACAAAGTGATATAAATAGAATTGTCATAATGTGCCATGCTGGGTGACTACAATAACGAGATCATAGGAGATAAAGCAGGATCGAGTGAGGCAATAATATTAATTGTTATAATACTTTAATGTCAGAATGACGGTGAGTATCACAATGAGTAATAAACACTTAATGCGTGATTTGATAAACGCCTCGAGTTTTGCATCTGTTTGATTGATCGAGTGGTTGGATTCAATGACTTGAAATTATCCAGTACTTCTACAATCTTCTCCTGTTTTATTCAACCCCAGCATTTTTTGGCTGTTTATGATTCCTGGGCAAGTTTACCTTCAGTAGTTTGCCATTGCTTTCTAAAAAAAAAAACTGGCACTCATACCATTATATGAATATCAACGCAAGACGGTCTGCTGCCAAATCGCCCGCAGCTGTGTTTCGAACTCGGTATGCGTTATTAGGAATTGCGTCCGTACGCCCATTATGTGAAGTGCTAGGCACGAGTGTACGGAGACGGCCAGTAAATTTTTTCCGTAGCCAATGACAAGAGCGGATATCTAATCGTCATCCCTTCCGTAGCCAATGACAAGAGCGGATATCTAACCGTCATCCCTTCCTTAGCCAATGACAAGAGCGGATATATAACCCTCATCCCTTCCGTACCCAATGACAAGAGCGGATATCTAACCGTCATCCCTTCCGTAGCCAATGACAAGAGCGGATAACTAACCGTCATCCCTTCCGTAGCCAATGACAAGAGCGGATATCTAACCGTCATCCCTTCCGTAGCCAATGACAAGAGCGGATATCTAACCGTCATCCCTTCGTTAGCCAGTGACAAGAACGGATATCTAACCGTCATCCCTTCCGTACCCAATGACAAGAGCGGATATCTAACCGTCATCCCTTCCGTAGCCAATGACAAGAGCGGATATCTAACCGTCATCCCTTCCGTAGCCAATGACAAGAGCGGATATCTAACCGTCATCCCTTCCGTAGCCAATGACAAGAGCGGATATCTAACCGTCATCCCTTCATTAGCCTATGACAAGAGCGGATATCTAACCGTTATCCCTTCGTTAGCCAGTGACAAGAACGGATATCTAACCGTCATCCCTTCCTTAGCCTATGACAAGAGCGGATATCTAACCGTCATCCCTTCCGTACCCAATGACAAGAGCGGATATCTAACCGTCATCCCTTCCGTAGCCAATGACAAGAGCGGATATCTAACCGTCATCCCTGGGCCCTTTTCCATTATACCAATACCCCCACCCCGTTTAATCTCAATGAGAAGTTATATTAGTGTCCATCCCTGGCTCAGATTAATAATCTTGTGATTTAGTCAGCCACAAATAGCGGCTGGCCACGGTTTTACCCACACAGGATATTAATTTGAAGGTGATTGTTGTCCATAGAGGGTAATAGTTTTCGGGGCTTATTTTTTTAAATAATGGCTCGTGGTTCCCCCAGGAGCCAGAGCCGCCCCATGAGGTCCCCAGGTCCCTGTGTGTCATTCGGATGACTGCCTCTGCATGTGGACCTGGTCAGATCAAGTACGGATACTACACTTTGATCTTAGACAAAAGTTTACCAGGAAAGTCCATTGTCCTAACAATTACGATTCCGATTCCAATTCACAAACAAAAATTCCAAATTCGACCTCGTCTAACCTGTTTCATCAGCTGTGGTTATTGTTGAGGTACGTGGTTTTTGTGGGTTTATTCACCCTAATTCTTGTCTTGTGAGTCCTATCTCGGACTGGTGATGTAGCGTTTGTGTCTGTGACGTCAGCAGTAGTCGGCGGCTATCCTTTGTGCTCGTCTTTGCTTGTGGTTTTCTTTGTTGGTGTAGGCTCCTGGCTCGTCTGGCTTGACTGGCTGCAGTCCTTATAAGGACTTTTCGTTATCCCACTCCATGCATCGTAAGCTGGGGGATCGGACGGCGACAGTCCTTTGTGCATGTTTCCTCTTGTTGTTTTCTTTGTTAGCGCAGGTTCCTGGCTTGACTGGTTGAAGTCCTTAAAAGGACTTTTTATTTAGTTTTATTTTTCCCCCTCCTGTTCTGTGTAGTGCCCGTAGAAGCTTTTCGATGCTTTCACTTTGGTCTTCAAGTAGTTGCTGTTTTTCGATTGTTTCCTCTGTTGTCAGCCATGGGACGATCTCTCCGTCCTCGATATAGTACTCAATGCCGGTGTGAAAGTCAGAGAATATCTCCGGGTATTCTATGGGTTTCCCCTTGAGTTTCTTCATCTTCTTTCCTTTTGCTTCCTGTCTCCTCATGTATTCCCCGTGCCTGAGTTCCTCTTGCCTTGCCCGTTCTTTTTCATCTGCTATGTACCACTCCGTGGCTTCGACCGGTTCCTCATCTTGGCTTTCTTCGGCTGTCTGGCGGGATGTTGCTTTCTCCTTGGATTTTTTGGGCGTCGAGGTTCGGCTGCTAGTTTTGTCTTGCGTCTCCGGCTCGGATTTTTGTTGTGTTTCTTGAGTCTTTTTTGCGGTCTCTTGCCTGGCTTCTGCTGGTTTGTTTTGAGTTGATTTCATTTCAGCTTTTAGCCGCTCTCTCTCCGCTTTTATATTGCGTAGCATTTCTTCGTTTTCCTGCTTCAGCGCGGTCATCTGTTCCACTTCTCGCTTGATGTTTTGCTGGATCTCCTTTATTTCCGCCAGTAGATTCTCGTTGTCGCTGGTTCGGGTTAGGCGTCAGCAGTGCCTTGACTTGTTTCTTTAACTCGTCGATCTGGCTTTGTAGTTGGGCTCTTTCATCTTGCGAGATGCCCGTGGCTGTCCCGCACCTCCACATTGCTTCGTTGTATGGAGTCTTTGTGATGATGGCGATCTTTAAGACGTCTCTGTGTCTCTGCAGGTACGGACAGCCCAAGTATCTAGCTCCATGCTTGCCCTGGCAGTTGGCGCACTTTCTTCTGTTGTTAGGAGCTCGGAAGTCCGTGTCCAGCTTGGCCAGCGGACACTCCTTGAAGGCGTGGTGATCGGCGCAGTATCGACAGATTTCCGTCTTACTGCGACATGTTGCTCTGCTGTGGCCGGCCCTCTGGCATCTTGAACATTGATTGACTCTTGGGATGAATCTCTCTGGCTGTTGAGTTTTCTTGCTGATTGATACTGTGATCGGCATTTCGCTGCCCTCCGACGTCACTACTGCCAAGGTTGTAGGTATCTTGGAGTAGGTGAGAAGCCGCTCCGCCTTCAAGAATCGGATGTGAAGATTCTCTTCACGTAGCTGCTTCAGGATTTCTTCATCTGTCATCTCCACAGGAATCCGCTTGACAACCCATCGGACTGTTTTTGAGTCGGTGTTTCCGACTCTGGTGTCTTTCTCCTCCTTCTCTGCTGTCTTGGTTCTTGACTGTGTTGGGCTGTCAATCTTCTCCCTCGTGGTAGCTTCAGTAATCGGTGTAGTATCAGGCTCTTTGATGCAGCTAGCAGGTGGGCTCTCGACGTTCTTCTTCTTGTTGTCGGCTCCCACGCTGCACATCTTGGCAACAGCGTGTTTCTTGTTGTTGGACTTTCAACGTGACATTTTCCCGCGTATCAGGCTTCTTGACAGAATAATGCGACTTGACTTGTTAGCGCTCGCAGTGCGAATGCCCACGACATGACCACGTAACAATTACGTTAAAGCAAAAGGTGTATAAGTCCCGGAGCAGGAGCATACTGTAGGTATGTGAAATGTTAGAACCAAACACTTTTGTGCACCTAGCGAACAACGAGAGCTGGTATCTAGCTCTTATCCAACCGCGCACGCCATTGTTAGCCTAACGTTCTATCTGCTACACGAACGTGCTCGCTGCTTCAAGAGAGCTCATCAATCAATCAATCAGGCGCCGTCTCCGCAATGAAGGTTAGCTGCAATGGATCTCCAACACTGTCTGTCTCTTGCCTTGTCTGTACATTCCGTCAGGCTGATGTTCGTCCATCTCTTGATGTTATCCTCCCACTTGTATCGTTGTCTACCTCTTGCTCGCTTGCCCTCAACCTTGCTTTAAAGTATGGTTTTTATAAGAGTATCATATCTTTTAACGTGGCCAAAATATTTCACTTGTCTCCTCTTTATTTCTTTCATCAACTCTCTCTTCATTCCCAGTTTTTCTAGGACTTCTGCATTTGATTGTTTTTGATTCCATGAAATACCACCTATTCGTCTGTATATCCACATCTCCAGGGCTTCTATCCGACTTTCTAGTTTCTTGTTCAATGTCCAGGCTTCCGCGCCATACAGTAGCGTTGAATATACGTAGCATTTGACAATTCTCATTTTTAATGCGTTATTAATCTCTCTAGATGTTAATACTGATTTCATGCCGTTGAAAGTATTTTTGGCCATTCCTATTCTCTTCGAGAGAGCTTACACATCAATTAACAACCCACAGATCAAGGGGGAGTATAAGACTCTCTTCAAATTGCCAGCATTTAATTTGAATTGCTGGCGTTGTCTCCCTTAATATACTCTTAACCTAGTTATTTTAACCGCGGCGTCTGTGACTAAGAGGTAGCGAACTCATATCGCGTTCGAAATCAGCTGCTGATGATTTAGAAGCAATCGCCTGTCACTTAAACACATGGACTCCCAGACTCCCCTAGGAAAAATAGTAAGGTGTGGATGTTGAACATTCTGGTAACTGATTGTGTACACTTCAAGCTGCAGCCACACTTACAACCACACTCTAGCATCCTTAAACACGTTGTTTCATCTATTGCCGACCCTTCAATCAGCAGTTGGTCGTAGATATGTTTCTGAATGGTATCCTTGTCCATCTTAAGTCTAACCATGGTTGGCGCTCGTGGTGTCATTGCCATCATTGCCTCATAATTCGAGGGAAGGAAGATAAGAACTTCATCTCCACGCGGCAGAGGATCGGGCACACACCCGGGTATGGCAAATGTAGCTTTGGGGATCGAATATCCAATTGGATAAGTCAGTGGTTCTCAACCGGTGGGGAATTCCCCCCCCCCCCAGGGGGAATTTTAGGGTTTCCAGGAGGGGGGGGGGGGGGATGAAGATCATTTCAAGATCGTGTTAATACAAGAACCGATTACTTGATATTGCTTTTCCTTCATACTTTATAGTTATGCACGTCTCATCCTTCTAAAATTCATTTTATAAAATAAGTAGACCCACAAATCACGTTTGATGTGGATGTCTAGACCTGTTTTAACATATTTACTTTCCATTTTTACGTATACTGTGTAGGGGTGGGAGAATTTTTAGGTAGGAAATACGAAAGGGGGAGAAATGACGTTCTGAAAATGTGGTGAAGGGGTGCACGGGCCAAATATTTGATAGGAAGGGGGGGGGGGGGGGGAGGGAATGACGTTCTGAAAATATGGTGAAGGGGGGCACGGACCAAAAAAGGTTGAGAACCACTGGGATAAGTGGACAACTCTACAGCTAATTAAAGTAAGACACCCGGAAATGGCTATTAAAGGCAGGGGTAAAACTATCCCATGTGAATCTGAAAGTCCAGCCAGGGAAAACCACCACATTATCTTCCTAAGACTTCTGGTCCCCAGCATGGTGGCTAGGCATTCAACCGCTACGGCCTCTGGAGTATTTATCTTTGTGGCTGCGGTTTGCATTTCGCATTTTCCTCATGTTGGACTGATAGTATATGGTTCCGTCACCCTGCTACTGAGTGAGTGCGTGGCGCTACTCTGTGAGCTGTTATATTCACGTGGAATGCTTTTACATGTCCGCTTATGTTTGTACAGTGACCTGCATGTTCGGAACAATGGCTGCAGGCTGTTGCTGAATTGACTGATTTGCCTTTTCGGTTCACGAGTGCATTTTTCAGGAGACTCTTGGGAGTCGGCGCTGGAGCTACGGAGATCGTGCTTAATGCGACGATTTCGGTGGGTCACCCTGCGGATAGAGACAGAGCCATGTGAGAGTTCTTTCTGGTGACTGCCGATTCCATCGACGATGAACTGTGGTTTTCGTGGAGGTCTTTTGTGCTGGCATTCTGGCTGCGGCATTTTGCACGGTGTACCTGTTCGGACTGTTGGCTTGCCGAGACTCCTGTCTGTTCCAATTTTCACATTGGACAGTGGGGAGCATTTTGTGTGATATTCACTGGCACAGGAACGGAGCATAATGAGGACGACCCTTGCCGTGAAGTTGGAACCTCGACTAACTAACTAACTAACTATTATCTTCCCAAGATTTCATGGAATTCTACAGATCAGAGTCAGAGAAAAACGCTAACGGCCGTCTCAAGACGCCCTCGTCCGCTAGGAACTGTCACGAGTCACAGCTAACACCAGACCGACTGAGACTGTGTCTTTGTGTAATACCATCAGCAGAGTTGATCCGGAACACCAAGGACTCGGAGCTGTGGAGAGACATGAACGCCTACGCCAGTGATGATCACACCTTTAGTGGGTGGGGAAGAATTGTCTCTGTATTCCATAGATGTGTGTTCAGGTAGCCAACGATGACATCTATATTGAGGTTTCTAGTTGGTCGTGGCTCGAAGTACATTTCTTTCTTCTGTGACCTCCTGTTGTACAAGGGTAAGTTAATAAGTAAGTCACAAGTGGCTGTAGAAAAATAACTAAATATGATAACAACTTGACACCAGTTTATTTTATACATACATTGTCCCTTTATTTCTCAACATAATTTCCACCAACATTGATGCACTTATCCCATCGTTTTATCTGTCGCCCCAAACGAGCTACATAGAACTGCGTGCTTTGTTTTCATTTACCGGTCATCCCACTGGACTGTGTGACTTATTGACTCGCCCTCGTAACTATTTCTACCCAGCTATGCACCGCTTTACGGGACAAACATTTGTCAGCATAAACACTGAACACCCACCTTGGCGGGAGACATTTCGCGAATGAAGCCGAAGTTGAATGTGAAGTGAAAACGTGGTTTAGAAAACAGAGCATACAGTTCTATGCAGCCGGTTTGGGAGGACGATGGGAATAACGATGGGATAAGTGCATCAATGTTGGTTGAAATTATTTTGAGAAATAAAAGGACAAAGTATGTATAAAAATAAACTAGTTTCAAGTTGTTATTATCTTTAGTTATTTTTCTACAGCCATTTGTGACTGACTTATTAACTTACCCTCGTAGTTTGTTGCGCTGCGGCTATCAGACTATCACGCGGGTTCGCCTACGTCTTTCAACTTTTATATTGTATTGTGCGTTCTCGGATCTCCTCGTCTTTCTTGTAGTCTTATCTTTGACAATCAACAGCTGTAAAGTTATATTCTGCTAAGGAGCGATATGACTCTAAATGTAGATGTATCGCTCGGTGAACCTGAGAATTTGCATACAGTTCGTCAGCTGGTTTTCTCCAGAGCCAGTTAAAGGATTCTGAAGTGGGCATCTACACCCAGGAGAGGCTGCTATATCCGGTGACCTGCCGAGTTCCAGGATGGACTTGTCCGAGTGATCTGCCTGACCTTGAGGACACGACTGTGAAGGTCGTGGTACCGGGTCATCACGTGATCAGTAATGGTTGCTGGGAAACAGGTCGACCAGACATCGTCTGGACATCTGCGGTAGTGGTGTAGTACTGCGTCCGCTGGTTCGAGTCTGTACCTGTGAGACAGACATACACAGGGGCAGTGAGTAAGGTGTAGGACATGATAATGAATGATACTGATTATGAAAATGATGCTAATGGCACTTATAACAATCTTGAAGATAATGTTCAAGACTATGATAACAATTATGAAGATAATATGATGACGTTTATTTTATTATATTTATATTTTTTTTAATGCTATCTCTCTCTTTGAACTCAAGCGTATTCCACACACTTGCTACAGATTCTAGTCCGCTGGACTAATTTTGAATATGAATTTTTTAAAATAGTTGCATACTTTACAGGATATTGCAGTCAACACCAGCATTTTACTGCCGTTGTTGATGTCTTGGCAAGTTTGATGTTCAGTAGTTTGCTATTGCCGGGCTCCCTGGCCTAGGTGTTAACTGACTGTCTCCGTAATCCCATTTATCCACGTAGGGTAACGCAGCGCGTGGGAATTGGTAGCGGTTCTCGCCGCATTGGTAACGTACCGGATAAGTGAGCCGTCCGCTCAGAAAGAAATGGCAAACTACTGGGCGTAATCTTGCCAAGAAATCAACAATCAGCTGAAAGATTCTGATGTTGACAGCGATGTCCTGTAAAGGATATGCGAGGGAAAAGATAAGTTTGCTATTGCTTTCTGAACGACCGGCTCCCATATCAACACGTTAAAACCAGCGCGACACGGTCTGCTGCCAAATCGGTCACCGCTGTGTTTCGAATGCGGGTAAGCGGCATTACAAATCCCATCCGCAACGCCATCGCCACAGAGCCCGGTGTATGGATTCGCTTTCCCTATTATCAGTGTACCTCGCCATGGAGGACAATCCACTCCTACTTCTGAAGTACTTGTAAATTTCTCTCTTCTCATCATATTACCAAAGAAACCTGTTTGTCTCTTTTTTTTTATTGTTGCATATAATGTTCTAGTTTCATTAGCCTCTTTCAGGCAATCGTCGTTAGTTACTCTGGCAGTCCAAGGAATTTTCACCATTCGTCTCAGGAACCACCTCTCTGTTGTTTTCAAGTTCTTCTTAATTTGTTCATTTACATTCCAAGTACTTCAGTACTCTCTTTCTTACGTTCAATGATAGTAACCTATTGCATAAGATACTTTTCATTTTCTGAAATGAGGTTTTTACGCGCCCTATTCTGTTCTTAATTTCTGTAGTGCATCTGATGTTATAAATGTATTTATGTTATAAATGTATTTAAAATTATCCACTTGATTAAGAATACATTACAAACAACAATAATGAACAAAAGTAACCACATGGCACTCACGTCGTGTAGGGAGACAATGGGAATATGTTGTGTGTGGTGATGGACAGGGTGCGATAGGGCAGGAACACAAACTTGGTACATTCCCAATGTGGCTTGGTGGCTTTTCTGTAGCGCGTTAGGACCAGATCCTCCTCAGGGTTGGTAGGGCCCCAGTTGTAGATGAAGAACTCCGTGTCAAAGAAAAATCCAGCGCTGTCTTGGTGCTCTTCCATCTTTTCCTGCATGCCAGACCAGGAAGATTAGTCTCTTGAATGCCAGATTTTAAAACCAATTTAAGCTAATTTAATATATATATATATATATATATATATATATATATATATATATATATATATATATATATATATATATATATATATATATATATATATATATATATATATATATATATATATATATATATAATATGTCATGTATTACATTATTACATTTCAATATGTGATATATATGATTTATCTCTTGAATGCCAGATTTTCAACACAATTTAAGCTCATTTTAATATGTATGATGTAGTACATTTCAATATGCGTTATATATGATAAGTCTCTTGAATGCCAGATTTTCAAAACGATATGATTTAATATGTATAATGTAGTACAGTGGTTCTCAACCTTTTTTGGCCTGTATAATATTTTCAGAACGTCATTTCCCCCCCCCCCCTCCCCTTTCGTATTTCCTACCTAAACATTTGGCCCGTGCCCCTCTTCACCATATTTTCAGAACGTCATTCCCCCCTTTCGTATTTCCTACCTAAAAATCCCCCCCCCCTTTTTACACAGTATATGTAATAATGGAAGCTAAATTTAATAGCACATACTAAAACATGTCTAGACGACCACATAAAACGTGATTTGTGGGTCTACTTACTTTATAAAATGAATTTTAGAAGGGTGAGACGTAAAGAACCGTAAAGTGTGAAGGGAAAAAACAATATCAAGTAATCGGTTCTTGTATTAACGCGATCTTGAAATAATCTTAATTCCCCCCCCCCCCCCACCCTGGAAACCTTAAAATTCCCCGGGGGGGGGAGAAATTCCCCACCGGTTGAGAACCACTGATATACTAGTACATTTAATTATGTTCCACTCATGATGAAGATGTAAAAAAAAATGAACAGACACAACTGTTAAAAAATATAGGATGCAAAGTGACATCAGGTGGAGGATATGACTCAAATATAAATATAATAAATAAAAAGCTCACCACAGGCATGATATTTTGCAAGAATGAGCAACGATTTCAAATACAGAAATAACACGACAAGCACAAACAAAACCGCTTAATGAAAAGTTATGTATGGCCTGTTCTTGTGTATGGATACGAGATGAAATATGTGGAACTGCAGCAAGATGTTCAAGATAGAGTTAGGAAATAAACAGACACGTTTTGTTTGGCGCCCATAGTAGTATAAGAAGGAAATAAAGAAGGGAAAACAACAAAGAAGCATCTAAAATAACACCCCGGAAACATGTAATGAGTTTCAAGTACCTGGGAAGTATAATACCATCAAATGGCAAATCAAAAGACGAGATCGAAAATAGATGCAATAAGGCAAACCAACTCATTGGACAAATGGCACCAACATTAGAGAACACACACGTATCAATAGTTACTAAGAAAGCACTCTAAAAGACAGTCTTCCTACCAACTCTGTGCTACCAATACCAAACCTGGACAATGACATCCAAAGTGAAAAGGAAAATCACAACAACAGAAATGAGATTCTTGAGAAGAATACTTAATGTATCAAGAAAAGAGAAATGAAGAAATGAAGAAATTAGGACTAAAGTGGGGTTATAACAGAGCTAGATTTTATTAGAAGGTTGCAAATCAAATGGTTTGGCCATGTAACTAGGTTACCAACTAACAGTCTACCACAACAAGCGATGATGTACAGATCAAATGGAAGCAGAAGAAGAGGCCGACCACGTAAACGATGGACAGCGGGAATAGCAGAGTTAAAGGGAATCTCGATATGAAGCCCATAAACGGGCGCTCTCCCGCTGTTTATAATTCACCTCGACACTGCAAGGTATAAGAGGAACAAGATGAGATGAGATGCAGAGTGGGAACACATACATTTGAAATAAGAATAGAAGTACATCAGTGATGACTGGGCTAGAATATGTAACAAGTCATTCCGCTTCATTTACGTTGGTGGGGGTTAGCATGGCCTAATGGATAAGAACGCTTGTTCTTAAACTTCCGGTGTGCTGAAGCCGAAGTAGCGGGTTCAACCCCTAGACCGGTCATTCACTCATTCATTCATTTAGTAGCATGTCCTTTGCAGAACCTAGCTCTCATAACAACCTTCCGGAAAACCTCTCGATCATAAGCAAGAGATCATCCGCCACATCCCGCACCCATCTTCTCTTTGGCCTTCCTTTTCCTCTCTTCCCAAGCATATGCCCCTCCATTTTTGTTTCTCCAAACTTTCGTGACGTTTCAAGGGACCAAAATATTTCAATTTTCTTTGTTTTATCGTCTTTAATAGCCAGCCTTCTTCAATATTTAGCTCTTGAAGTATGGATGCATTTGTTCTTTTCTTTACCCGATATTCTTAGAACTCGTCTATAATATTTATATTCAAAGGCTTTTATACGCAGTTCAGCTTGTTTAGTAAGTGTCCAGGCATCACAGGCGTATGTTGCAATGGGAAAGATGCATGCTCTTAAAAATCTAATTTTTGTAGTTCAGTCTGTCCCACTCCATTATTTATTCAGTTGGTTTAGTCTTTGCAGAGCAATTGATAGTCGTTGTTTAATTTCATTGTGTCACCGTTGTTGGTAATCAATGACCCAAGATATTCAAAATTTTTCACCACCTCCTATATTTCCTCATTAACATATATTTCTTTCTCCATTGTAGTTTTATCTGTATGTATTATCTTTGCTTTTGCTATGTTAAGATATAAGTTGTGATTTTCACTATTCAATTGGGTTGAGGCTAATAGGTTTTCTATACTATTCTGTGTTGTGAATAGCAATACTGTATCATCAGCATATTGAATCTCTGGTATGTCATGACCACCGATATTTAGGGCATCGTACAGCTCCCTGTTTATATCATCTCTTACATTTCTCATTATATTTTCTGCGTACAGGTTATACAAATAGGGAGACAGCACACATCCCTGACGGACTCCTTGCTTGATATCAAACCAATTTGATGTCTCGCCATCTATTCTAATCGCTGCTTGTTGGTCTAGATAGAGCATTCTTATGAGTTGTATTACATGTGATGGAAAACCCATATTCCTCATGATTTCCCAAAGTTTATGATGTTGTACACAGTCAAATGCCTTCGAATAATCCACAAAACATGAGAATAGGTTTACATTAAATTCTCCGCACTTCTCTATTATTAAACGCATGTTGAGAGTGTGATCTCTTGTTCTTCTTCCTTATCTGAATCCAGCTTGAACAGGAAGAGGAACAAGAGATCACATTCTCAACATGCGTTTCTTCTTCTTCGTTCATCCGGATTTTTTTTTTCGGATGTGACTGCGTTGTGCCTGTTTACAGCAGAGCTACGTTCTTGCGCCGTTAGGCCGACACATCCGACTTCTGCGGGCATTTGTTGACCGGGTTAACCTTCCCGGGGGTTTCTTAGGACGTTTTATTCTCACTGTTGTGGTGTTATCCCCCATCCCAGCTGGCCCATATAGAACAGCCAAAGACATCCTGGTCAACCCTCAAGGGAAGGCAGGGGCAGACCATGGGCATTCCCCGCCATCCAAGGAGGCTTCCATACTTGCAGAGCCATCACACAGAGCTCTGGTACTGGGCTCACCCAAGGAATCGTCACGTCCTGCACATGGCTGCTTAGCCTCACTTCCGTATATTGGGCCTTCCGTTCACCATAGGCTGTTCTTCCGGAAACCAGAAGTATGCAGTCTGCAGATGACATCCACACAGCGAGCTTTCGATTAAGACTTTCCACATAATGGATTTGCTATCCAAGCAATACTCCATTTCGTGCCACTAGGACACTTTTTCCACCTTTTATGAAGCCCACACAGTGAGCTTTCGATTCGGACTTTTCACGTAATGGATTTGCTATCCAAGCAATATTCCATTTCGTGTCACTAGGACACTTTTTCCACCATTTACGAAGCCCACACAGTGAGCTTTTGATTCGGACTTTCCACGTAATGGATGTGCTATCCAAGCAATATTCCATTTCGTGTCACTAGGACACTTTTTCCACCATTTACGAAGCCCACACAGTGAGATTTTGATTCGGACTTTCCACGTAATGGATCTGCTGCAGTTTTCAAGGCCTCTAATCCAAGCAATATTCCATTTCATGCCTCTGGGACGCTTTTGTAACCGACATGCCTGTGGAATGAAGTGTGGCAGTCTAAATACATCTGCATGCACCTTTAGATGTTAACCTGAATGTAGTTAAAGTAAGCTGTAGTCAACTTGAGCTTGTTGATATCTCCATTGAGCTTGTCCTCAAATGAAGCAGGCGTGGGCCAAAATATCTTTCTCTGTTCTGCATATATTGGGCACTCCTGCAGCAAATGTTTAGCTGTCATTTTACCAGTTCCACAATTACATTCATCGGTATCTCCTATCTTTAGTTTATTGAACAAGTGGTGTTTCAGCCTGTTATGTCCTGTGCGGAGTCTGAAGATTGCTACTTGTTCTCTTCGGTCGAGTTTGTAATATGCATCATCCTTCTGGTGGCCTGGATGCTCTGATTCCCATTTGGTTCTATAAGTGCTTTTTATAAACCTTTTTGCCTCATTATAGGTTATGTCTATGTCAGGCTGTGGTAATCGTCCACCCTCTTTTGCTAGTCTGTCTGCCTCTTCATTTCCAGGTATACTGCAATGTGATGGGATCCACTGTATTACAACTTTTTTGGATTTCTGGCATAGACCATGGAGTGCTGCTCTTAGGTCAGCTAGTTCTGTGCTGTTTTTGCTTTTCAGTATTGAGACAGCTGACTTTGCATCTGTGAAGATAGCTATTTGCTTCTCTTTATTTTCCTCCATCAAGAGCATTTCTGCTGCAGTTTTCAAGGCCTCTACCTACGCTTTGAAGTTACTTGAAAATTTTCCAGTTGCCACTGATTGTGTTTTTATCACTCCATTTTTTAAACTAAGGAGAATTCCTCCTCCTCCATTTTTAATTGAATCTTTGGCTGATCCATCTGTATATGCATGGGTCAAATTGCTGCTTGGGTAATGTTCTTTTATGTAGTTCAGGGTTATTTTTCTTCTTTCGGTTTCATTCGGAGTGTTCTTTTTCTCAATACCAGGAATGTTTTCTATCATCTCAGGCAGTTGCTACTGTCTCCAAGCTGGGAAGTTCTCTGCATTGTAAATGGGCTTGACTGTTGATATGTTAAGTATGGGATCTGCCCTAATCTTTCGTTTTGCAGTTTCTACAAAGTTGCTACGCTTCAGTCTTCCTTTTCCAAAACCATTAAACCTGTTATACATAGGGTGGTCTGTCAATCTTCTAAATTTTTATGCTTGTTGCTGGGCTCTGCTATCTCTTCTGTCCTGCATTGGTTGTAAACAAGTGATCTTTTCTAGTTCATTAATAGGCGTTGTCTTCAGGCTTCCAGTTATGATTCGCATTCCTTGGTTTTGGACTCTACTTATTTTGTTAAAGTTTGACTTAGCTGCTGTTGCCCAAGCTGCAATGCCATATTCCAGTACTGGCCTCACCCGTCCAGTATATAACTTCTTGAGAACTTTCTCATCTGCTCCCCACGTTGTACCAGCAAGCTTTTTCATGATTGCCATTCTCTGCCTTGCTCTTGTTCGATTTTTCTCAACCTGTGTCTTCCATGTCAGGCGACGATCAAAGGTGACTACTAGATAGTTTGGATTTTCTTCATGGCGCAATTTTTTTCCATTCAATACCAACTTAGGTTGCTGAGTTTTATTTGAGAGGGAGAACACTGTGCATGTTGTTTTCTCCTCACTTATCTTCACTAGCAATGATTTTGACCAGTCCTCTAGCGCTAATAAGGCTTGCTGTATTCTGCTGTTAGCTGTACTAATATATTCTTCAGATGTCCATATGGCTAGGTCATCTGCAAAGGAGGATGTGTGTACTCTGGCTGGAAAATTTTCTGTGATGTCATTTATATATGCTAGGAATAATGTTGGTGAAAGAACTCCTCCTTGAGGGACACCTTGCTCCAACAGCATCATTTTGCTTGTTTGTCCTTGTACTTTTGTCCTGGCAGTTCTGTTCTCAAGGTAGTGGCTGATCCATTTATACATTTTTCCACAAACATGCATTTTTTGCAGTTTTACTTTCAGTCCTTCCTTCCATACTTTATCAAATGCTTTTTCTAAATCTATCCAGACTGCTAGTGTGTGCTTTTTCTCTTGGAAGGCATCCTCTATTTCCTGAGCTATATAGGTTATTTGATCTTCAGTGGATCTGTACTTTCTGAATCCTGCTTGGTGTGGTGTTAAGATTTTGTTTTCTTCCAGATGCCATGTTAGCCTGCCATTGATAATGCGTTCCATTAATTTTCATACACAGCTAAGTAGACTGATAGGTCGATAGCCATTTGGTCGTTCCAGGTCTTTTCCTTTCTTTGGGACTGGTATTAGTATAGCTTCCTTCCATGCCTGTGGGACTATTCCTCTCTTCCAGCTGTTATTTAGGACTGCTAGTAGTTTCTTCTTTGCCTTGGTGCCTAGTCCTATTAGCATTTCATTTGTGATTCCATCCTTTCCTGGTGATTTCTTCTTTTTTAGGGTATTCATTGTCTGTTCCATTTCTTCCATTGTTAGATTTGCCATAATATATTCTGCTGCTGTCTCTGTATTGCTATGATGTATCTGTTTGTCTTTGATTGCTTTCTTCTGTTCGGTTGTAATATCAATGTGGTTTGCATTTGCATAGTGTTCCATTAGTGTATTTGCAGCCTTTTTTCCTGTAAGCAAGGCAATTCCTTGTTTAATTGTTATTTGTTTGTTTCTAGGTCCTTCATTGTTCATGGCTTTCACTAGTTTCCATAGTTTGTTTCCATCCCTGTCAAAATTCAGGTTTTCTGTTTTTTCCCTCCAACAATCTCTTGTTGTTTGATTTACTGTTCTTTTATATTTTGCTGAGATGGCTTTGAGAGAGATGTTCGCTTCAATTGTTTGTTCTCTCTCTGCTGTCTTCCTGGCATCTTCAACTTTGTCCTCCAAACTTTGTAGTTTTTCAGTCCAGTATGGTTTGTAATTTTTCCTCGCTCCTCTTGGAATGGACTCAGTGGCTGCCTGTATTATCGCTCTGTTTAGACTTTCCACCATTTGCTTTATGTTGCCATATCGTGTATTTATGTTTTCACAATATTTGTCTGTTAGTATGGCAAATCTGTCCCAATCTGTTCGTTTGTAATTCCAGCGGGGCAAGGGCTTTTGCTCCTGTGGAACATACTCCATATTTATTACAAGCTTGATTGGTCTGTGGTCACTACCTGCTAATTGGTCCAGCACATGGCGATCTATTTTGTGGAGGATGTCTCCTGTGCAGAAAGCTAAGTCTGGAGTAGAAGTGGTAAGCCATCTTCTGGAGTAGAAGCTCGGTGTATCATCCGCTTTGTTGAATAGATGGAGATTTGAGTCTATTTCCCAGTCCTCCAATTCATCTCCTCTTTTGTCAGAATCTGGGTATCCCCATCTTTCTGAACGGCTATTAAAGTCTCCGACAATAATGCAGTTTGTGTCAGTTATTTTCATGTTTGAGTGTAAGGTCCTTATCTGCTGGGCTATACAGATTGTAGATTCTTATTTTCAACATGCGTTTAATAATAGAGAATATCAGTTGGACTAAAATTTTGACTTCTCGTCCTTAACTCGGGGACGTAAACTTACAAGTACCTCAGAAGTCGGAGTGGATTCGCGTGATGGAGAAGGACACTGGTAGTAGGGAAAGCTAATCCACACGCAACAAGCAGTCTAGTGTGCTAGAAGTAGTAGAATGTATATGAACTACGCTTGAGTTCAAAGCGAGCTAACGCCAAAAAAAATCTAAGTTGGTAAAGTGAATACTTCTTCCCTATCCCGCTTTGCGGTCTCATTAACTCAGTGGTTCTCAACCGTTTTGGCCCATGCACCCCTTCACCGTATGTTCAGAACGTCAATCCCCCCCCCCTTCGTATTTTTCCCTGTAACCACCCCCCCCCCCACTTCCGCGTCCCTACACAGTATACGTAAAAACTGAAGCTAAATTTAATAACACATACTAGAACAAGTCTAGACGTCTACATAAAACGTGATTTGCAGGACTCCTTATGTTACAAAACGAAGTTTAGAAGGGTGAGAAGTACAGAACTCTAAAGTATAGAGGGAAAAAACAATATCAAGTAATAGGTTCCTATATTAATGTGATCTTGAGATGATTTTAACCCAACCCCCCCCCCCCCTCCCAACCTTTTGGAAACCCTACAGTTCCCTCCCTGTGGGTAATTCCCCACCGGTTGAGAACCACTACATTAACTGATCTCTTACCTTGAAGAACTCCTTGAGATCAACATCCCTCCTGGGTATAATAAACTCATCCAGGTCATGACTTATGACGTAAGAATACCCAGACATCCTCTGACGACACTCCAAAACAGCCATCGACTCGTCGTGGTGGAACTGCAGCCCGGTTTTCTCCTTCTCCATCAACGACCTGTTCTCGGGATCTCCGGGCAACTCGTAGAACTGCATATCTAGCACACCGATCTCCTGATAATACCTGAAGACCCTACTAACTTTATCGGGGACGCCCATATTAAAAATCAACACCTTGTCGACCCCAAGCATTCTCTGAAGTTCAAACCACTCTATGACCTTCTCGGGATCGAGTCCATTGCTATGGGCTACTTTTGCACAGACAGCAAGACCTCCTGGAACCCGCTGGGGATACAGAACGGGGAGGTAGTCTCTGAAATCTGTAGAACACACCGATGAGGTTAAAGTCACATGACCAGCGTTTCGTCCTATCTCTGGAACTACACAGGAGAACTGATGTGCTTTCAAGAGTTTGGGATGAAAATATTCCAGAATTTTCGACAAAAACGTTACGTCAATGGTGTGGTAGAAGAAATACTGGTGCGAGGCGGTGATGTACAGAGTTTCGTTGTCTAGCAACACACAACATTGCAAAGACACCGTGGCTGCGTCGAGTGTGGTGATGATGATGTTAATGGCCCCGTTGTCTGGGTGGTGGTAGTTTGCAATTGCAGAATACATAAAGATGTCGTCGTATCTCCCGTGAATGAAGTATTTCGTGTTTGAATACAGCCTACGCAGGGGTCGATGGTTCCAGTCCACATATTGACCCACCTGAAACATGACATGACAGTTGTATGTGATCAAATTCACACCGGAAGTGATCCAAGGAGGAACATAACAGTAATGTAAACGTACTCTCGTCTCTGTCTTCTTCTTCTTCTTCTTCTTCTTCTTCTTCTTCTTCTTCTTCTTCTTCATCATCATCATCTACTACTACTACTACTACTACTACTACTACTACTACTACTACTACTACTACTACTACTACTACTACTACTACTACTACTACTACTACTACTACTACTACTACCACTACTACTACTAATATTACTACTACTACTACTAATATTACTACTACTACTACTACTACTACTACTACTACTACTACTACTACTACTACTACTACTACTACTACTACTACTACTACTACTATCCATCTCCTCATTCTACAACTGCTGCTGCTGCTACTACTACTACTACTACTACTACTACTACTACTACTACTACTACTACTACTACTACTGTTACTACTACTACTACTACTACTACTACTACTACTACTACTACTACTACTACTACTACTACTACTACTACTACTACTACAGACAGAAGGAGATCTAAAGATTAACAAAGTGATTATTCGCAATCGAATTGCGAATAATACTGAGCGTTATTCGCAATCTCGGCTGGTCACGTGACGTACGTGACGTCATCGGGGCATGTGCTTGACTACATTATTAATTTTTGTTGAGCTATTGTGTCCTCAGTTGCATAGTGGTAAATATCTCTGTCACACGGGAGACCGAGGTTGGATTCCCTGCCGCGGAGGCAATTTGTTTTTCAGAAATTAATTAGGTGATATAATAAAACCTATTAAACATTACGAAGTAAAATATAGAACTGAAAAACTCAAAACTTGTGAATGAAGTGTGCTCTATAGATTTGCGGATGCTGCCGGAGAGGGGAGGGGCATCCGCCAGGCAGCGACTAAGGGATCGAGTGTCGGAATCAATTGATCTAATAGACGTCTATGTTTAACGTGAATTTTATTTGCCAAATGAAATATCGCCCCTGAATCAGCATATCGCAACTAGCACAATCATCTAATTAAGCCGTGTAAGGGATACATTTTACAATACATAATTATGACCGTTATTCGGAAGAGTGCTCATTTTATTTCATCGCAATATCATCTATGGGATTTAAGTTAGTGTAGAGACCACTTCCGACCAAGTACCGCACCACCATCTCTGGGACTTAAGTTAGTGTAGAGACCACTTCTGACCAAGTACCGCAACACCATCTCTGGGGCATAAGTTTGTGTAGAGACCACTTCCGACCAAGTACCGCAACACCGCAACACATCTCTGGGACTTAAGTTAGTGCAGAGACCACTTCCGACCAAGTACCGCAACACCGCAACACATCTCTGGGACTTAAGTTAGTGCAGAGACCACTTCCGACCAAGTACCGCAACACCGCAACACATCTCTGGGACTTAAGTTAGTGCAGAGACCACTTCCGACCAAGTACCGCAACACCGCAACACATCTCTGGGACTTAAGTTAGTGTAGAGACCACTTCCGACCAAGTACCGCAACACCATCTCTGGGACTTAAGTTAGTGTAGAGACCACTTCCGACCAAGTACCGCAACACCATCTCTGGGACTTAAGTTAGTGTAGAGACCACTTCCGACCAAGTACCACACCACCATCTCTGGGACTTAAGTTAGTGTAGAGACCACTTCCGACCAAGTACCACAACACCATCTCTGGGACTTAAGTTTGTGTAGAGACCACTTCCGACCAAGTACCACAACACCATCTCTGGGACTTAAGTTAGTGTAGAGACCACTTCCGACCAAGTACCACAACACCATCTCTGGGGCATAAGTTTGTGTAGAGACCACTTCCGACCAAGTACCGCAACACCGCAACACATATCTGGGACTTAAGTTAGTGTAGAGACCACTTCCGACCAAGTACCGCAACACCATCTCTGGGACTTAAGTTAGTGTAGAGACCACTTCCGACCAAGTACCGCAACACCGCAACACATCTCTGGGACTTAAGTTAGTGTAGAGACCACTTCCGACCAAGTACCGCAACACCGCAACACATCTCTGGGACTTAAGTTAGTGCAGAGACCACTTCCGACCAAGTACCGCAACACCATCTCTGGGACTTAAGTTAGTGTAGAGACCACTTCCGACCAAGTACCGCAATAGCACCTCCATGTTTATGATCCCGAGTACAGATAAGCGGACTAAAGAACAAGGAAGTACCATTTTCTAAGTAAATGTCACGTGACCAGCCGCAATTGAGAATAACACTCAGTATTATTCGCAATGCGAGTGTGAATATCGCTGCCCAAAGATTAAACATATTACAAGGATTAAGATGGAGGTATACAGTAGCGTCTACCACGTGATTGTTTTGCACACGGACCGTTTCCTGCTTCGTGTGCACGACCCGTGTAGAGGGACAGATCGGAACAACGGGATGTTTGGGATTAGTTAGAAAATGGCCCATGATAGAGACGGTGGAGTGTTAGAGAAAGTTTACAGATTAGAGTATTAGGTAGCGGTTAGGGTGTTCGCTATTGATTAAGTTTTAGATATTTCCTTGTTCTTAGCTTAGAAAGTAATACTCTGTGTGTCAGTGTTAGTCATTAGTCATTAGTCGCAGTTCCAACTTCACGGCAACAAGCCCTCCCCAACGGGCCCTCCCCATTATGCTCCGTTCCTGTTCCAGTGAATATCATACAAAATGCACCTCACTACCCCATGTGAAAAGTGGAATAGACAGGAGACTCCACAAGCCAACAGCCCGCACAGGTACGCTATGCATAATGCCGCTGCCAGAATTCCAACACAATAGTCCTCCACGAAAAATACAGTTCATCGTAGATGGAAGCGGCAGTCATTAGAAAACCAGCAGCCACACATTACTGCATAAATCAAACCAGTCAGTTCTGCGACAAAGCCGGCCGCCATTGTTTCGAACATGCAGTTCACGCTACGAACAACCGCGGACAGATGTAAAAACATTTCGCCGTGCATAATGCCGCCGCCAGAATGCCAACACAAAAGCCCTCCACAAAAAATACAATTTATCGTCGATGGAAGCGGCAGTCACTAGAAAACCAGTAACCACACATTACTGCATTAGGCAAAGGTTTGTGTGTCAGTGTTACGTTACGTAAGTCATCTATGGAGTGTGTGTACGTTGATAACAATGAGTAGCGACCCATGTTATTTCTGTTTGGATGGCCGTGGTGCTGTTTGTACTGAGAAAGGCATACATCTAAATAGGGTCGGGAGGCGTAAATTTCTCCTGTTTATATGTTTGCCTGTTCCGTGGTGAAGGCGTTACGGATGCAACTCGTAATCCGACACACCGCGTTCGAAACACAGGTGCGGGCGATTTGGCAGCAGACCGCATTACGTTGGGTTTTGTATAGAATGGTATGGGTGCCGGTCGTTCAGAAAGCAATAGCAAACTACTGAACGTAAACTTGTCCAGAGATCACAAACAGCCAAAACATGCTGGGGTTGACTGTGACGTCCAGTAAATGATATACAACTAACTTTTTTATATGTTTACATTAAGATATGGAGGCCAGGACATGGAGACGTTGATCTCTTCTATGTGAGATTAGTTTACTGTTAATAAACATTAGTTTATGCTGTCACAGTTTTGTTCACATTGTCGATATTTTTTTAAATGTTGCATAACCCCTACAGGACGTTGCAGTCGACACCAGCATTTTGTCAGCTGCTGTTGATGTATTAGGCAAGTTTTTACGTTCAGTAGTTTGCCATTGCTTTCTGAACGACCGGCTCCCATACCAGCACTTTATAACACAACACAACACGGTCTGCTGCACAAATCGGTCGCGGCTGAGTTTCGAACGCTTGGTACCCGGCTCACGAACCGCGTTCGCAAGCCTTTGGCCACGGAGCGCGGTATTGTCGATATTGTATATATTGTCGATATCATATATTGTCGATATATATGGGTTATATATAGGCTTATTCGTTGAAAGCAGAGTACTAATGCTGTTTTGTTTTGTTTTTAAATAGTTTTATTGTCCTCTTTGGGCCGACTGCAAATTCGCCTACGATTACAAATTAACCAGTACGACGGAGAATTGTAACTATAATGAAAACGTACACTCGTCTCTTCTTCTTCTTCTTCTTCTTCTTCTTCTTCTTCTTCTTCTTCTTCTTCTCCTTCTTCTTCTTCTTCTTCTCCTTCTTCTTCTTCTTCTGCTGCTGCTGCTGCTACTTCGTCGTCGTTGTCCTCCATCTCCGCCTTCTACACCTACTACTACTACTACTACTACTACTACTACTACTACTATTACTACTACTACTACTACTACTACTACTACTACTATTACTACTACTACTACTACTACTACTACTACTACTATTACTACTACTACTACTACTACTACTACTACTACTACTACTATTACTACTACTACTACTATTACTACTACTGCTGCTGCTGTTGCTACTGCTGCTGCTGCTAATACTTTCTCTTACTTTCTTTATCTTCCGTCTTCTTTCGTTCTTTCTTTCTTTGGTTTCTTTCTTTCTTTCTTTCTTTCTTTCTTCCATCCATTAGCTCCTATTTCTTTTCCCTGCCTCATTCTCCAGATAATTATTCACATTGTGTATTCCTCCTTGGGCAGACTGCAAATTCGCATACGAGTAAACTCTAACCAGTATGGCGGTGACCTGTTCTCCCTTGACCAAACCTCACCTCAAGAGCCATACAGCTGTTGTTGTTTTTTTCTGTTTGTTTTCTTCTCTTTTTTCTTTTTCTTGTGTGTGTGTGTGTGTGTATATATATATATATGTGTGTGTGTGTGTGTGTGTGTGTGTGTGTGTGTGTGTGTGTGTGTGTGTGTGTGTGTGTGTGTGTGTGTGTGTGTGTGTGTGTGTGTGTGTGTGTGTGTGTGTGTGTGTGTGTGTGTGTGTGTGTGTGTGTGTGTGTGTGTGTGTGTGTGTGTGTGTGTTTGTTTTCTGCATTTTGTTTCTTTTTTTTTCTTTCTTTTTTTTTGTAACAGTATAGACAAAGATTCTGGAACAGATATGCATATTAACATAAGAATAGAAAAGGCAAGAGCAGATTACACATTGCAATGGGAATTTATGGAAGTCTACAGAAATTTTACTTAATACCACGGCTGAATAAATAAGACCGCATACTCTAATATCTTCAGTACGCTGATGGTGCGGTAGGGGGTTCAACCCCACCACAGGTCAGTCGGACTAAATTCTTGACTTCTCGACTTTGTCCTGGGGACGTAAATTACAAGTATCCTCAGAAGTCGGAGTGGGTTCGCTTGACCATGAGGGAATCTGGTAACAGAAAAAGCGAATCCACAGGGAAATATCAATACAGTGTAAACCCACACAGTAGCACCTGTGTGGTCTACGCTTGAGTTGAAAGGGAGTGAACAAACAACGCCAAACAGAGAATATTTAACTCCGGTGTTAAATAGGAATTACAGTACGGATCAGAAAGGCGGAGAATGACTAAAATAGGTCTTACAGTACGGATCAGAAAGGCGGAGAATGACTAATGTGATTTAACTTATTCAGTGAAAACAAAAAAGTAGGTTTAGATCAAACATGGAGCATAGCCACATGAACATTTATTATAATGTAAATGTCCGTTCACTGAGTATTAAAACTGTAACAGATACCGAGAAAAAAACAAACGCGATGACTCTATTAAGGCGACATGTCGCCATTCTGTCCACATGGGAGATCACATGTGGCGGTATATTATCCGTTTCATTTGATTCAGGTAAACTACAAACATTGTTAAATTATTGCCTGCGCAGAATAGGCTGACAGATATGGGATGATAAAATTGCCGATGTATAGCTCATGGGGAAAAGGGTTTACACACATTCACCCACCCACACATCCTCCACTCACGCCCCTTCCACAATCACCCATCCCCCAACCATACATCCTTTAACCACACATCCTTCACCCACATACACACCCACCCATACACATATTCTCACCCACACACACACACACATCTTCCTACCCATACATACATCCCCCACCTACACACCCATCCCCCACACCACCTACACACTCCCATACATACATTCCAACTCACCCACAACCACACATCCCACTACCTACCATCAACCACACACCTCTACCCACCCAAACACATACCCCCACCCACACATCTCCACCCACACAATATCCCCCACCCACACGTCCTTGATCCACACACACATCAGCACCCAACCGCACATTTTCTCACCCACACTCGCATCCCCCGCACACATCCCTCACCCACACATCTCTGCACCCATCCACACATCTCCCACCCACCCACACATACCCCACCCCCACGCATCCCCCACTCACATACCCACATCCCCCACTCACACACATCTTCACAGCCACACACACACACACACACATCCTCCACCCATACACACATTCCCCACCCTCACACCAATCTCCCAACCAACACACATATCCCCACCACACCACACATCCTCCCACACACCCCCACACACACCCTCACATCTAGACACATACATGTTGCTTCATATAATCACTGAAACCAATATGAACAAACTCCCACACTTTACACACACATACACTAACGATTGTCGTGAACATCTCACAAAAATGTAAACAAAAATGGAAAAACAAACATTATAATTATACATTGTGTAACTTGAAAAATAATTATGCTCCCACCCATACACACACACACACACACACACACACACACACACACACACACACATTCAGTCTCACAATCACTCACTCTCTCTACAGGGGAAGAAGAAGACGAAGAGGAAGCAGCAGCAGCAACAGCAGCAGCGACAGCAACAGCAGCAGCAGGAGTAGCAACAGCAACAACAGCAGTAGCAACCTGCAGTACAACAGCAGCATTAACAACAGCAGCAGCAGCAACAACAACAGAAGCAACAGCAACAGCATCAGTAGCAACAGCAACAACAGCAGTAGGAACTAGCAGCATAACAGCAGCATCTGACAACAACAACAGAAGCAACAGCAACAGCATCAGTAGCAACAGCAACAACAGCAGTAGGAACCTGAAGCATAACAGCAGCATCAACAATAGCAGCAGCAACAGTAGCAGAAACAACAGAAGCAACAGCAGCAGCAAAATAAACAGAAGAAATATGACGTTTTTGTTTTTCAGTGATATTTCATGTCTACATTTACAGCTATAGTAAATTTAGTCTTGAAATTTGACACTAACGCACTTCCTCCCTACCCCCTCCCTACACACACACACACACACACACACACACACACACACACACACACACGCACACACACATGCGCGAGAACAAAGATTTAAAAAATAAGGACAGCTGCATCGTTAGACACACGATCTATCGCTTGTGAATAATTGAAGAGTTTCGAAGTAGCTGGTGATACGTTGAGCTTTGTGAGACCTGACTGAAATACGAGGGGGATTCAAATGAATTCGTTAAGTTGTTTTGATTTTATTTTTGGGTGAATATATTCTGAAAAAGTAAAGAAGAAATGCATCATTTTTCAATGTAGTCACCACTGCGTTCAATGCAAGTCCTCCAGCGCCATTAAAATTCCTGGAGAACTAAAATATATCTTGGTCGCGCTTGTAATCATTCATGCACAACTTGCTCTACCTCGTCATTGGACTGAAAAGTCTTTACCCCCAATGACTCTTTGAGTTGACCAAACAGGTGGAAATCACTTAGGGCTGGGTCTGGCGAGTACGGTGAATATGGTACTCACTGAAAGTGGAGGTCTTCGATTGTTTCAACCATTGCACGGGCAGTATGGGGTCGAGCATTGTCATGTTGCAAAATAACACCTTTACTCAGAAATCCACGTCGCTTGAATTTTATTACGGGTCGAAGATGATTCCTGAGAAGATCTGTATACGTATCAGTGGTAATAGATTTCCCTCTCGGCATGTAGTGCTCTAACATAACGCCTCGTTCATCCCAAAAAGAGAGTCAGTATAACATTCCCTGCAGACGACTGCATACGAAACTTTGGTTTCGGTTAGGAAGGGGTGGCGCCATTCCTTGCTCGCTCTCTTCGTTTCCGACTCATGGTAGTGAACCCAGGTTTCATCTTCAATAACAATTGTTGATAGGAAACTATCACCTTCTGCTTCACAGCACTGCAAAAGTTCTTGACAAGCGTCAATGCGTCCTTGTTTCAATTCTGGAGTAAGCAATCGTGGTGCCCACCTTGCAACACTTTGCGGTACTATAGCACATCACGGATGATGTGCTGTGCTGAACCTTGACTGATGTCAAGATGCGCAGCAATGTCACACACAGTCAATCGACGGTTTTTCTGAACGAGGCCTTCAACGGTTGCAATCGACTCTGGGGTCACTACTTGGTGTGCCTGAACCGGTCGTGACCAGTTTGTCACAGAAATCACGCCGTTTTGAAACTTCCTACTCCACTCATACTTTCTGGACTGACAGACACGCATCACCATACTGGACCTTCATTCACAGATGAATTTCTATAGGTTTCACCCCTTCACTGATCAAAAAAGGATAACAGAACCCTCCTCCTCTTTGGTGAATGTCAAAAGTGCGACGGCCATCTTTAAACCGCCTTTTAACGACACCGTGTTCGTCTGGGTAGTGATGTCACGTGCTTACGACTCTTGACATCCTTAACAACAATACTGACAGTTTACAAGACAAGGGCACGGCTATTGTAACTTCTATCACATTTTTAAGGTTTTCATTTGAAGTGACCTCGTATTTAGGAACATTCTGCCTCTGTCAACACTACTACGAAATGCATGTATGGAGATCACAACGGGGATATAGCACTTGGGGAAAAAAATAATAATACTCAACGTAATCAGACAAGTTTTTTTTTTTAATTTTTGCATTCATTGGATTTTTTTTATTTTTTTTTTGCATTCATACACGTCCTACTACTTTTAATGCACTGGACTGTGGATTAATCAGCTTTCCCTAATAACTGTGTCCCTCGCCATCAGGCGAACCCACTCCGACTTCTGAGGTACTTGTAATTTATGTCCGCAAGTCAAGGACGAGAAGTAAACATTTTGTCCAACTGACCCGTGTAAATGGGTTGAACCCACTATCTTGGCATCAGCGTGTCGAAAGTTTAAGAGCGAGTGCTTTTTTCTATTCAGCCGTGCAGACCTCCATTAGCTTTGAAGAAATCAGCACTAAAGTTGGTGTAATAGCAGCGATAGATTTGATTATAAAAAGGAAGCGAAATGTTTCGGCTACATAACTAGGCTACCAACTGACAGTATGTCGCAACAAGCAATAATGTACAGACCATATGGAACCAGAAGAAGAGGCCTACCACGTAAACACAGGGAATAACCATGGGAATCTCGATAAACGGGCACTCTCCCGCTGTTTATGCTTCCCCTCGATACCACATGGTGCAAGAGTAATCATATGAGATGAGATGAATAATAATCCTCCTTTGCTCAGCCAAACGTTGTTGGCGCTTATGTCTGTCCACAGATCTCTGTCCTTGGGGTTGTGGATCAAGCCTGCTGATGCTGCTGGCATTTTTCTATGACATCGACTTAGACCATTAAACATTAGTTCTCTCATTATTCTATGACATCGACTTAGACCATTAAACATTAATTCTCCCATTATTCTATGACATCGACTTAGACCATCAAGCATTAGTTCTCTCATTATTCTATGACATCGACTTAGACCATTAAACATTAGTTCTCTCAGTATTCTATGACATCGACTTAGACCATTAAACATTAGTTCTCCCATTATTCTATGACATCGACTTAGACCATCAAACATTAGTTCTCTCATTATTCTATGACATCGACTTAGACCATTAAACATTAGTTCTCTCATTATTCTATGACATCGAATTAGACTAGACCATTAAACATTAGTTCTCTCATTATTCTATGACATCGACTTAGACCATGAAACATTAGTTCTCTCATTATTCTATGACATCAACTTAGACCATGAAACATTAGTTCTCTCATTATTCTATGACATCGACTTAGACCATGAAACATTAGTTCTCTCATTATTCTATGACATCAACTTAGACCATGAAACATTAGTTCTCTCATTATTCTATGACATCGACTTAGACCATTAAACATTAGTTCTCTCATTATTCTATGACATCGACTTAGACCATCAAGCATTAGTTCTCCCATTATTCTATGACATCGACTTAGACTAGACCATTAAACATTAGTTCTCTCATTATTCTATGACATCGACTTAGACCATTAAACATTAGTTCTCTCATTATTCTATGACATCGACTTAGACCATTAAACATTAGTTCTCTCATTATTCTATGACATCGACTTAGACCATTAAACATTAGTTCTCTCATTATTCTATGACATCGACTTAGACTAGACCATTAAACATTAGTTCTCTCATTATTCTATGACATCGACTTAGACCATCAAACATTAGTTCTCTCATTATTCTATGACATCGACTTAGACCATTAAACATTAGTTCTCTCATTATTCTATGACATCGACTTAGACCATTAAACATTAGTTCTCTCATTATTCTATGACATCGACTTAGACCATTAAACATTAGTTCTCTCATTATTCTATGACATCGATTTAGACCATCAAGCATTAGTTCTCCCATTATTCTATGACATCGACTTAGACTAGACCATTAAACATTAGTTCTCTAATTATTCTATGACATCGACTTAGACCATTAAACATTAGTTCTCTCATTATTCTATGACATCGACTTAGACCATTAAACAATAGTTCTCTCATTATTCTATGACATCGACTTAGACCATTAAACATTAGTTCTCTCATTATTCTATGACATCGACTTAGACTAGACCATTAAACATTAGTTCTCTCATTATTCTATGACATCGACTTAGACCGTCAAACATTAGTTCTCCCATTATTCTATGACATCGACTTAGACCGTCAAGCATTAGTTCTCTCATTATTCTATGACATCGACTTAGACCATGAAACATTAGTTCTCTCATTATTCTATGACATCGACTTAGACTAGACCATCAAACATTACTTCTCTCATTATTCTATGACATCGACTTAGACCATGAAACATTAGTTCTCTCATTATTCTATGACATCGACTTAGACCGTCAAGCATTAGTTCTCTTATTATTCTATGACATCGACTTAGACCATTAAACATTAGTTCTCTCATTATTCTATGACATCGACTTAGACCATTAAACATTAGTTCTCTCATTATTCTATGGCATTGACTTAGACTAGACCATTAAACATTAGTTCTCTCATTATTCTATGACATCGACTTAGACTAGACCATTAAACATTAGTTCTCTCATTATTCTATGACATCGACTTAGACCGTCAAACATTAGTTCTCCCATTATTCTATGACATCGACTTAGACCGTCAAGCATTAGTTCTCTCATTATTCTATGACATCGACTTAGACCATGAAACATTAGTTCTCTCATTATTCTATGACATCGACTTAGACTAGACCATCAAACATTACTTCTCTCATTATTCTATGACATCGACTTAGACCATGAAACATTAGTTCTCTCATTATTCTATGACATCGACTTAGACCGTCAAGCATTAGTTCTCTCATTATTCTATGACATCGACTTAGACCATCAAACATTGGTTCTCTTATTATTCTATGACATCGACTTAGACCATGAAACATTAGTTCTCTCATTATTCTATGACATCGAATTAGACCATGAAGCATTAGTTCTCTCATTATTCTATGACATCGACTTAGACCATCAAACATTAGTTCTCTAATTATTCTATGACATCGACTTAGACCATCAAACATTAGTTCTCTCAATATTCTATGACATCGACTTAGACCATCAAACATTAGTTCTCTCATTATTCTACGACATCGATTTAGACCATCAAACAATAGTTCTCTCATTATTCTATGACATCGACTTAGACCATCAAGCATTAGTTCTCTCGTTTTGCCTCTACAACTTCTACCACTGGTTTTCCCATCCTTCCCGCTTTTTTCCGGTTCCTGTCTTCGTATTATCTGCCCAATAAACAACGTTGTACCTATCTTATAACTGTGTAAATTGTTCTACTTTCATTACCTTCGTCAAGGCAATAGTTGTTAGTTATTCTTGCTTTTCAAGATGTTGACAAACTTTGGATCAAATACCCCATCCCAGCTGCCTCCAAATTATTCCCCCATTTGATTGTTCAAGATTTTGACAAACTTTGGATTAAATACCACATCTCCGCTGCCTCCAAATTCTTCCCCTTTTTTGATTGTACAAGATTTTGACAAACTTTGAATTAAATACCACATCTCCGCTGCCTCCAAATTCTTCCCCTTTTTTGATTGTACAAGATTTTGACAAACTTTGGATTAAATACCATATATCCGCTGCCTCCAAATTCTTCCCCTTTTTTGATTGTACTAGATTTTGACAAACTTTGGATTGAATACCATATCTCCGCTGCCTCCAAATTCTTCCCCTTTTTTGATTGTACAAGATTTTGACAAACTTTGGATTAAATACCATATCTCCGCTGCCTCCAAATTCTTCCCCTTTTTTGATTGTACAAGATTTTGACAAACTTTGGATTAAATACCATATCTCCGCTGCCTCCAAATTCTTCCCCATTTGATTGTTCAAAACGTTAGCACACTTTGGATCAAATACCCCATCTCCGCTGCCTCCAAATTATTTCCCATTTGATTGTTTAAATTCCAAGATTTATTAGGGAGTCTCCGTGGTGATGTACTTACACCGCTCAGCTCACGCATCGAACGTTATGGGTTTAATTCCCGTCCACGTCGTTCGGTTCACAAGTGTAGTTTTCTCGGAGACTCCTGGGGATCGTCGCTGGAGCTACGGAGTTCGTGCTTTGCGCGGCGCTCTGCGGCAAGAGAACGAGCGAGCCATATGGGATAAAACCCGGTGCTTTAAAATCGATTATCACACCTTTGAACGCCCCCCCCCCCCGCCTCCCCATGATTACTGCCATACAGCAGACTAAGTTCGATCAAACATATCATTACTCTCCTTGTGTCATTTAACGAATGTTATACAGGGTGTATTTAATGACTGTGGGGTTTTTGAAAATATTGCCGTTGCAAGTTTTGTATTTACCATTTACGTTGCATGAACTCCACAGAGGGTGAATACAAAACGTGGAATGGAAAGATTTTCAAAAACTGCAGTCATTAAAATACGCCCTATGTATAGACAGAAGGACAGACGGACAGACGGACAGACGGACAGACGGACAGACAGACGGACAGACGGACAGACAGACAGACAGACAGACAGACAGACAGACAGACAGACAGACAGATAGATAGATAGATAGAAAGATAGATAGATAGATAGATAGATAGATAGATAGATAGATAGATAGATAGATAGATAGATAGATAGATAGATAGATAGATAGATAGATAGATTTGGCATATCCTTTTTACAGGACATCGCAGTCACAACAGCATATTCGCCGCTGTTATCTCTTGGCAAGTTTTACGTTCAGTAGTTTGCCATTGCTTTCATAAGGACCGATACCAACACATAACCATCGCACGCGGTCTGCTGCCAAATCGCGGGCAGTTTATTTTCGAACGCGGGGATACGGTATTAGGAACCGTGATCGAAACACCTCCGCCATGGAGACCGGCACCCTATATATTACATAACATAATCTTCACTTTCTGAAATGCAGCTTTTGTTTAGTCTATTCTGTCCTAAATCTCTGCCTTGTATCTTTCATCTGAAGTTATGATTGTCCCCAAATATTTCAAATTGTTGTCTTGGTTAAGAATTGTTGATGTTATCTTTTTAGGGAGATAACAATTAATTGTTTTCTTGCTGTTCAACAAGAATCCTTGTTTTGCTTTTTCTATTTACTACAAAACCCAACAGTTGTAGGTCGCTTGCGTTTAAAGCCAGTAGTGTCTGCAGAACACTGATTGTTGTCATTATAATATTCAAGTTGTATTCCTTGCCTGTCTTTGATCTATCTCATGAATACCACAATGCACGACGGGGGCTTCAAATGCAAACCTTAAAAGAGTGATAGAAGTTACAATAGCCATGTCCTTGTCTTGTAACCTGTCAATATTGTTGTTAAGGATGTCAAAAGTGTTAAGCAAGTGACATCATGAGGGCAGACGAACGTGGTGACGTCATAAGGACAGTTTAAGCATGGCAGCCCCACTTTTGACATGCACCAAAGAGGAACAGCGTTATCCGTGGTTTTTTTTGTGTGGATAAGTGGGGAACAGACCAAGGGGAAGACCTAGAAGCAAGTACCTGGATGGCTTGGCCTTGTGGCATGGTCGAGACAGAAACACGGAGCTGATCCACGACTCTGATGATCGAGTGAGATGGCAGAACATGACCGCTCACGCTTACCGGCATGGCACATGATGGATGGATGGATGGAAGGGATGACACCTATAGAAATTCATCAGCGAATGAAATTCTAGTATGATGATGCATGTCTGTCAGTCCAGCAAGTGTATGAGTGGAATAGGACGTTTCAAAACTCTTCGGTTCGATGAAGAGGTACAGCAGGTGGTGCATGAGTGGTTAACACGCAACCAAGAAATTTTTTTTTCTACAGGAATCCAAACACTTTATCGGCGCTGGAGGACTTGCACTGAACACAGTGGTGACTATATCGAAAAAATGATACATTTTTTCTTTACTTTTTCAGAATATATTCATAAACAAATATTTTTTTTTAAATTAAGGTTTTCATTTGAAGCCCGATCGTACTAAACAGCATAAACGATGTCAACAAAATCTTCTCAGAATTATAATGAAAAGAACAAAACGTTTGAATGGCTTTTGCAGCTTAAGTCTTCTACCGGAATAAGTAGCTAGTCTCAAGCTAACCCTCCTTAATCGTCGCCTACGATATGCAGATAGGTTACTGCGTTAATTTTCAGTTGTTACTTCCTTGTTTCACGTTTTACTGTGCTATTCTTGGCTTCGCCAGTGAGCCGCGGTAACAAACAGGCATTGATTTTTGGTTATCTTTATCTGTGAGATAACAATTAGTTGTTAAACAGGCACTGAGTTTTGGGGCAAAGTTCGTGCAACATAATATGTAAATACAAAACTTGGACCTGCAATATTTTCAAAACACTGCACAGTCATTACAAATACACCCTGTATGTATAGAGATTCAGCACATCACTATGTATATATGCACTGTCGTCAATATAATTCAACAGATTAGTTTATATTTCTATGTTAAACTATAAATATATTATTATATTAGCATGGCCGAACGGATAAGAACTCCCGTTCTTAAACATCCGGTGTGCTGATGCTGATTTAGGGCGTTCAACCCCTACATCGGTCAGTCGGATTAAAATATTGGCTTCTCGTCTCCTTACTTGGAGACGTAAATTGTTGTTTGTCCATCAAGAATGATGATGACCATTCATTTCATCCAGTAAGTTGGATGAAGAATGACTTGCGTGATGAATTGGATTATAGTGAGGAAGAGTTGCGCAAATTCGTCGACCTCACTCTCTCGCCTGAGTTCATCTGAATCCAGTGGCAGGACAAGTCAAGACGACTGGTGACGAATACAGGTGCAGTGTACGTTAGGCTGCCACAAGCCAGTTATCCCTGTATTGACGAGCTCTCAACAACCTTGCTCATTGATTGTTCAACGCTTTTTATGGTGTCTGATGGAGTCATCGTTTAGCACCTTAGCCGGGCGTTTGATTCATCCCACCACATTCTCAAAACGCCTGCCTCGCTAACTCGCGTCGGCTGGGAAGTTCCCGATTATCGGACTCGTAAATACTAGACGTAAATTACAAGTACTTTTGAAGTCGGAGTGGGTTCGCTTGATGGCGAGGGACATGTGCAATAGGGAAAGCTAATCCACACGCAACATTTAGTTAAGTGCTGCTAGAAGTAGCGTGTATGAACTACGCTTGAGTTCAAAGCAAGCGAACGCAAACAAAAAGAAAATCATTTATCAATATTTATTAACAATAAATTAGTGTATGTTCATTGCAGGATGTTGCACTCAACCCCAGATTCATTTTTATGTAATGTTAATATCAGTAGTTAGTTATCGCGTTCTGAACGAGAAACGAGAAATCAACATTTAGGTCCGGCTTAATACCGGTGTAGGGGTTGAACACCTTACGCCACTACCAGCGCACCAGAAGTTTAAGAGGTGACGGTCTTATCCATTCGACTATGTCAACTGAAGGAAGCAGTCGAAATCTGAGGACACACGAGGCAATACAAGAATTTAAAGCTGCAGACACGCTGGGATAGGATTCTAGTACATACAAATGACGATAAGGACTCTCGAAGAACAAGCTTGCCCCGACATAGACCTGCCCGACAGCGTCTCCCTGAAGAAACAAGCCAGTCCTGTCCGACAATACCTCCCTGAAGAAACAAGCTAGTCCTGTCCGACAATACCTCCCTGAAGAAACAAGCTAGTCCTGTCCGACAGCACCTCCCTGAAGAAACAAGCCAGTCCTGTCCGACAACACCTCCCTGAAGAAACAAGCTAGTCCTGTCCGACAATACCCCCCTTCCCCGCTTGAAGAAATAAGCTAGTCCTGTCCGACAATACCCCCCTTTCCCGCCTGAAGAAACAAGCTAGTCCTGTTCTGCAACCCCCACCCCGCCTCCCCCCCCCCCTTTTCCCCCAACTGCTTGAAGAAACAAGTCAGTCCTATCTGACATCACCTCCCGAAAGAACAAACATAATTCGACATTGTTCTGTCTCACAGCACCTACCCGAAGATGATGCGTAAACCCACATAATCCTAAACCCACAGCATCCCCCACGAAGAAATAAATCAGTCGTGCCAGACATCATCTACCCAAAGAACAAGATTACCTCGGCACAGTCCTACCCTGCAAAACCTCCCTGAAGAAACAAGCATAACTCGACCTAGTCGGGCCCAACAGCCCCCCCCCCCCTCCCCCACCCGCCCCCTTTCACACGTCTAGAAGAATACACGTAACTCGACATTGTGGTGCCAAGCAGCACCTCCCCGAAGAACAAGCGTAACTCGACAAAGTCCTGCCCGACAGCACCTCCCCGAAGAACAAACATAACTCGACAAAGTCCTGCCCGACAGCACCTCCCCGAAGAACAAACATAACTCGACAAAGTCCTGCCCGACAGCACCTCCCCGAAGAACAAACATAATTCGACAAAGTCCTGCCCGACAGCACCTCCCCGAAGAACAAGCGTAACTCGACAAAGTCCTGCCCGACAGCACCTCCCCGAAGAACAAGCGTAACTCGACAAAGTCCTGCCCGACAGCACCTCCCCGAAGAACAAACATAACTCGACAAAGTCCTGCCCGACAGCACCTCCCCGAAGAACAAGCGTAACTCGACAAAGTCCTGCCCGACAGCACCTCCCCGAAGAACAAACATAACTCGACGTAGGTCTCGCTGACAACGCCTCCCCGAAGAACAAACATAAAACGACGAAGGCCTGGCCAACAGCACCTAACGAAGAATAAACGTAACACGACGTAGGCCTGCCCGACAGTACCTTCCCGAAGAACAAACATCTGCAGACTCCTGTCATTATCTGTTATTAGTTGTCTTGAGTAAAAACTGCCATTGATTTGTTAAGCGCCGTTCCATTCACTGTCATTTTATCAATTGCCTTGATGCCATTTTTGTTGATAATCATAGTTTTTCTTCTCTGTATATTGATGGCTAAGCCGTTGTCGTTGCTTGGTTTTTGTTCTGAAAAGGGGAGAGGGAGGTTCCTTGGCAAAGTTATTAAGCTGTCTGCTTCACTTTCTGAAGGTCATAGGTTCGTTCCTTTAACTGTTTGGTCCAGAGGACGAGATACATTTTTCGGGAGACCACTGGAGTTCATCATCGCTGAGCTACGGAGTTCGTGCTTTGTGCGAGGCTCTGGCAAGCGGCTTGCCGTTATGTGAAGAGAGACCGAGTTTGTTGGGTTAACACCCGATGCAATGAAGTCCATCCTCTTGACTTTAGTACTTTTAACAGGGACGCAGAGGTATTTCCAAGCCACCAGGGCCGGGTTATATACTGGCCAAGACCTATTGAGGCGTCTTCGTCGAGCGTCCTGGGCAACAGGTCCACTCGGGGCCCTGGCTAAAGTCAGTAGGATCACCGATTCCTACGAAGTCGGAGAGTGTCTGCCTGTACGGCGAGGAACCGCCAGACTGCACACCAATAAGCCAGACATGGGACGGGACAACGAGTACTCACGCAAACCTCAGGTCCTGTATGACATCACACTGATGTTGGACAACAGGATGCCTTCATCCGACATACAGGACTTCGCGTTGGAGCTCAAGCCAACGGACACAAGCAAGCAGTACTTTTGACACACAAATATCAATTGGGGAACCCTTTAAGGCGACTAAGACAATTAATAAATAAATACACAAGTATTGTTTAGCGACTATAGATGATAGACCTGGCTTGATGAAGACACCCTTGTTTTTAAGAGTGTCTAGTTGGTTTTGCGTCGAAGTACACTTGTTCCTGCAGCGAGGCGCTGTCATCATTTGGAGGTAACAGGTTCGGAGTCCAGTCGGTAACTATAGCTTTCAATTGTTGCGTTGCCTAGTGCATCCTCTAGTCAAGAGGTTCTCAACCTTTTTTGCCCATGCACCCCTTCACCATATGTTCAGAATGTCATCCCTCCCCCCCCCCCCCCGTTTTTCGTATTTCCTCCGTATAAATTACCCCCGCCCCTACACAGTATACGTGAAAATGGAAGCTAAATTTAATAACACACACTAGAACAAGTCCAGATGTCTACATAAAACATGATTTGCGGGACTACTTACTGCTATAAAACGAATTTCAAAAGGGCGAGAAGTACGGAACTGTAAAGTATGGAGGGAAAAACAATATCAAGTAATCGGTTCTTGTATTAACGCGATCTTGAAATAATCTTAATTCCCCCCCCCCTTCCCCCTCCCCCTGTAAACCCTAAAATTCCCCACTGGGGAGGGGGGGGGGAATTCCCCACCGGTTGAGAACCACTGCTCTAGTCGCTAATTCTTTCCCCTGCTTCCATGACGGCCATACAATGCGTGTGGATTTATTTATTAATTGTTTAAATACTGTTCGTTTGTGTTACTTTTCTTCTTATAGCCCTTGCCATGTGCCGTTGGTGGTACTGCCTGTCCACAGCTCTCTGTCTCATATGTTGCCAATCATTTCTGATATAGTGATGGCAAGGTAGCGGGTTCAACCCCTACACCGGTCAGTTGCACTAAAATATTGACTTTTCGCCCTTGACTCGGGGACGTAAATTAAAAGTACCTCAGAAGCTAGAGTAAGTTCGCCTGGTTGCGAGAGACACTGGTAATAGGAAAGCTAGCCCACGCGCAAAAATCAGTCCAACAGGACTATGTTTGTGTTCAAAGCAATCATCTCATCATCTCATCTCATCTCATCTCATCTCATCTCATCATGTTCCTCTTGTACCTTGCGGTGTCGAGGTGAAGTATAAACTTCGTGAGAGTGCCCGAGTATGGGCTTCATGTATCGATATTCCCATGGACTCTGCTATTCCCTCCGTCCATTGTTTACGTGGTCGGCCTCTTCCTCTGCTTCCATCTGGTCTGTACATCATTGCTTGTTGTGGTATGCTGTTGACTGGTAACCTACTTGCATGGCCAAACCATTTGACTTGCTGTTTTCTGATAAAATCTAGTGCTGCTTTAACCCCCACTTTAGTCCTGATTTCTTCATTTCTGATCTTATCTCTCCTTGATACGTTGAGTATTCTTCTCAGGAACCTCACTTCTGTTGTGATTTTTCTTTTCTCTTTTTCTTTCATTGGCCAGGTTTGGCATTGGTAGCATAGAGTTGGTAGGAAGATTGTTTTGTAAAGTGCTTTCTTAGTAGTTATTGATACATGTTTGTTCTTTAGTATTGGTGCCATTTGTCCAATGAGTTGATTTGCCTTATTGCACCTATTTTCGATCTCCTCTTCTGATCTGCCATTTGATGATATTATACTTCCTAGGTACTTGAAACTCTTTACTTGTTTTAAGGGATGTTCGTTTAGGTGAATTGTTGTTGTTTGTTCTTCTTTAGTTATAGTCATTACCTCTGTTTTGCTTGTGCTAATTTTTTTTTCTTCAAAGCAATCAAATTAACAAAAATGTCTGATATATAGCTTTCGTTCATGGTTTAATAATTCTTGGTGATCCCGTTCTGTTTCAGCCAACAAAACTATATCTGCTGTTGTTCAGTGATTGTCCTACAGTTTTGATTCCTCGTCTCTGTCTGTCTGTTCGAATATGTTCTCTATGTATTGTACGGGCAACACGATAAAAGAAGCGGCCGTGTTGGCGGAATCGACAGAAGACTGCATTGAAAATTGCGCTCGTCGTCTGCTAAGTGGGGGACAGCCTAGCCACGCATCCCTCCGTACATTCATGGTAATCATCAAATGCCCCGCCAACTGGCGTCGGCGTTCATGTGTCTTTACAGATCTCGGTCTTTGGTGTTCTGGCTCAACTTTGCTGATGATATTCCTCCATGCCACCGCGCATTCAGGCCTAACAAAATCCGATGGTCTTGACCGTTCACAACCCTAAGCATATTCCTACCACGTGACTAGCTTTTTTTTTTTTTTAATATATTTTGTAACGGTTACAGGGAGTCGCGCTAACACATTGGCTAGCACATTGACCTCTTGGCCAGGGGGCGGGGCATGTGTTCTTCTTACGTTCGCTTGACATGTGTCTATAACTGCAATGTTGTCTCCTGTATGAACTTCACTGTCTTCTTTAGTTCACCCAGCGGTCCATAGAATTTATCTTCTACTGTTGTGTCTCTAGGCCAGAAGGTTCGCCTGGATATGTTGTAGTTTGGGCAGTCTTGGAGTATGTGCTCTACTGTCTGCGACGCCAATCCACACGTGCACACGGCTGATTCGTCAGTCTTGAAATGTGTATACATGTGGTTGCGTAATGGACATATGTTCGATTCCACATGGACGCGGGGATGTTTGTTGAAACAACCTGGGGCCCCGATCCAGGGGCGTCACTAGGGGGTGCGGGGGTGCGGGCCGCACCGGGTGACACCATCAAGGGGTGACACCAAAATAAAAAAAATTGCAAATTTGACAAAGCAGACATACCAAAATAACAAAAATTTAACTTTGTCCGAGTTTGTCGAAGTTCTTTATTTATGTTTTACCTGAAGTGTTGAAGTTATATTGTTCAATTTGTTTTCTTTCTTATGTCCTTATTAACTTTTTGACTTATTTTACAAACATTACTATATGCGATTATATATGGTACAGGAACACTCGGAAGAAGACCATGGTGAAAGTCTAGAGGGGTGACACCAAGAGTTTACCGCACTGGGTGACATCAACCCCAGTGACGCCACTGCCCCGATCAAACATATGTACCAGATGTTCAAGGAAGGCCAAGTTGGCAGGTCGGCACGGTATTGATCACATGACTCAACTTGTGCAGATTGGTCTATGCTAGATACGGGATTAGCACCATATACCCTCGACGCCTTGGGGTGGGGGAGGGAGGGGAAGTTCCTATACTTGACTTTAAGATGGAGATTCGTCAGTTAGTTAGACGCGGTTCCAACTTCATGGCAACGGGTCGTCCCCATTATGCTCCGTTTCTGTGCCAGTGAATATTACACAATAGGCCCCTGACTGTCCCGAGTGAAAAGTGGAACAGACAGGAGTCTCGACAAGTCAACAGCCCGCCCGGGTACACTGTGTATAATGCCACCGGAATTCCAACACAAAAGTCCTCCACGCAAAACACAGTTGGAATCGGCAGTCAATAGAATCTTTCTTTCTTTCTTTCTTTCTTTCTTTTTCTTTCTTTCTTTTCTTTCTTTCTTTTGTTTTCCTTCTTTCCTTCTTTCTTTGTGTTTAGAACTCAAGCGTAGTCCATACACGTGCTTCTACTTCTAGTGCACGGGACTGATTTTTGCGTGTGGATTCGCCTTCCCTAATACCAGTATCCCTCGCCATCAGGCGAAACCACTCCTACTTCAGAGGTACTTGTAAGTTATATCCCCAAGTCAAGGACGAGAAATCAACATTTTAGTCCAACTGACTGGTGTAGGAGTTGAACCAGTTACTTCGGCACAGCGGGGTGGAGGACGGAGTGAGACTTTAAGATAGAGGAAGACTTCTAAAGAATGAAATTAGAGATCGGATGAACCACTTGATTCTTTAAACTTATTACATGTCCATTAAGTTAGGCGTCAGCTATTTTCATCTCTCTGACGCTCTCTGACTCTCTCTCATTGTCTATGTCGCTGTCTCTCTTGCTGTCTCTCTTACTCTCTCTCTCTCTCTCTCTCTGTCTCTATGACTTTCCGTGTGACTCTCTCTTTGACTCTCTCTATCACTCTTTGACTCTCTCTTATTCTCTGTCACTCTCTCTCTGACACTCTCTGACTATTTGACTCTCTTTGACTCTCTCTCTCTCTTACTCTCTCTCTCTCTCTCTGTCACTCTCTGACTATATGGCTCTCTTTGACTCTCTCTCTCTCTCTCTTCTCTCTGACTCTCTCTCTCTCTGACTCTCTCTCTGACTCTCTCTGACTCAATCGTATTTTCTCACACTCTCTGACCCTCTCTGGCTATATGACTCTCTTTGACTCTCTCTCTTTCTCTCTCTTCTCTCTGACTCTCTCTCTCTCTGACGTTATATCTGACTCTCTCCGACTCTCTCCCCGACTCTCTCTCTCTTACTCTCTCTCTCCCAACTCTCTCTCTGACCCTCTCTCTGACTCTTTCTCTGACTCTCTCTTTGACTCTCTTTCTCTGACGCCCTCTCTCTGAATCTCTCTCTGACTCTCTCTCTCTCTCTCTCTCTCTCTCTCTCTCTTTGACTCTCTTTCTCTGACTCTCTCTCTCTGAATCTCTCTCTGACTCTCTGACTCTCTCTCTCTCTCTTTGACTCTCTTTCTCTGACTCTCTCTCTCTCTCTTTGACTCTCTTTCTCTGACTCTCTCTTTGACTCTCTCTCTCTCTCTCTTTGACTCTCTTTCTCTGACTCTCTCTCTCTCTCTTTGACTCTCTTTCTCTGACTCTCTCTCTCTCTCTCTCTTTGACTCTCTTTCTCTGACTCTCTCTCTCTCTCTCTCTTTGACTCTCTTTCTCTGACTCTCTCTTTGACTCTCTTTCTCTGACGCCCTCTCTCTGAATCTCTCTCTGACTCTCTGACTCTCTCTCTCTGACACTCTCTGACTATTTCTCTCTGTTCCTCACTACCTCTGACTCTCTCTCTTTCTCTCTGTCTCTGTCTCTGTCTCTGTCTCTGTCTCTCTCTCTCACTCTTTCTCTCTGTCTGACTCTCTCTCTCCTCCATACACCTGTACCCTCAAATGTGGGACACATCCTGGCGCAGACATGTAGCTGGATGAGGTCAGAATGGCCTGCAACTCTCGGCCCAGCGCATGTACATTCACTAATTATTATTGATCAACCCTCATGATAATGGTCAACAACAACCACAACAACAAGCAAGACGTCAGAATAAATCAGTGCCACCTATCTACAATCTGACCTTATTGCCATCGCGTGCCATCAGCCACCAGAGAACGAGGCACATCGCCATGACAACCAAACAGCCCCGTTTCCTCCTGGTGTTAACCACGTGGTTAAGGAAGAACTTCAGACACGACGATACACACTTGAGCGACATAGGTGGCTGCCACGGCAGCCTCACACTGATCATCTCTGGTAGCCTCCTGTCAGTCACCCGGGGCACTCAGTCTGCATCCGATCAGTTCCGTAGTTCGACCGGCAGTACGTTTTCTTCAACTCCTTTGGGTCATCTCTGAAACAGAAACAGAAAAGATGTGAATGTCATTCACTATGACCTTTTCTATAAATGGAAAGGAAGATCCATTTATCATTATCTTCCATAAGCGTCGTGGGGAGGAATAGTTGACATTCTAACACCTGATAGATGGCAGTGGATAGTGTCATTCCATACGATTGTGCAATATCTTTGCTGTCGTCAACCCATTTTCTTCTCAGGCGTCCTTTTGGTCTCCTGTCAGATCTTTGAATTAGCGCCAGTACTGGTAGTTGATGGTGTTGCATTCTAAAGAGATGGCCGAACTATTTCAATATATGAGGCACTGACTGTATGATAACATCATTTCTTACCCAGTCTCGGATATTTAAGTTATATCCTATTTATTACCTGTCGTTTTGTGGACATAGGTATGTTTCAATGTTTCAGCATGTGTTGGTATATAAGCACACTTACTTTTTGACATCTGATTTCGATTTTTCTGCATATTCTGCCATCTTCCGTGATCAATCGTCTTAGATATTTAAATTCTTTAACTTGTTTCAGAGGTGTACTATTTATCAGTATATTTACAGGACCACGAGATCTGCTCTAATTGTCCTCCTGTCGGAGCTTCGATCCTAGACCAGTTGCCAACCAAGGCTTAGGGCCTAGTCTGCCCTGCCATGACATTCAGTCTTTAAGTTGTATTTCCTCGCACTATATGTGCTACATAGAACCTGTACTTTTATATGAATGTGAAGCGTGGACAATGATAAAACAAGCTGAAATACATCTGATGGTTGTGGAGATGTGGTTTCTAAGGAAAATGCAAAGAATACCTTGGGCAGACAGAAAAATCAATGAACAAGTCCTACAAGAAACAAATGAAGATCGTAAACTGATTAGAGACATTAGACGTAGACAGTCAAAAGTTTTTGGGCATGTTATGAGAAGAAATAAATTGGAGAACTTGGTGACAAATGGCAAGATCGAAGGGAAGAGACCAAGGGGAAGACCAAGAAGTAAATACCTGGATGGCTTGGCCACGTGGCATGGTCGAGACAGAAACACGGAGCTGATCCACGACTCTGGTGATCGAGCGAGATGGCAAAACATGACCGCCCACGCTTATCGGCATGACACATGATGGATGGATGGATATTCTATCTATGTAAATATTAAATAGCAGAAGGTCGTGGAAGAAGGGAAAAAAAGAGGGGAGGGGGCACATATTCCTACATGTCGATATTCAAACATGTCTGATATTCTTTTTTGTGTTCTTACTGCACTTTGGCTCCAGTACATGGCTATGATATTTTCTAGTAATTGTCCCTATGTAGAGGCTGAGAGGCAAGGAACATTATACAAATGACAACGGGAGTCTTTTCATATATTCTGGTAGAGAAGTCGGAGGCCAGAGCGGAGTGGGATTTTGTTTAGGTAACACAACTGCAAAAGCTTTAATAGGATATAACCCAGTCAGTAATAGAATCCTCATTATCAGACTTAAAATCCGTCCAAATAACAAAACTCTCATACAGATATATACACCTACTTCAATAGCAGAGTGGGACGAAACTGAAGATTTTTACAGCCCACTGCAAGACACATTAAATAAGATTGGCATAATGAAATAACAATAATAATAGTAGACTTTAATGCAAAAGCAGGTACAGGAAGAGCTGAAGATGAAAGACACTTTTTAGGATAATTTGGATTGGGAAACAGAAATGATGCCCGGTGACAAATTAATTTAATTTTGCACAGAAAAAGTGTTAACGACGGCCAACACATTTTTTAAACAACACCCAGGAAGACTCTTCACATGGAAGTCCCCGGACAGTACTACCAACAAACAAAAAAGGATAGATTATATCTTAATACAAAGAAGATGGAAATCAAGCATAACACTAGCAAAAATACTACGAAGTGCAGACTGTGATAAGATCATCAGTTACTAGAAGCAGATCTGAAAGTAAAGCTCAAAAAGCTTACCCGAGGACCAAGGCCACTTCGTTTTGATCTCACAAAAATACCGGGTGCATACAACGTAGAAGTGAAGAATTGTTCTAGGGTCTTGGTGTCTGTACAAGAGGAAATGACACCTGTCGAACTGGCAGTACAAGCTAGAGATATCTTGATAATAGCTGCCAACGATACAATTCCGACCAAGACTAAGCAACATAAGCCATGGATTACATCAGACACGTTAGAATTAATAAAACAACGAAGGGAACTGAAAGCGAAAGGAGGAGAAACCGATAACAGGAGGATGACGTATACATCTTTAACACGAGAAATAAGAAAGAACACAAGAAAGGATAAAAACCAATATATCCTAGTTTGTTGTATTAAAATGAAGCAATATTATAAGTTGAGTTGAGTTGAGTTAAGAACCGACATCACTGCACTCGGGACATTCCCATACGTGATCCGTCCCCTCGTTTAACAACCAGCGAAGAGTCATACTACTAATCGTTCCCATCGCTATCTGATTAAACGTTCTCCTGGTTTTCCCTCTCAGTTTTGAGATTCCATAACCCCTGCCGATCCCCCGCAAACTTATTCTTTCCACATATGGGTTCTCAATCTGTTCCTCCGCCTTCTCCACCTGGTCCCACAAGCGCACGACCACCTCCCCCTTGCCCATAGGCAAACTACCACCAAGAGGTGCATTCCCTGCTAGCCTATCAGCCTGTTCATTCCCCCGTTCTCCCGCATGGCCAGGGCAAAATATCCATACAATTCTCACAATCTGTGACCTCTGATACGACAAGAGCCATTCCACACGAAACATTCCTTTCTCCACCCTACTAAGCATACTCTTTGAATCCGTAATGCATACAACGTGTGTTGCAGCAATATCATAAGAATGGAAGAGACTACGAAATAAAGAGAGGAAACACGAAAATGGGGGGGGGGGGGGGAGAATGACATTCTGAACAAAAGAAAAAATAAGTTATTGACAAGAAATGTTCAACCTTAGTTACGTAAATGTTATCTGAGACAAGTTGGGAAATACCTTAACAGAATCTAGACAAACTCTATCCTCCGAAGTCGGAGAGTGTCTGCCTGTACGGCGAGGAACCACCAGTCTGCACACCAATAAGCCAGACATGGGACAACGGATACTCACGCAAAATTCAGGTCCTGTATGACATCACACTGATGTTGGACAACAGGATGCCTTCATCCGACATACAGGACTTCGCGTTGGAGCTTAAGCCAACGAACACAAGCAAGCAAGCTAGACAAACTCTAGAAAGGTTGCAAGAAATATGCAGTGGAATGTATGATATGCATGGATGTTAGGATATGAATGAAATACATGAACCAATGACAGCAGAGACAGAACCTGAACCCTCATTACATTAAATTGCATAGGCAATAAAGAAGCTGAAGAATGTTAAATGATGTGGTTGATACTAGCTGAACTAATTACAGCGGGAGGAGAAGAAAGCATACACATCTATCACGCATTTTGAAAGAAAAAAAAAAGATATGGAAATATGGTATTTGGCCAAAAGATTGGAAGAGAACTATCTTCATTCCAATACCAAATAAAGGCAACCTGAAATTTTGCACCAACTATAGAGCTGTTGCCCTGATCAGTCATGCAAGTAAAATTCTACTAAACATCATAATGGGTAAGACTTCATAAGAACATAGAAGAAGAGATTAACTTTGTATAAGCTGGATTTAGATAAGGAAGAGGAACAAGATATCACATACTCAACATGCGTTTAATAATAGAGAAGTGCAGAGAATTTAATGTAAACCTATTCTCGTGTTTTGTAGATTATTCAAACATCAGAAACTTTGGGAAATCATGAAGAATACGGGCTTTCTATCACATGTATTACAACTCATAAAAATGCTCTATGTAGACCAACAAGCAGCGGTTAGAATAGATGGCGAGATATCAGACTTTGACATCAAGCAAGGAGTCGTCAGCGCTGTGTGCTATCCCCCTATTTGTTTTACCTGTACACCCGAAAACATAATGAGAAATGTCAGAGATGATATAAACAGGGAGCTAATATGATGCCCTAAATATCGGTGGTCATGACATACCAGAGATTCGATATGCTGATGATACAGTATTAATATTCACATCACAGAATAGTATAGAAAACCTAATAACCTCAACCCAAAGGAATAGTGAACATCACAACTTATATCTTAACATAGCATAGACAAAGATAATCCATACAGATAAAACTACTATGGAGAAAGAAATATATGTTAATGAGGAAACATTGGAGGTGATGGAAAATTTCGAATATCTTGGGTAATTGATTACAAATAATGGTGACACAATGAAAGACATTAAAAGATGAATATCTACTGCTTTTTAATGATTACCAACAATGATGACACGAATGAAAGAAATTAAAAGACGAATATCTATTGCTTTTCAATGATTAAAACAAATTAATAAATTATGGAGTGAGACAGATAGAACTACAAAAATTAGATTTTTAAGAGCATGCATCTTTCCCATTGCAACATACGCCATGTCGAGACATGGAAACTTAGCTAAACAAGCTGAACAGCAGCATAAATATGAAATAAAAGTTGCAGACATGTTCTAAGAACATTTTGGATAAAGAAAATAACAAATGCATCCATACTTCAAGAGTTGGATATTGAAGGAGGTTGGCTATTAAAGACGATAAAACAAATAAAATTGAAATATTTTGGTCACTTGAAACGTCATGAAAGTTTGTAGAGAACAATAATGGAGGTGTTATGCCTGGGAAGATAGGAAGGGAAGGCCAAAGAGAAGATGGGTGCAGGATGTGGTGGGTGATCTCCAGATGGGTGTATCGGACGCGGGACATCTTGCTTATGATCGAGAGATTTTCCGGAAGGTAGTTATGAGAGCGACGTTCTGCAAAGTACATGCTACTGAATGAATGAATGTCCATATGTAGCATAGTCTTTAAGAATGGTAAATAATTTGTTTATCTACCCACTGTGTCGAAAGCTTTTTCCTGATCTACAAACACAATACTCTGCTGGTCATTGTATACGATAGATTAGAGATAGATTAGAGATAGATTAGATGGGTAAAATCCCTTGGTATATCAGGAGTTGTGACTGCTAAGTTCTTTGCATTGATCATCGGATTGTCCAATGCATTGGTCCTTAAATTGTCCCACACATTGATCATCAGATTGTCCCATGCATTGATCATCAGATTGTCCCATGCATTGATCATCAGATTGTCCCATGCATTGATCATCAGATTGTCCCATGCATTGATCATCAGATTGTCCCATGCATTGATCATCAGATTGTCCCACACATTGATCATCACATAGTCCCATGCATTGATCATCAGATTGTCCCACACATTGATCATCAGATTGTCCCATGCATTGATCATCAGATTGTCCCACACATTGATCATCAGATTGTCCCACACATTGATCATCAGATTGTCCCATGCATTGATCATCAGATTGTCCCAGCCCTGAAAGAGACTTGAACCTATCAGAGTGAGGTTGGTGAGACTGTTCTTCTTACCCTGTACCGAAGTACTATATCTACGTTGACTGTGCTGATGGGATCTCCTCCTTCTCTCCTAGTTCAGAAATTAGCGGGGGATTCAAGAAATTATTATGATCACTTAATTTATTTATTGTATGAACTCGTGTATGTGTAATACTTCATGCCATTACGGCAGTATCTGTAGGGGAATTGTCTTTTTGTTTCGTGATTATAACTCCCTTTTCAGTAGATATCTCTTCTTCTTCTTCTGCGTTCATCCGGATTTTTTTTTTTTCGGATGTGACTGCGTTGTGCCTGTTTACAGCAGAGCTGCGTTTTTGCGCCGTTAGGCCGACACATCCGACTTCTGCGGGCATTTGTTGACCGGGTTAACCTTCCCGGTTTCAGTAGATATGATATCCACAGTAATTGCGATGTTCGCAGTAATCACGATATTCACTGTACTTTTGATATTCACAGTAATCACTAAACTCACAGCAATAACTATATTCACAGTAATCACGATGTACACAGTAATCGTTATATACTCATTGATCACGATATTCACAATATTCACTACATTCAAAATATTTGGAATGTTTAAATAATCACTATATTCATAATAATCATTATCTTCAAAGTAGACACGATATTCAGAGTAATCACGGTGTACACGTTAATCGCAGTGTTCACATTAATCATGATGTTCACAATAATCTGATGATAACAACAATTACTATATTCACAGTAATTACTGTATTCACAGTAATCACAACATTTACTGTAATCTCATGGACTACGGCAGTGGTTCTCAATCTTTTGTGGCCCATGCACCCTTTCACCATATGTTCAGAATGTCATTCCCCCCCCCCTTTCGTGTTTTCTCCCTATATTTTCTCTCTCTCTCCCTCTCTCTCTCTCTCTCTCTCTCTCTCTCTCTCTCTCTCTCTCTCTCTCTCTCTCCTCCCCCCCCCCCCCCCCACCTTCCTACACAGTATACGTAAAAATGGAAGCTAAATTTAATAAGACATACTATAACAAGTCCAGACGTCTACATAGAACGTGATTTGCGGGTCAACTTATGTTATAAAACGAAATTAAGAAGGGCGAGAAGTACAGAACCGTAACGTATGGAGATAAAAACAATATCAAGTAATCGGTTCTTGTATTAACTACTTCTTCTTCTTCTTCTTCTTCTTCTTCTTCTTCTTCTTCTTCTTCTTCTTCTTCTTCTTCTTCTTCTTCTTCTTCTTCTTCTTCTTCTTCTTCTTCTTCTTCTTCTTCCGCGTTCCAAGTCATTGAGGTTCTTTGCTGCAGATACAATCCGTCTCCATTCGTCTCTCTGGTTGACCTTCTCTTGCCAGTCGCTGATTTCAAGTGCTTGTAGGTCTGTATATGTATTATCTCTCCACCGTCTTCTTGGTCTACCTCGGGGTCTACGGTCATTTATTTCCTGAGTGTAAGCGAGTCTTGTTTCCCTATTATCTTCCATTATCTTGTATTAACGTGATCTTGAAATAATCGTAATTCCCCCCCCCCCCCCGGAAACATTAAAATCCCCCGGGAGGGGGAAGATTTCCCCCAGGTTGAGAACCACTGAACTACGGTCATCACTATGCTACAGTAATTATGTGGTATACAGCATCTGCGTGCTTTAAACATAATAATAACACCGTTTACAGTAATAACACTGCACAGTAATAGCACAATTTACCACAATCACACGATTGGCAGTCATAAGACAGTTAAAAGTAATACAAGTTTACAATAACAATACGGGGTAAAGCGACAGCACGGTATTAATACGGTAATCGCTGTCTCAATAATGACATTGGTTACATTAATCACGTCGTGTATATCAACCACGTGAATTACTGTATTCACACGGAGAATTGTCATAAAACATCTACTGTGATAACACGGTTTACTGTAATAACACAGTTTACTGCAGAGGTTCCTAAACCACGGCCCGACGGCCACTTGTGGCCCGCCAGCTGTCAAAAAGTGGCACGCGAGGCCTTGTTTCAGTCGAGATTTGAAGAGTTCATATTAGAAGAGTATAATGTTGCCCTCTTCATAAATCCGTTCGTATTTCCTGATGCCAAGCTCTGTCAATTACAGCAAAACATTTCAGCACGAAGTAATTGATTTGAAATGCAATTCTGCACTGAGATGTAAATTTTTGGAGCGGCCTGCTTCACCTTCAGCTGATCATATGATTTCATTCTAGCGACTATTGCCTGTCGAACAATTTGAACACTTGCGTTCATTCGCACAGAGATACATTTGTCGTTTTGGTTCGACTTACAGATGCGAGCAGTCATTTTCCGCAATGATCGTTATTTAAAAAAAAAAACCAACGTTCCAGACTCACCGACAGTAACCCATCTGCGCTTATGACTTTGGGCACGACAGATTTGTGCCCAGACATTGATAAACTGGCATCTGAACTTAAGTTATTGGTTATGAAGAACGGTTACAATTGTACATTAATTACATTAATAGCGATTTTCGAAATTGATGTAAAATTTATTGTTAAATGAACTTTTGATTTTAAACCAAAAAATGACCGCAGTGTAGTACTGACACTGACTGCCTTTAAAGTTTATGAATTTTGTTGACGAAAGTTAAGAAAGGTAAGAATGATATTGCACGATTTTTATAATGTTTTAACGTTGTAGCCCGCTTAACTACCGAAAATAATAGATATGGCCCTCGACTTGAAAATCTTGGGAAATACTCGTTTACTGTATTAACACTTTTACTGTAATCGCGTTTTACGATAATAACACGTTTACTGTAATAGCGTTTTACGATAATAACACGGTTTACTGTAATAACATGATTTACCGTAATAATATGGTTTACAGAAAATACACGGTTTACGGTATAACATGGTTCATAATAATAACCAGGAGCGGCTGGTCGAGTGGCTAAAATGCCGGATTCTCCTTTGAGTTACCCGAGTTCGAACCCTCTATAAGGTGTGGAGTTTTTTGTTTTTTTCTGCCTGGGGCAAAAAGAAAACCCTAAGCTGCACAGTTCGCGGCGACTGAACTATCCAGGCGGCCTTAGTTCCTCAGGCTCAAGGCCCTCCTGCCCTAGACCGCAAGGTACTGTATAGGAAGTAGATGACAGTGACAGTTTGACAGCAATAACATGATTAAAAGTAACAACACAGTTACTGTAATAAGACCTGACATAATCCGTTGTACTGATGTGGGCTAGAGTCAGGGTTCTGACGGGTGTAGTAACCGTAGACGTTCTTTACTAAACGTGACTTGATCACACAACCGACTGGCAGATGCTCATAATGTATTAGACTCAACTCTCGGCAGTAATTGACATCATCATCATCAAGTGCCGTGCCGGCTGGCGTAGGCGTTCATGGCTCTCCATAGATCTCGGTCTTTGGTTTTCTAGATCAACTCTGCTGCTGATATTCCTCCATGCCACCGTCTCAATCCATCCAGCATCATTTCTCTTGGTCTGCCTCTGCCTCTCTTCCCCTCGATCTTTCCAGTTGTTACGATGTTCTCCAATGCCTCTCTTCTCATCACGTGACCGAAGAAAGATGTTTGTCTCTGTCTTATTGTTGTATATAATGTTCTAGTTTCATTAGCCTGTTTCAGGCAGTCGTCGTTAGTTACTCTGGCAGTCCAAGGAATTCGCAACATTCGTCTCAGGAACCACATCTCTGTTGCTTCTAATTTCTTCTTAATTTGTTCATTTACATTCCAAGATTCACTGCCATACAGCAAAACTGGTTCTACATAGCATTTCAGCACTCTATTTCTTACATTCAGTGATAGCGACTTATTGCATAAGGTACTCTTCATTTTCTGAAATGCGGCTTTTGCCTGCCCTATTCTGCTCCTAATCTCTGTTGTACATCTTCCATCTGATGTTATAAATGCCCCTAGGTATCTAAAATTATCCACTTGGTTAAGGATTTTCCCTTCTATTTCTATGTCACATTTTGGAGTCAACATTTTCTTTGATAGCACCATTGTTACTGTTTTCTTGATATTCAAGGAGAGTCCTTTCCTTGCACTCTCTGTTACTACAACATCTAATAATTGTTGTAGGTCTGTTGAATTGTCCGCCACCAATACTGTGTCATCTGCATAGCGTATATTATTTATATTATAACCTCCAACTAGTATTCCTGGCATCTCTTTGATTTCTCTCATTATTACTTCGCTATACAGGGAGAAAAGATCTGGTGACAAGACACACCCTTGTCGTACTCCTAGCTTTATCTGTTCGTAACTACCCTCTTTATTTCCAATTTTAATTGCTGCTACTTGGTTCCAGTAAACATTCTTTATTATTCTTAAATCTTTTCCATCAATGTTGATATCTTCCAACATTTTAATCAGTTCATCATGTTTTACTTTATCAAATGCCTTAGTATAATCTATGAAGCACAAATATATGTCTCTCTGTTTCTCTATTGACTTTTCTATTAGTGTCCATAATGTATAAATTGCATTGTTTGTGCCCTTTCCTTCCACAAATCCATACTGTTCTTCACTAATTTCCATTTTTATTTTCTTTTTGGTTCTTCTCATTATGATTCTGAGTAGAAGCTTAGTGATATGGTTTATAAGGTTAATTGTACGAAAATCTTCACAATCAATTGCTTCTGGTCTTTTTGGTATAGCTATAAATACAGATCTCAGCATATCACTGGGTAAATATCCACTGCTGTAAATATCATTCAATATTTTGGTTAATATATCTACTCCAAATTCTCCCAATACTTCTAATTATTTTATTGTGATTTCATCTGGCCCAGCTGTTTTTTCCTTTCTTCATACGTTTCATAGCATCAGCTTCTTCTTCTTTTAGAATAGGTGGGCCTTCTAAGTTACTTTCTTCTGTTAATTCTTCCCTTTCTCCATCATATAATTCTCTTATATACTCATTCCACCTCTTCATTATAGCACCTTCCTCCAATAAAGTCTGTCCTGTTTTTGATTTCAAACACCCTGTAATTATTCCTATTTTCTTCCTGTGAGCTCGCTGATTTGTCTGTACATACTTTTTTGATCTTTAATGGAATTTAATTCAATTTTTCTGCATTGCTCATTTAACCAACTTTCTTTTGCCTTCACACATTTATCTCTTATTTCTTTATTTATCTTAGCATACTCTTGTTTGTCATTTTTATTCTGTTTCCTTTTGTCCATCAGCCTTAAGATTTCTTCATTCATCCATTTTTTCTTAGCTTTTTGGCTTCTCTCCGGTAATATTTCTTTGCTAGTTTGATGAATGGAGTCCCTTAACATTTCCCATTGTTCATCTATACTCTGTATTTTAGCTATTGCATTGTACCTATTTTTCACAGTCACTCTGTATTGTTCTTGCATTTCTTTATCTATTTTCAGAACCTCTTTATTAAGTCTCATGTTCTTAACAATTTTTTTTCCCTCTCTTTAATCTTATTTTTATTTGTCCACATAGTGGTACGTGATCACTATTACAGTCAGCACCAGGCATTGTCTTTACATAGATTTTTTTTTTTTTTTTAACAAGGATGTATAACCAAATTCCTTCGTTGAAGGCATTGGCGCAGTAAGTGCTGTGAATATGCTAGTAACTTTAACTGAACGTTCTGTAGAAGTAAATAAAGATCTACATATTAGTATTATTGACTACACAAAGGTTTTCGGTAAAGTAACATGTGTCAACTTGATAAAGATGCTTGAAGATCTACAAATTTATGGGAAAGACCTTAGACTTGTTTTTTTTTTTTTTCTTAAACGTTTATTGGAAACAAGTTACCATAAAGATTGATAATGAAGTGGGACAATACCAGCCTATTAAGAAAGGTGTGAGACTGGGATGTATAATGTCTTCAGATCTTTTTTCCTATACAGTGACAATATTTTCAGAAATGTAAAAGATATAAATGGAATCATCATCGGAGGACGAAACATCAATAACATTAGATATCCTGCGAATGATACAGTATTGAGTGCAGACAATGAGCAAGTCCAGCAACATGTAGTCGATGCGGTTGTTGCACACAGTGAACAACTAGGGTTAGAATTAAATAGTAAGGAGACACAGATTATGGTCGTCACTAGGAGGAAGGAAATACCACAATGCAATATGCGAGTAAATGGGAATATTCTTTAACAAGTGAATCGGTACAATTATCTTGAAACAGTCAATACATCTGATAGGAGATGCCTTGAGAGAGATTAAAACAAGAATCGCAATGGTTTTAGCAAGATGGAAAACATACTTACCAATTAAAAGATATCATTTGCGACGAGAACGAGTGTTGACGTGCTACATAGAACCTGTAATTTTGTATGAATGTGAAGCGTGGATAATGAGCAACCAAGCTGAAAAACATCCAGTGACTGTGGACAGTTTGTCCCTTGACAGCACTCATCTCAGCACACCAATCCATCACTTCGTCATCCGTCCCCCGCAGCCCCTAAGCCACTCGATCTCTGCCCCTCCCCTGCCTGCACATGAGAACACCTTCTGCGGAAGCCATCACCCACCATCCACCTGTTTCATCATCATCATCATGCGTCATGCCGATAAGCGTGGGCGGTCATGTTTCGCCATTTCACTCGATCATCAAGAGTAGTAGATCAGCTCAGTGGTCTTGTCTCGACCATGCCACGTGGCGAAGCCATCCAGGTATTTACTTCTCTGCCTTCCCCGTGTTCTCTTCCCCTCGATCGTACAAGTTGTCTCCAAATTCTTCAATTTATTTCTTCTCATAACGCTCCCAAAATATGTTGACTGTCTACGTCTAATTTCTCTAATCAGTCTATGATTTTCATTTGTTTCTTATGTAAATTTTGTCATTGGTTTTTCTGTCTGTCCATGGCATTCTTTGCATTTCCCTCAGAAACCACATTTCCACAGCCATCAGATGTTTCTTTCTTTCTTTTTTTTTGTTTTTGTTTGTTTGTTTCATATTGTCTGCTTATAGTGCACGCTTCACATCTATACAAAAGTGCAGGTTCTATGTAGCACCCCAACACTCTCTTTCTCGTTGCAAACGACATCCCCGGTTTACATACAAGTACGGCGGTTTACAATAATGACACGGTTTACAGTAATAACACGGTTTATAGTAATAACGCGGTTTGCAGTAATAACGTGTAGTGGCTAGTCGAGTGACTAGAATGCCGGGTTATTCCTCGGCAGACCCGAGTTCGAATCCTCGGTAAGATATGGATTGTTTTCTGTTTGAAAGGGAAAAGAAAACCTAACCTTTAATAACGAAGTTACCAGTAATAACGCAGTTACCAGTAATAACGCAGTTACCAGTAATAACGCGGTTTACAATAATAACACGGTTTACAGTAATCCATCCATCCATCATGTGCCATGCCGGTAAGCGTGGGCGGTCGTGTTCTGCCATTTCACTCGATCACCTGAGTCATTGATCAGCTCCGTGTTCCTGTCTCGACCATGCCATGTGGTCAAGCCATCCATGTATTTACTTCTCGGTTTTCACCTTGGTCTCTTTCCTTCAATCTTGCCAGTTGTCACCAAGTTCTCCAATTCATTTCTTCTCATAACATGCCCAAAACATTTTGAATTTACAGTAATAAAACGGTATAAAGTAATAACGCGGTTTTCAATATTAAAGCAATTTACAGCAATAACGTGATTTGTTGTAATAACGCGGTTTACTGCAATAACACGCTTTACATCAATAACGCGGTTTACAGTAATAACACGGTTTACGGTAATAACCTGGTTTACAATACTGACGCTGTTTACAGTAATATTTGTTGACCGGGTTAACCGTCCCGGGGGCGTAAAGTAATCAGAAGTATGTAGCAAACAGAATAATCGAACTATTTACAGTAACAACACAGAGTACAGTAAGAACACGGTATTTAGTAATCGCAACGTTTACGGTAAAAACACGAAGTACAGAAATACCACGGCATTCAGTAATCGCGAGGTTTACAGTAGTTATAGGGTATACAGTAAATGCATGATTTACATTAACAACGTGATTCATAGTTATCAAAGGGTTTGCAGTAATGGCACGGTTTAAAGTAATCGCATCATTTACAGTAATAACATGGAATAATGCACTAACGCTGTTTACAGTAATAAAGCACTGTAAAATATTCTCAATGGTTACAGCAACTACGCGGTTTTCGCGTAATCGCTTTGTTTGTCTGTAATTCAACAGTAATGACAATTACAGTGATCAGTAAGCGTAAAGTAAGCATGTGGTGTACAACAAACATCGTAGTCGCACCGTGTACATTAACCACATGGCTTGTACCATAAATACAAACACACAAAGTACAATAATAACACTGTATTCAGTCATCACAAGGTTTACAGTAACCATATGGTTTGTACCATATATACAAACACAAAGTACAATAATAACACTGCATTCAGTCATCACGAGTTTTACAGTAACCATATGGTTTACAGTAACATTTTTTTTTCGCATATCCTTTACAGGACATCGCTGTCAACATCAGCATATTTCAGCTGATTGTTGATTTCTTGGCAAGATTACACTCAGTAGTTTGCCATTGCTTTCGGAGAGACCGGCTCACATACCCCTAAGTTAGAGACGCGGAGAGAACAGCTATCGATTCACGTCACGTTACTCACAAGCGTATTCGGGATTACGGAAAAAGTCGTGCAAACTCTAGACCAGGGAGATCGGCACAGTAACATCATAGTTAACAGAAATAACACGATTTACATTAACCACGCATTAAAGGTACGCGGGGTTTACAGTAATAGCGCGGCTTACTATAATAACATAGTGTAAAATATTCGCAACATTTTTAGTAACTACTTTTACAATAATTTTAAACAGTAAAGTTTATATTAATCGCTGTTTGCAGTAATTCGACAGTAATCACTGTTACAGTAATCACTTTGTGTAACGTAATCACGTGGTAAACAGCGAACATAGTAATCGCGTGGTTTACAGCATTCGCTCTGTTTACAGTAATAATGCTGCTTTATTTTTCGAATACGCAAACGCCGTCTCCAAATACTACTACAAATACGCCGCCACACCCAACATCTTCCCAACATTTATTGACTGGGCTAGTCTTCCGTGTATTCTTCAAATTGAGTGTTTACCCTTGAAAAGGGGTGCCAAGACCCTCGGGCGGCGTGTATGTGAGGTGAGGAAAATACGAGAGTAAGTTAATAAGTAAGTCACAAATGGCTGTAGAAAAGTAACTAACTATGATAACAACTTGAAACCAGTTTATTTTTATACATACATTGTCCCTTTATTTTTCAACATCATTTCCACCAACATTGATGCACTTCTCCCATCGTTTTATCAGTCCCCCCCCCCCCCCCCCCCAAATCGGCTGCATAAATCTGTGTGCCCTGTTTTCATTTACCTGAAATCCCACAGAACCGTGCGACTTGCTTATTGACTCACCCTCGTAGCTTTTTCTACCCATCTATGTGCCGCTTTACGGGGAAATCGCTAGGGGCTAAGTCCACTGAAAACACACCTTGGCGGGAGACATTTCGCGAATGGCGCCGAAGTTGAATGTGAAGTGAAAACGTGGTTTAGAAAACAGAGCACGCAGTTCTATGCAGCCGGTTTGGGAGGACTGATAAAACTATGGGATAAGTGCATCAATTTTGGTGGAAATTATGTTGAGAAATAAAGGGACAATGTATGTATAAAAATAAACTGGTTTCAAGTTGTTATTATAGTTAGTTATTTTTCTGCAGCCATTTGTGACTTACCCTCGTATCACGGGTAGTACAGTGTGGAGTAGCGGCTGGTCGAGTGACTAGAATGTCGGGCTCCCCTTCGGGAGACACGCGTTCGAATCCTCGGTAAGGTGTTGATTGTTTCCGTTGGAAGCAAACAGAAAACCCCCAACCTGCACAGTTCGCGTCGACTGCCTTAGCCATCCATCCATCCATCCATCCATCCATCCATCCATCCATCCATCCATCCGTCCATTCATCCGTCCGTCCGCCCGCCCGCCCGTCCATCCATTCGTCCATCCATCCATCCATCCTTCCAACAATCCATCCATCCATCCATCATGTGCCATGCTGATAAGCGTGGGCGGTCATGATTCGCCATTTCACTTGATCACCAGAGTCGTGGATAAGCTATGTGGTCTTGTCTCGATCATGACACTTGGTCAATCCATCCAGGTATTTACTTCTGTGTCTTCCTCTTATTCTCTTCCCCTCGATCTTGCCAGTTGTCACCAAGTTCTCTAATTTATTTCTCCTCATAACAAATCGAAACTTTTTTGACTGTCTACGTCTAATTTCTCTAATCAGTTTACGATCTGACAGCCGCTGCCTTAGCCAGGCGTACTTAATTCTCCAGGCCCCCTGTCTTATACCACAAAGTACTATAGGCAGTAGATGACAGACAGACAGACAGACAGACAGACAGACAGACCGACCGACAGACAGACAGACAGACAGACAGACAGACAGACAGACAGACAGACAGACAGACAGACAGACAGACAGACAGACAGTACAATGTTGGCACGAGGACGCCTGATAGAATATGTAAAACCGCGTACGCTTTGCCGCATCTTCCGCGCGAGTTAAAGCAATAGCACGATGTACTTGTATTCCCAGGTGTCTCGCTTGAAGTGACGTAAACAAAACGGCTATTACAACGTCTGCTTTATGCATGGCCGAATGGATACGAGCACTCGCTCTTAAACTTCCGGTGTGCTGATGCCGAGGTAGCAAGTTCAGCCCCTACACCGGTTATTTATACTAAAATGTTGACTTCTCATCCTTAACTTGGGGACGTTAATTACAAGTACCTCTGAAGTCGGAGTGGGTTCTCCTGATGGCGATGGAGACTGGTAAAAGGGAAAGCTAATCCACACGCAAATATCAGCCCAGAACACTATAACGCTTGAATGCACTATGCGAGAATTCAAAGCCGGTGAACGCAGAAGTAAAAAACACAACTCAAGAAGACACCCGCGAGGATGTGTGAAAACGTGTATGCTTTACGACCTCTTTCTGACGATTTACAGCAATAAGACGATTTACTTATGTGTCGTCAAGTTTCTCTCTTGTAGTGCAGGCGACGGGTAGGTGTAGTGACGAAAACAGCACGGATATTACAATACAGACAAGAGGACGCCAGAGAGAACATGTAAAAACGGGTGTACTTTACCACCTCTTTCACGACATGTTTCTCACTTGTAGTGCGGTTGACGGGTATGTGTAGTGACGAAAACAGCACGGGTATTAAAATGTGGCCAAGAGAATGCCAGTGTGAATATTTAAAACGTGTATTTTGCCACGTCTTTCACTGCAACGAATATACCAGACATAATTGTCATTGCAACAGCGTCAAAAATACCCACGGCCTAGGTAGCGTCTTTGTCTTGGGAGCAGCTGTCATTGCATAATTGCACTTGTCACAAGATGGAGAACTCCACATTAAATCTATAGTGCAAGATCGCACCTGGGACACGCCTTCAACAGACTTTTCCCTACAACACGCCACATAATTATTCACTTGACCTTTGATTGTCGATTTCAAGAAACATTTTCACTCAAGTTTACAATCTTTATTCGCGTTTCCATGTCTACACCTTGTTTTTTAAGGAAAGTTGTGTGTTCCCTTTTCTCCAGCTTGTAGTGCAGAGAAAGTAGTGTGTCCCCTACCATGTCTCTAACTTGTAGTGTAGAGAAAGTAGTGTGTCCCCACCCATGTCTCTAACTTGTAGTGTAGAGAAAGTAGTGTGTCCCCACGTCTCTAACTTGAAGTGTAGAGAAAGTTGTTTGTCCCCCATGTCTCTAACTTGTAGTGTACAGAAAGTCTTGTAGTGTAGAGTAAGTTGTGTGTCCCTGTGTCTCTGGCTTGTAGTGTTGTGACGGAACGCTTCGGGTAATATCAGAATGCATCTCTCATTCTACGCCAAAGATAAAATCAAGGAGGAATGAGAAGATAGAAAAATAAAACTTCACCGCACTGCTCGGTGTTTAAAAAATCTATGACGCAAAATTGCCATGGCACAAATCGAACACTGGTTTCTACAACGATTGTAAAATCTCAAATCTGACACCATACGCGGCCACTCAGCCACCAGCTAAAGAAGCTATGAGGTATATCCCAGATAGTACGTCGCCCCTGAATTCCACACTGAGGGGAAACTTTCATCACACGCCAGTGATCCGGAGTTCGATCCCGGGTCAAGACAGGGATATGCACTACTGATGAGCTCAAAAGACAGCGAAACTCGAGTCTAGTGCTTCCAATATAACGTGGACAAGGCCTTAGGTTCGTACCGGAATACGATCAGCGTTGCCGGTAGTGGGTTGTGCTACATATTTAAAATTTCAAATCCCGAAACAACCAAATTAAATCAATGTAATCATTGCTCGCTGGACTCTAGGCGCTTGGTGTGCCTTGCCAGATCGAGAAGACCTGATCATTCGGAGCCATATCGATTGACGGATGTCATTCTCGGCGATCGGACAAATTTTGATCTACAGCTTACGATGGTTGACGTTGTGATACTCTAGTGTGATAATTTGGTCGCGTCTAGCCTGAGCCGCGTGGTCAAGTGGTTACACATCTGCCTCACGCGCCAGTGATTCCCGGGTCCAGTCAAGGATATGCACGACTGACGAAGTCAAAAGAGAGAGAAACTCGAGTCTAGTCTGACGTGGACAAGGCCTTTGGTTCGTACCGGAATACGATCAGCGTTATCAGTAGGGGGTTGTGCTCAATCTTTAAAAATTCACATCCCGAAAAAACCAAATAAATCAACAGGACTAATGTATGAACTGACCAAAGGCTGGTAAAGGATACCACCTGGCCTGAAACATATTTCTAGTGTTAGAGTAGAGTAACTTGTGTGTCCCCATGTCTCCACCTTGTAGTTGTAGAGTAACTTGTGTGTCCCCCATGTCTTCACCTTCTAGTGTTAGAGTAGAGTAACTTGTGTGTCCCCATGTCTCCACCTTGTAGTGGTAGAGTAACTTGTGTGTCCCCATGTTTCCACCTTCTAGTGGTAGAGTAGAGTAACTTGTGTGTCCCCATGTCTCCACCTTCTAGTGGTAGAGTAGAGTAACTTGTGTGTCCCCATGTCTCCACCTTCTAGTGGTAGAGTAGAGTAACTTGTGTGTCCCCATGTCTCCAATTTCTAGTGGTAGAGTAGAGTAACTTGTGTGTCCCCATGTCTCCACCTTCTAGTGGTAGAGTAGAGTAACTTGTGTGTCCCCATGTCTCCACCTTGTAGTGGTAGAGTAACTTGTGTGTCCCCATGTCTCCACCTTCTAGTGGTAGAGTAGAGTAACTTGTGTGTCCCCATCTCTCCACCTTCTAGTGGTAGAGTAGAGTAACTTGTGTGTCCCCATGTCTCCACCTTGTAGTGGTAGAGTAACTTGTGTGTCCCCATGTCTCCACCTTGTAGTGGTAGAGTAACTTGTGTGTCCACATGTCTCCACCTTGTAGTGGTAGAGTAACTTGTGTGTCCCCATGTCTCCACCTTGTAGTGGTAGAGTAACTGGTTGGCTGGTTGGTTGGAAGGGTGGTTGGTTAGTTGATTTGTTAAAATAGTTGAGAAGATGGTTGATTCGTTGAATGGTTGGTTGGTTGGTTGGTTCGTTTGTTCGTTCGTTGGGTGGGTGGTTGGATTCATGGATTGATCCTAGTTTAGGTGGTTAATTGGGTGGTTTGATGAATGGATACTTGATTGGTTGGTTTGATGGTTGAATGGATGATTGGTTGAATGAATGGATGGATACTAGGTTGGTTGGTTGGTTGGTTCGTTCGTTGGTTGGTTGGTTGGATGAATGGATACTTGACTGGTTGATTGTTAGTTTGTAGGGTGGATACTAGGTTGGTTTGTTGGTTGATTGGATGATTGGAATGAATAATTGGTAGCTTTACTGATTGGTTAGATGGTTGCATGTATGGGTGAAAACTTGGTCGGTTAGTTAAATAGATGGTTGGTTAGTTAAATAGATGGTTGGTTAGTTGGCTGAATTGATTTCTTTGATGGATGGTTAGATACTTGGTTGGTTGATTGGCTGAATGGATGCTGGTTAGATGGATGGACACACATTGATTGATTGATTGATTGATTGATTGATTGATTGATTGATTAGATGGATGAATACTTGGTGGAATAGATGGTTGGTTGGATAGATGGAAGGATGGATAAAAAATTGCTTGCATATCCTTTACAGGACATTGCTGTCAACATCAGCATCTTTCAGCTGATTGTTGATTTCTTGGCAAGATTACGCTCAGCAGTTTGCCATTGCTTTCTGAGCGGCCGGCTCACATACCCCGTAAGTTACCGACGCGATTCGAACCGACTGCTGATTCTCACCGTCGTCACGTTACTTACGAGAGTATACGAGATTACGGAGAAAAGTCGCTAACCTCTAGGCTAGGAAGCCGACTGGAAGAATGGATACTTGGTTAAATAGATTGTTGTTTAATGAATGGTGTTTAGATGAATGGGTGGATACTTGATTAACTGAAATATCGATTACCTGATTGATTGATTGATTGATTGATTGATTGATTAATGGAATGATGGATTTATGGATGGATAGATAGATAGATATATTGATTGATTAATTGATTGATTGGTTATGATTGATTGATTGATTGATTGATTGATTGATTGATTGATTGATTGGATACTTGTTTGGTTGTAAAACCTCCGGAAAACTGTGAACTTTAACCATTCTTTTCGATGCACCGGTGTTCAGATTGCCTCAGCTCCGAGCAAGATCCGCAGCTATGGAAGTTAGGCTGGTGTAGAGACCTTTCTCATGACATGGTACCAAAGCACCGTCTCCAGATGAACTGGGTTGCATAGATCGTATCTCCCTCTCCAAATTCAGATATCAATTGAGTTTGCTAGAACGCTACAGGAACGTCACATCCGGGGAGGGGGGCCTCACATGAGGAGATAAGAACGTTACATCCGGAAAGAGAAACGTCACATCCGGAAAGAGGATGGTCAAATCCGAAGAGAGGAGCATTAGCAACCGACCTGGTCATGATTCAGCACAAAACATACGATCTGGCTGGGATTACCTCCAGATCGAACATGTCTCTTTCACTGGTGTTAGGATATTTCGTTGTCGCCAAACTTTAGCCCATTGCCCAGAGGAAACATGGTGAGGTAAAACATATGTATAGTTTCCCTCCAATACAATGTCCAGAGGGAATATAGTGTGGGTAAACACGTGTATATTTCCCCAACCCAATGGTCAAATAGAAAATTGTGAGGTTAAACATCTGTAAATTTCCAGTCAAACCCAATATCCATATAGAAAAGTTAGGTCAAATCTACATCCCAACATGTAGTAGGAAAATGGTCTAGTTAATAAAAGTGTGCTGCATATCCTTTACAGGACATGGCAGTCAACCCCGGCGGTTTTATTTTATTTATTTATTGTTTCTTATCAAGTTTACGTTCACTAGTTTGCTTTCGCTTTCTGAACGACCGGCACTCATACCATTGTATGAAAACCAACGCAAGGCGGTCTGTTTCCAAGTCGCCAGCAGCTGTGTTTCGAACTCGGTATGCTGAATTACGAATTGCATTTGTTTAATAATAATAATAATAATAATAATAATAATAATAATAATAAAGAAACTAATAATAACAGTAAGAATAAAAATTATAATAAAAAAGACAATAATAATAAAATAATAAATACAACAACAATAATAGTACAGGTAATAATAAAAACATCAATAATAATACTTATAAATATAACAAAGATAATAATAATAACAATAATAATCACAATAAAAATAATAACCACAGTGATAATAATAACGATAAATTATATCAATACGAGTAATAATAATGACAGTAATGATAGTAACGACAATAATCACAACAATAATAATGATGATAGTACTAATAATAATAGCGATGACAATAATAATAATTATTATTATTATTATTATTATTATTATTACAATAACAATAAATAATAAGGACAATAGTAATTATAATAATAGCAAAAACAATAATAATAATACTGATAATAGCAAAAATGACGATGATGATGGTGACAATTGTGATGGCGGTGATGACGACGATGATAATAATAACGACAATGATAATAATGTGTATCGGTATTGTTTCGGTCATCTTGCCAGTGTTTATAACACAAAAAGCAAATGATTTTGTTTAAACGCCACCTGGCATATTGGTGACACAGTGCCACCCGCTTTTTTACCATTCAATACTCGCTGGTGAGGTTATTATTATTGTACAGCGCTCCCTAGGTGAAGTTATTATTATATAGCTTCATATTTCGTTCGCTACATTATTATACAACACTCGCTATGTGATATTATTATACATCACTCGTTAGGCCATATTATTATTATACAGCACTCGCTGGGCCATATTATTATTATACAGCACATGCTAGGTGATATTACTATATAATACTATCTAGGTGCTATTATTATACAGCACATGCTAGATATTATTATACAGCACTTGCTAGATATTATTGTACAGCACTTGCTAGATATTATTATACAGCACTTGCTAGATATTATTATACATCACTTGCTAGATATTATTATACAGCACTTGCTAGATATTATTATACAGCACTTGCTAGATATTATTATACAGCACTCGCTAAGTGATATTATTATTATACAGCACTCGCTAGGTGATACTATTATACAGCACTCGCTAAGTGATATTATTATTATACAGCACTTGCTAGGTGATACTATTATACAGCACTCGCTAAATGATATTATTATTATACAGCACTCGCTAGGTGATACTATTATACAGCACTCGCTAGGTGCTATTATTATACAGCACTCGCTAGGTGATACTATTATACAGCACTCGCTAGGTGATACTATTATACAGCACTCACTAGGTGATACTCTAGGTGATACTATTATACAGCACTCGCTAGGTGATACTATTAAACAGCACTCGCTAGGTGATACTATTATACAGCACTCGCTAGGTGATACTATTATACAGCACTCACTAGGTGATACTATTATACAGCACTCGCTAGGTGCTATTATTATACAGCATTCGCTAGGTGATACTATTATACAGCACTCGCTAGGTGATACTATTATACAGCACTCGCTAGGTGATGCTATTATACAGCACTCGCTAGGTGATACTATTATACAGCACTCGCTAGGTGATACTATTATACAGCACTCGCTAGGTGATACTATTATACAGCACTCGCTAGATGATACTATTATACAGCACTCGCTAGGTGCTATTATTATACAGCACTCGCTAGGTGATACTATTATACAGCACTCGCTAGGTGATACTATTATACAGCACTCGCTAGGTGCTATTATTATACAGCACTCGCTAGGTGATACTATTATACAGCACTCGCTAGGTGATACTATTATACAGCACTCGCTACGTGCTATTATTATACAGCACTCGCTAGGTGATACTATTATACAGCACTCGCTAGGTGATACTATTATACAGCACTCGCTAGGTGATACTATTATACAGCATTCGCTAGGTGATACTATTATACAGCACTCGCTAGGTGATACTATTATACAGCACTCGCTAGGTGATACTATTATACAGCACTCGCTAATTCAGTGGTTCTCAACCGGTGGGGAATTCCCCCCCAGGGGGAATTTCATGGTTTCCAGGGGGGGGGGGGGGGGGGGGGGGGGGGGAATGAAGACCATTTCGAGATCGTGTTAATACAAGAACCGATTACTTGACATAGTTTTTCCCTTCATACTTTACAGTTATGTATGTCTCGTCCTTCTAAAATTCATTTTATGAAGTAAGTAGACCCACAAATCATGTTTTATGTGGATGTCTAGACTTGTTTTAGTATATGCTATTACATTTGCCTTCCACTTTTACGTATACTGTGTAGGGGTGAGGGGATTTTTAGATAGGAAATATGAAAAGGGGGGGGGGAATGACGTTCTGAAAATACGGTGAAGGGGGGAACGGGCCAAATTTTTGATAGGAAGGGGGGGGGGGGAATGGCGTTCTGAAAATATGGTGAAGGGGGGAATGGGCCAAAAAAGGTTGAGAACCACTGCGCTAGGTGATACTATTATACAGCACTCGCTAGGTGTTATTATTATACACCACTCGCTGTATATGTTTGCATATAAATAACATGTGTTCCCAAGCAGTTTTCTCCTACGTGTCTGTGACATGACGTCACAATTTATAAGCGTGACAGCAAGGAGGAATAGTTGTCCAGTTCTTGCCTCATTTTAGCAGGCGACGAGCCCAAGCGTCGCATCAAACGTGCTCATGACCCTATCAGCGCAGTTCTTTATAAACTTCACTAACCTGCCCTCCAAAGTTTCGCAGATGATTACGTAAAATTCCCCGTCGAAATGGGTATGAACCCACAGCTACCTTGCCGACAGGCGAGTACGGAAGTGTTTACTACACTGCTACATATTCGTCATAACGGTTGTACAACTTGCCAACAACATAAACCTACCTTACGGGTCTCTGCGATCGTCTTGGCGCTGACTCCCATCCCTGCAGCCCACGTCTGTGTCATCTACCCCCCCCCCCCCCCCCCCAACCCCCATCCCCCGTCAGACGTGCCCCTGAAGACACAGCCAGTGGTGAGTATGCAGGTACTCAGACATACAGGCGGGCTGACAGGCAGATACACTATTGAAAGCGATCAATACCTTATCCTGATTGTAGCTGGCAAACCCCGTCAATAGATGATGACTATTGAGACATGACGTAGAGACATGAAGTAGTTTAGTTTGTTATTGACGTGATTCTCCGTGGAGACACCTCAGTTATTCATGGTTTTGAAGTAACCGAATGCCAGTGTGAAGTACGTCCTCTGTCTGTGTGTGTGGAGGGTGGGGGGGGGGGAGAGAGAGAGAGAGAGAGAGAGAGAGAGAGAGAGAGAGAGAGAGAGAGAGAGAGAGAGAGAGAGAGAGAGAGAGAGAGAGAGAGAGAGAGAATAATAAATAATGTTATACTTACCTTTTCGTGTTTGCTTAGCCTTAACCGTCCACAGTTATTTCCCCCTTTAAAGGGAAATATTCACACTTTTTTTTTTTTAAACGGAAAAACGTACTTCTAATTAATATACCTAAACATTCATCCCTTCAAATCTAAAGCAAAAGATGGAAAGTTAGAACAAAATATATTGTAAAGACACGATGCAGAATTCACGCTACCGGTTATGATTTGTTTTAAAAATATAAACATATTTACGAGGGTAAGTTAATAAGTAATTCACAAATGGCTGTAGAAAATTAACTAACTATGATAACAACTTGAAACGAGTTTATTTGTATACATACAGTGTCCCTTTATTTCTCAACATAATTTCCACCAACATTGATGCATTTATCCCATCGTTTTATCAGTCCTCCCAAAGCGGCTGCATAAAGCTGTGTGCTTTGTTTCAAAAGACCTGCCATCCCACAGAACTGTGTGACTTACTTATTGATTCGCCCTCGTAACTTTATCTACCCAGCTATGCACAGCTTTGCGGGAAATCGCTAGGGACTAAGTCCACTGAAAACCCACCTTAGCGGGAGACATTTCGCGAGTGACGCCGAAGTTGAATGTGAAGTGAAAACGTAGTTTAGAAAACAGAGCACGCAGTTCTATGCAGCCGGTTTGAGAGGACTGATAAAACGATGGGATAAGTGCATCAATGTTGGTGGAAATTATGTTGAGAAATAAAGGGACAATGTATGTATACAAATAAACTGGTTTCAAGTTGTTATCATATTTAGTTATTTTTCTACAGACATTTGTGACTTACTTATTGACTTCCTATGGTACAATGATTATCTCTAAAGTGCCTTCTCCGTGGCGAAGGTGTTACGGGTGCAGTTCGTAATCCCACATACCCGCGTTCGAAACACAGCTGCGGTCGATTTGGTAGAAGACCGCCTTGCGTTGTTGGTGTTTTACGAATTGGTATGGGTGCCAGTCATTCAGAAAGCAATGGCAAACTACTGAACGTAATCTTGTCAAGCGATCACAACAGCAAAACAATGCTGGTCTTGACTGCAACGTCCAGTAAAGGATATGCAATTAACTTATCTCTAAGATAATGTATTGTGTCCCCTTATCTTACACATAAAGTCGCTTAAGTCGAACGGGTCGACTTCATTGCACCGGGTTTTTATCCCATATAGCTCAGTCTCTTTCCGCAGCGCGGAAAGCGTCGCACAAAGCACGAACTCCGTAGCTCCAGCGACGACCTCCGGGATTCTCCAGAAAAAATGCGCTCTTGAGCCGAAGGATGCCGCCCGGAATCGAACCCACAACTTCGGAGCCCGAGACAGACGACATGACCACTTCGCCACAGAGACTCCTTATCTTATCTATTTCCCCTTATCTATTTAACCTATTATATAAAAAACAATGTTAGAGAATGAGTTGCGCTGAGTGAAGATGAAAGACTAAAATGGAGAAGATTAAATATTAGCGAAAACAAAAGATAGAGAAGATAAATATTAGAAAGAAGAAATTGGTGGGGGGGGGGGGGGGGGGGGAGGAGGAGGAAGAGAAAATTTTTTTAAAAAATAATTACTGGGGGGGGGGGAGAAAATAATAGAGAGGAAAGATTAATTAGTAACAGAAGAGATAGAACAGTGGTTGTCAACCTTTTTTGGCCCATTCCCCCATTTACCATATGTTCAGAACGTCATCCCCCCCCCCTTTTCGAATTTCCTCCCTATAAATTCACCCCCTCCCCCCTATCCTTACACAGTATTCACAAAAATGGGAGCTAAATTTAATAGCACATACTAGAACAATTCCAGACTCTACATAAAACGTGATTTGCGGGTCTACTTACGTTATAAAACGAATTTCATTAGGGTGAGAAGTACAGAACCGTAAAATTTAGAGGGTAAAATAATATGAAGTAACTGGTTCTTGTATTAATGCGATCTTGAAATAATCTTAATTTCCCCCTCTGGAAACCCTAAAATCCCCCCCCCCCTCCAGGGGGGGGGGGGGGAATTCCCCACCGGTTGAGAACCACTGAGATAGAGGATGAAAGAAATAATGTTAAATTATAAAAGAAGTTAAATAGTTTTTTTTTGTTAAGAGAAAGAAAAGTGAAAACATGTTTTACCGAAAGGAAAAAAAAAAGAAGAAAACAATATTAAAACATAAAAAGGGAAAAGTAGAAAAAGAAAAAAGAAAATGAAAATTGAGACAAAAGAGAAAGAAAAAAAAACAGAAGAAGAAAAGAGAGAAGAAGGAAACAGGGAAAATAAAAGAAAAGTTTAAAGTAGTCATCAATAGCTTTTTTCAGAAAATAAAATTTAAAAAGGAAAAAGAAGGAAGGGGAAAGAGAGAGAGAGAGAGAGAGAGAGAGAGAGAGAGAGAGAGAGAGAGAGAGAGAGAGAGAGAGAGAGAGAGAGAGAGAGAGAGAGAGAGAGAGAGAGAGAGAGAGAGAGAGAGAGAGAGAGAGAGAGAGAGAGAGAGAGAGAGAGAATAAGCAGAAAAAGACAAGAAATACATTAGGTATGAATAAAGGTATAGAGTCTGCTACATTTCAAATTATCATCTCCTGCCAGACTCCTACCATAATACCGCCCAGCACATGATGGATGGATTGATATTGATTTTATTGCTGCATATTACTGTAATCAGTGATGTATGAATGACATAATTTATGAGAGGCTAGAGACGAGAGTTGTGGAATGTTATATGGGCCTACGCGCCCAGTTCTTAACCCTATGAAAATAAAGTTCGTTCGCTGATTCGTTCGTTCGTTTAAAAAACACCAAGTCGTTAGTCGCGATTCCAACTTCACGGCAAAGGGTCACTTCATAATGCTCCGTTCCTGTGTCAATAAATATCAAACAAACTGTCCCTCACAGTCCCATGTGGAAAATAGAACAGACAGCAGTCCCGGCAAACCAACAGCATGCGCAGACACACATGCCTTGACGGCTGCCAGAATGCCAACACAACAGTCCACCATCGCTTGCTTGCTTGCTTGTGTTATCTGGCTGTAATCTCCAGCGCGAAGTCCTGTATGTCAGATGAAGACATCTTGTTGTCCAACATCAATGTGATGTCATACAGGACCTGAGTTTTGCGTGAGTATCCGTTGTCCCATGTCTGGCTTATTGGTGTGCAGACTGGTGGTTCCTCGCCGTGCAGGCAGACACTCTCCCACTTCGGAGGAATCAACGATCCTACTGACTTTAGCCAGGACCCCGAAGGGATCTGTTGCCCAGGACGCTCGACGAGGACGCGTCAATAGGTCTTGACCAGTATAGAACCCAGCCCTGGTGCCTTGGAAACACCTCTACGTCCCACAGTCCACCATTGCAATTACAGTTCATCGTCGACAAATTCATATATACATAGAATTCAGTTGTTATATTTTCTAGCGTGCCCTCTTATCTCTTCTTCTTTCTTTTTCCCACTATGGGTGTGATTCAATACCCGCGAATTTATTTCTAGTGAATTTTAATGATCCCAATGATTCCCCGGCAACTTTATTCTGTGTCCATCCTTTGTACGCGTTATATTTACATATAAAAAAAAATAAAAAATCAAATCCACACAAGCCTAACCCCAATTATTTGCACAAGACACGTAAAGACATGCACACTGTTGAAAACACTTTAGGCTAATAAAGTAAGGAAATGAATAGTTGAAGCTTCGCGCAGATTGGGGACTGGCAACTTCCAAACAATGGTGAATACAAAAATATTGCCATTAGGTGAAGGTAAATGTGAAGGCTTTAGTGAAGTGAATAGTTTTTCTCATTCGGGTTTCAGTAATATGGGGAGGCCTTTCTTCAAAGGGATCAAATACATTTGAAATAGTAAATAAATCAAAGTTAATCTACAGGAAAGACTGGTTTGTGGTTACAGAAGAATCAACGTCATGAACAGATTGAAGATGAACTAATAATAATAATAATAATAATAATAATAATAATAATAATAATAATAATAATAATAATAATAATAATTTTGTTCGCATATCCTTTACAGGACATCGCTGTCAATATCTGCATCTTTCAGCTGATTTGTTGATTTCTTGGCAAGATTACGCTCAGTAGTTTGCCATTGTTTTCTGACCGACCGGCTCTCATACCCCGTAAGTTACCGACGCGGAGAGAACCGCTACCAATTCTCGCGCAACGTCACATTTCTTACGAGAGTATACGAGATTACGGAGAAAGTCGTTTAACCTCTAGATCAGGAAGACCGGCAATAATAATAATAATAATAATAATAATAATAATAATAATAATAATAATAATAATAATTTTTTCCCCGCATTTCCATCCTGTTTCAGGATATTGCGGTCAACACCAGCATCTTTCAGCTGTATGTTGATTCCTAGGCTAGATTACGCTCATCAGCACGCCACGACTTTCTGAGCGACCGGCTCCATACTCTCATAAGTCACTGGCACGACTCGAACCACTTCTAATTCTCGTGCGCTCACGTCAACCAAGAGAGTATTCGGGGTTAACGGAGAAAGCTGCTACCTCCTCGGCCAGGGAGCCGGCAATAATAATAATAATAATAATAATAATTATTATTATTATTATTATTATTATTATTATTATTATTATTATTATTATTATCCTTGGGATTAATCATTAGTCAAATGTTAGTCAAAAATAACAGAAATGTTAATGACTAATGAATAATGGTTAATGAAGAACGTTATCAACATTACACCGAAGAGGCATTTTAAAAACAAAACCTAGACTTAGATCAAACAAAATTAAATTAAATTAAATGTTTGAATTCACCATGAGAACTCGCTTGGCGGTATAATCATCACACTTCATTAAGAGAACTGGTTGAAGGTGTATTTATCACAATTCAGACCGGAAATCGCTTGCCGGTGTAATCATCAATATTTATCACGAGAAATCCTTTGGCAGTGTAATCATTACATTTCATCATGAGAACTCGCTTGGCGGTATAATCATTACATTTCTAACGAAGAAACCGCTGGCGGTGTAATCATTACACTTAATCATGAGAACTCGCTTGGCGGTTTAATCATTACATTTCATTGTGAAAACTCTCTTGACGGGTAATCATTACATTTCATCATGAGAAATCGTATGGCGGAGTGATCATTACATTTCATCTTGAGAACTCACTTGATAGTGTAATAATTATATTTCATCACGATAAATCGCTTGACGGAGTAATCACCAACATTTCATCACGAGAAATCGCAGGCAATGTAATCATCAACATATCATCCCGAGAAATCGCTTGGCATCATAACCATCAACATTTATCACGAGAAATCGCTTGGCGATGTAATCATTAATATTCATCACCAGAAATCGCTTGGCGGTGCAAACATCAACATTTATCACTGACAGCAGTTATAACTTTATGGATACACTGAAAGCAGCTGCAACCTTATGGATACACTGAAAGCAGCTGCAACACACACACACACACACACACACACACACACATAATGAGGCGTAGTGTGGCGTTGAATGCATCATTGACATACAAACATGTACAGAGTACAGGCGAAACACAAACCAGTTCCTACATCGCATTCATCGCATTCACATAAACCAGTCAACAGTGCAGACGTCTCAAACTGAGACACGAGTTATGTCGCTGTAATATCTGCAGTAAGAAGCATACCTTGACAAAACCGATTCAGACAATTCATTCGTTCGTTTTAGAGAGAAAGAAAATTCGACCTCGTTAAACTTGCCTTATGCTCCGTTGGTTACAACTGGAGTACCGGTTTTGAGGTCCTATATTTATTAAGATACTTTCGAGTTCCTTACTTTGTATGAAACAATAGATCCACCAGTAATAAATAAGCTTTTGCTTGCAAACGATCAAAGTACCTGTTTTACAGCGAGGATGATAAACTACCAAATCACATTAATAAGCTGAGTTCAACATGCAGCAGATACAACAGGAATGTAAAATGGCGATTAGGCGTTGAACTTTTAAGGCTTATGGCGCGTTTATGCTTGTAGCTACGGTTTGCAATATCATTTTTCCCATTTTGGACTGGTAGTACATGGTTCTGTCGCCTTGCTACTGAGTGAGTGCGTGGGCGACACTGTGAGCTGTGAAATTCGCGTGGAATGCTTTTACATCTGTCCCGTACAGTGACCTGCATGTTCGGAACAATGGCTACCGGCTGTTGCTGAATTGACTGATTTGCCTTTTTCGGTTCACGAGTGCATTTTTCGGGAGACTCCTGGGAGTCGGCGCTGAAGCTGCGGAGTTCGTACTTTGTGCGACACTTTCGGCGGGTCGCCCTGTGGTACAACACCGAGCCATGTGAGAAAACCCGGGGCAATGAGGTCTTTCTGGTGACTGCCGAGTCCATCGACGATGAACTGTGGTTTTCGTGAATTAATTTTGTGTTGGCATTCTTGCGACGGCACTATGCACAGTGTATCTGTGCGGGCTGTTGGAATGCCGAGACTCCTGTCTTTTCCACTATTCACATTGGACAGCGGGGAGCATTTTGTGTGATATTCACTGGTACAAGAATGGAGCATAATGGGGACGACCCGTTGCCATGAAGTTGGAACCACGACTAACTAACTAACTAACTAACTAACTAACTAACTAACTAACTAACTAACTAATTAATTAACTAATTAACTAACTAATTAACTAACTAACTAATTAACTAACTAACTAACACTGAAGTAATACAGATCAGCAGATCTCCAGGTCCACAAAATAACCTGATATATAGGAAACCTTTGAAACAAGTTAAATAATTTAAATAGCTAGGAAGTATGATAACTAAAGATAGCAGAATAGATAAAGAAATCGAAATCAGATATCTAAAAGCAAGAGCGCTTGTAAATGAGATAATTTGAGTTAAGTCAAAGACCGACATCACAGCATTCGGTACATTCCCATACGTGCTCCTTCCTCAGCTTCAATAGCCAGAGAAGATTCTCAATACTAATGGTACCAGCAGCAGTCTGATTGTGTGTCTCTCTGGCCTTTCCTCGGAGTCCTGAGTGTCGCCTCTGGTCACTCCCTGCAGCACACTTCCCTCCAAGCCATAATGATCTATCTGGTTTTCTGCTCTATACACAAAATCCCAATGGGCCCTGACAATATCTGCCTTATCATGCACCAATAACCCACCGAGCGGTGCAAACACAGTCAATCTGTCCGTCTGCTCGTTTCCCGCCACACCAACGCATCTTGGGAGACAAATCCAACATATGATCTCTTTTTTGGCACTCTTCCGAATAACGTATCCCTTACAGGGCCTCATTAGTTGATGTTGTCGATCACTTCCGGTTCAGTGTGTCGTGGACAGCTAGACCAATCGATGGATGCAATAAATATTTCACCTATCATTCATTCTGAAGCATATGTGTGCAACAAATAACATATTTATACCAACCTTATGCTACCAATGTCAAACTTGGACATTATCCAAAATCAAACTCCTTCTTTGCAGTTTGGACCTTGTTGTTAATGACTACAGGCTTCTGGCTCTTGAGGATGGCACACGTCCTTCTAACGGCCCCGCTGATCAAGTCCTTGCGGTAATTATTGTACCTGAGTTTTCGTCGGATTGTGTTGATGGTGCGACGGGGATCCTTCTTCTGCTCCACGCGGGTCAGGGTCTTGAAGGGTTTGCTCGTAAGTTGGCTTTTGTGGATCACTTTGACGACCCTCTAGCCATCCTTAATGGGTTCAACGCCGACTGTCTTGATGATGATGATGATGATGATGATGATGATGATGATGATTATGGATGATGATGATGATGATGATGGTGGTGGTGATGATGATGATGATGATGATGATGATGATGATGATGATGATGATGATGATGGTGGTGGTGATGATGATGATGATGATGATGGATGATGATGATGATGATGGATGATGGATGACGATGATGATGATGATGATGATGATGATGGATGATGGATGATGATGATGATGATGGATGATGGATGACGATGATGATGATGATGATGATGAAGATGATGATGATGATTATGGATGATGATGATGATGATGATGATGGTGGTGGTGTTGATGATGATGATGATGATGATGATGATGATGATGATGATGATGATGATGATGATGATGGTGGTGGTGGTGGTGATGATGATGATGATGATGATGATGATGATGGATGATGATGATGGATGATGGATGACGATGATGATGATGATGGATGACGATGATGATGATGATGATGATGATGATGATGATGATGGATGACGATGATGATGATGATGGATGATGGATGATGGATGATGATGGATGATGGATGATGATGATGGATAATGGATGATGATGATGATGATGATGATGATGATGATGATGATGATGATGATGATGATGATGATGATGATGATGATGATGATGATGAATGTCTATCGTGGAGTTTGGTTTCAGCACAGATCTAAAGTGGGGTTTGCTTTCATCAAAGAATTGGAAACTGTAGTTTAGATACACAATTTAACCGTTTTACCTGCCTTTTTTCTGTGGTGTAAGGTATCGACCGTTCAGAAAATAATGGCAAGGCAAAGTTAGTTGCATTTTCTTTACAGGACGAGGAAATCAACCCCAGTAGTTTGAGCCTGTTGGCTATTTACAATGCAATGTTTACGTTCAGTTGTTTTCCGTTTATTTCTGAACGACTGACGCTCATGGCAACGAAATCAACACAAGGCGGTCTGATTCCAAATCGTCTGCAGCTGATATTGAACCCTAGACTCGATATGTCGAGGAATAATGAAAAACGTTCACTGCCACCTTCACTTCTCTAACCCACAGCGCTGGCAATGGAAAGCTTCTAAACGTAAAATTGTTGTTTAACACAGAAGCCATGTCATGTAGCAATGCAGGGTCTACGGTACTAGTCCTGCGTATTAGTAGAATGTGTACAGTACAGGAGCAGTGAAGAAAAACGAGTGTAATTTAAGTAACGACAGTTAACTGGCAAGCACCAGAAAAACGAGGGAAGCCGAGACCTTTAGCGGAATAGTGATGATGATTCACGAGAGAGAAGGGAAACTACTCAGAAAGACTGTGTATCACGTGATCAAAACAGCTGAGATCACGAGAATGAAACCGCTGGCTGGTCTAGTCAGTTAGGTCAGGGTTTTGACAGAAGCAAGACGTCAAACTGTTTTGAAGTCGTGAAAGATTATCAAAGTAATTTGTGTATTGATGCGCCATCAAGAATCGGAGATGTTTCATCCAGCTAGTACAGCTAAGCGTATGTCCAACACGCAGGTTTGTTGCATTTCACCGAATTAATGGCAGCCCAGTGATACTGCACACCAGATGCCAAGATCAGGCTGTAAGTGTGACCTTAGTTCATAGTCAGACATTGTCGTATGAATTGAATATTTGCTCTATTGAAACAATTGAGTTTACTCTTCAAATTAATGAACTTTATCCAGCAGAAATGAATATGTATTTTCTAAGATTCATCACACGCCCTCCCACATATACGGGACCATGTGATTTATGTCTGCTGTAATATTTGTCCACAATAAACGAAGAGTACCAAGGACGTCAGTATGTGCATTATTCATCGTATGTTGATGTTCCTGTTAAATCTGTCAATGAATCTGAGACATCGAGCCAGCAACAGGTCATTGGTAAGCCACAAATAATGTGTATCAAAAACAATTAGCAAATCGAGTTGCCTAATATATACCAGCGTGGGTGGAAAAGAAAGTTAATCAGTTTGCAGGAATCCCTATGCAGTTGAAAGACAAAATGCCCTCCTCTTAGATTTCTCTATTGTTCATGACCTATGGCCATAAAGTAACGACAAGATACGACACACAGGCGATGGGAGCCAACTGGCGCCGACAAATCGGAAGTTTCCCGCTTCATCAATTGCTAGGTATATGCTGGAAAGCGGCCATGTGATTGATAGAGACATTGCCTTTCGCGTGTTGTTTAACACAGAAAATACTCGCTTGTTAAAGTTTGCAGAAGCAATAATGATTAATCTACACAAGCCAATTTTATGCAAACAGGAAGACATGTTAGTCAGTTTAAAATTACCATGGCAGACAACTGACATTGACTGTACCGAACATGTGTATATTTCAGCTTGAAGTATTTATCTAGTTATTTAACTTTATGCTGTGTGAATTCTGCAGTATGTACCTGACGAGATGCAACGAAATATGCCAGGCAATAAATCGTGGTGTCTATTGTTTGTGTCTTCGTTATTCAAAAACAAAAGCGTTGCTTATACTGTATTCGACGAACAATAAACGTTTGGTCAAATATTATGATACTCCGCAATTAGGTGGTTCAGCCGGTATTATGCAAATAGAAAGAGTTCGTGTTAAATTTGAAATTACAGTGGGGATAATAGACACTCCCCGTTCGAAAAATACGTGTAATAATATGTTTTAATTGTTTCAGCTAAAATATTATTCATTTATTCTCTTCATATGATATATCACTCTGCAGTATGTACTTGACTATCATGTGCCATGCCGATAAGTGTGAGCGGTCATGACTCGCCATCTCACTCGATCACCAGAGTCGTGGATCAACTTAGTGATCTTGTCTCGACCATCCATCGCGGTAAAGCCATCCAGGTATTTACTATTCTGCCTTCTCCTTGCTTTCTTCCCCACGATCTTACCAGTGTCATGAAGTTCATCCAATTTATTTCTTCTCATAACGTTTCCAGACTGTCTTCGCATAATTGCTCTAATCAGTTTACGGTTTCATTTGTTTCTTGTAGGACTTCTCATTGGCTGTTCTGTCTATTCATGTCATTCTTTGCATTTTCCTCATGACACCTATATTTCCACTGACATTAGATGTTTTTCATATTGTCTGGTCATGAGTGCCATGGTCCAGATAAGGACATGGACTAGTTATGCCATAACCCAAATTAGATTAGGTCAGACATTATGGCAGTAACGTTATGGAGTAGCGGCTGGCCGAGTGGCTAGAACGCCGGACTCTCGTTCGGGAGACCCGGGTTCGATCCCTCGATAAGGTGTGAGATTTTTTTCTGTCGGGGACAAAAAGAAAATCCTAACCTGCACAGTTCGCGGCGACTGTACTAGCCAGGCGGCCTTTATTCCTCGGGCTCAAAGACCCCTCTGCCATACACCGCAAGGTACTATATTGGCAGTCAATGACAGTTATGGCAGTGTTAAGTAAATGGACACCTGGATCGTGAAAAGTGGATACTTTTCACACAGCGTGGAAACGCTGGCACTCGCTTTGCGGTCAACAGGAAGCAGGATCCGGACAAGGGCATTCAAGGCTGTGGTTTTGTTCAGTGGTTTCAGCGGACCACGTTGTGAATCGAGTTGCGGCCAAAATTGAGCCACTCTTTTATGTTGGTTAAGGAATAGCAATGCGGTGTTTATTATAATGTGGAATATATGATGGTGTATGTGATATGTTCATGCTACAGTGTTGAGATGAATATAGTAACAAAAACCTAAATCCGAGTCCGAGTCACATTTCTACAGGAGAGAGGAGTTGTGTTTAATAGTAAGTTGGCGTACTTTGTGTAGAATGGCAGAGTCTAACCATCAGCAAAGTAAAGTGCGGAGAAGGAACCACGGTGGCGACTTGATGATGATGAAAGTACAACTAATGCCCCAAGGCATCAGATCTGTACACCAAGCAATCAGCCGCCCCGTGGCAATTATTCACGTTTCACATCCATTAAGAAGTACAGGTTCTATGTAGCACATAAACACTTTTTTCCGTTGCAATTAACATCATTTTATTGGTCAGCATGTTTTTCATCTTTCAAAAGGCAACCTTTGCCATAACGATGCTTGTTCTAATCTCTTAAAGACGCCTCCCATCAGATGTTATGACTGTTTCGAGATAGTTGTATCGAATTACTTGTTAACAAATAAAACTCTTTCCACAAATCAGTCTTGTTTTGTCTTCTCATAATGTGACCCAAAATTTAAAAAACTAAAAATTATAACTGACTCTCTCTGTCTTCTTCTTTCGTTCGCTTCTAATGTCTGCGGTAAGTTGTCTTTGTGACTTGGCCTCCGTTAATATGTTCAGATTCCTAATTTTGGCTCAGGCAGAGGATACGATCAGACAGGTGTGCCCCTTGGAGAACATTAGGCGTGGAGAGGAGTGGGTCAGAATGCCAGCGGGGCAGTCAGAATTGTGCAGAGTTATAATCACATTAAGCCGGGAGTGCAGGGAATGGCCAGCAGGGGCCACGGAAGTGGAAATCCAGAAACTAATTCAGGATAATGCTCACTCGAGTGATGTGATTATCTACACAGATGGTTCGGTGTCAAGAGGTGAGAAAAGTGGCTGGGGGTTCATAGCCAAAGCCAATGGTCGACGTTTGGTAGCAGGAGAGCCTGGCATATGATACCACAACATCCAGCTTAAGAATGGAGGTGGAGGCAGTCACTGCGGCTCTCCGCTGGATGGAGAATACGACACACACACACACACACACACACACACACACATCGTGATTGTAACTGACTCAGAAAGCATGCTGACGAGGGTGAGGACGGGCAGGCTTCGTGAGGAGTGGCTTGCTTCGCTTCGGAGGTCACGGGTGACAAGCATCGCCTGGATCTTTTCTCCGGGGCATGCCGGTGTGCTGGGAAATGAACATACGGACAGATTGGCTGGCTCTGCAGAACTCGGTGGAGTATTGATACATGACAAGGCAGACGTGGTTGCGGCCTTGTGGGAGCACGTGCACACCTTGGAGAAGCAAATGGATTACCATGGTCTGGCAAGAATGAGACAGCGAGGAGTGACGAGGGGATCTGGCCGACGCTCAACGGTCAGAGGAAAGGAGAGACGAACATATAATCACAGTGCTACTGGTACTATTAGTGTTGGAACTCTTCGCTAGCTAGCTGTTGAGGATGGTGGCGGAGTGCTTATGGGAATGCCCCGAATGCTGTGATATCGATTCCTAAATCAATCAATCAATCAATCAATTTTGGCTCCTCAATGGGACGCAAAGGTGTTTCCAAGGCACCAGGGCCGGGTTATATACTGGCCAAGACCTATTGACGTGTCCTCGTCGAGCGTCCTGGGCAACAGGTCCCTTCGGGGTCCTGGCTGAAGTCAATAGGATCGCTGATTCCTCCGAAGTCGGAGAGTGTCTGCCTGTACGGCGAGGAACCACCAGTCTGCACACCAATAAGCCAGACATGGGACAACGGATACTCACGCAAACCTCAGGTCCTGTATGACATCACACTGATGTTGGACAACAGGATGTCTTCATCCGGCATACAGGACTTCGCGTTGGAGCTCAAGCCAACGAACACAAGCAAGCAAGCAAGCAAGGCTCCTCAATGAATGTTCAGCATTGTTCTTTAAAAACACATCTACAAGGCTTCTATGGATTTGTTTCGCCTGTTTACTAATTGTCCAGGATTCGCTGTCGTATGTTAAAACTGGTTCTATGTAACATGCAAGAATTCCTTTTCTAACTTCTATATCTACACAAATATTTATTGTCATGTAAATTACTTATCTAGATTTTCTAGCCAAGTATTCTCATTTATTAGCTCATTAATAAAGACGTAACATAAACATGTCCTTATATTATATAGCGATTACCTCCTTTGGACAACAATCCCTTTCAAATTAACCTCAAATGTGGCTGATTCTCTCACAAGATTTTTTTTATTTGAGGCTGGTATAAGCCCACATTTTACCTTTTCTTCTGAGGTTGAACGGGGTATAGATGTAGAGTTATTGGGAAGACGACACATTTGCCTGTTTCAGTGTGTGTCTATCGTTTAGTCCGAGTCCGAGTCCATTTTGAGAAAAAAACGAAACTTTCCACCTTGTCTCAACCAGCTCATGTGGCATCGGTTATTGTACTGGTGGTTCATGTGCGATGTAAGTTTGTTTATTTCTTTGCGCCAGTGTTGGCTGGCTTATCTTGTTGAAGATTCTATGCCTGTAACGTCAGCTGGAGGATTTTTTGGCCAGCAAGTTTTCCCTTTGTATCTTTTTTAGGCAGCTTCTTCTGTCAGTGTTGGCTTCTGGTTCGTCTGATGTTGCTTTCTTGTAGTTGACCCCTGGTGAATTTGTCAGCATTTTGTCTATCTTCTTCGGTCTAGCCAAGTGATCTGCAAACTTCGATAGGAGTGATCGTCGCATCTAGGCTGACTAGACTTGTGTCACGTTTCCGATTGAAGACTGGCTTTCCCTTGAATTTATTCGTAAATGTGAATGGGTTGCTGGCTTCTTCTTGAGGTTTTACTTTTGTTTTAGGCGTGGCTTCATCGTGCGTCTGTTTGCTTTCTTTTTTATGTAGTGTCTTTAGCAGCTTTTCAATGTTTTCTTGTCGTTTAGTACAGCTTTCTAGTTATATTTTGTGTTCATTGAGTGTCCAGTATCAGCTCGGCAGCTGTTGCTCCCCATGTCCTGCTTTGTGCACGTTAATCGCGAAATCCATTTGTTTTCTTTTGCGCTCGCTCGATTTGAACTCAAGCGTAGGCCATACACACTAGTTTATAGTAGTCTTATCTCATCTCATCATGTTCCTCTTGTACCTTGCGGTGTCGAGGTGAAGTATAAACATCGTGAGAGTGCCCGATTATATGCTTGTTTGGGTCAGCCCGTTTATACTTCTTAGTTTTTCTACGAGCAGTATGAAGATCCCCTGCCGGCTTGCTAGGCCAGTCGCAGGTTTAGGACACAAATCTGACCACAGGGAGTCCATCCCCTATGGCGAGCCATAGCCCCGTTAGCCCATGACCTCGCGGTCATGGTTGCCCGGTCTGCACAGCGTGGAGGTGGGGGTTGAATTGTGTAGTCTGCGGGTCATCGGCAAGCTAATAATTTTCACTGTTCACCCCTCCTGGGAGAGGCTAGCCCTGCTGGCTGCAGGGCCAGGCACATTCCACACCTTGCATACCCAATTTTATAGTTTACTAGCTGACCCGGCCCAGCTTCGCCCAGACTCTGGTGGGGAGCATCTCATTTAATTCATATAAGTAGTCATATAAGCTCCCGTTCCCGTTCCCGACTATCTATCTGTCTGTCTGTATGTCTATCTGTCTGTCTGTCTGTCTGACCCGGCCCGGCTTCGCCCAGATCCTGATGGGGAGCATCTAATTTAATTCATATAAGTAGTCATATAAGTTCCCGTTCCCGACTGTCTGTCTGTCTGTCTGTCTGTCTGTCTGTCTGTCTGTCTGTCTGTCTGTCTGTCTGTATGTTTGTCTGACCCGGCACGGCTTCGCCCAGTCCCTGGTGGGGAGCATTTAATTTAATTCATATAAGTAGTCATATAAGCTCCCGTTCCCGTTCCCGACTATCTACTGTCTGTCTCTCTGTCTATTATTAGAAAGAGCACTTGAAAGATCTTTACATCTTCCCCCAACAATTAACTTGGGTAAATGGAGCGTCTTATTTAATTCATATTCGGCCCCTGCTCCCGTTCCCGTTCCCAAAAAAGACGACCCGGCCCGGCTTCGCCCAGTCCCTGGTGGGGAGGATATCATTTAATTCATATTCGGCGGAGGGAGGAGGGAGCAGGAGGGAGCAGGAGGAGACAGAGGAGGAGGGAGGAGTAGGAGGGAGGAGGAGGGATTAGGAGGAGGGAGCAATGAGGGAAGAGGGAGGAGGAGGAGGTAGGAGGGAGGAGGAGGAAGAGGGATGAGGAGGGAGGAGGAAGGAGTAGGAGGAGGGATTAGGAGGAGGGAGGAGGAGGAGGGAGAAGGAGGAAGGAGGAGGGAGGTGGAGGAGGGGGGAGGAGGAGGGAGGAGGAGGGAGGAGGAAGAGGGAGAAGGAGGGAGGAGGAGGAGGGAGGGGGAGGAAGGAGAAGGAGGAGGGAGGAGGCGGAGGGAGAAGGAGAAAGGAGGAGGAGGGAGGAGGAGGGAGGATGCGGAGGAGAAGGAGGAGGAGGGAGGAGGAGAAGGGAGAATGAGGAGGGGAGGAGGGAAAGGGAGGTGGAGGAGGGTGGAGGGAGGAGGAGGAGGGAGGAGGTGGAGGGAGGGAGAGGAGGAGGAGATAGGAGGTGGAGGGAGGAGGAAGAGGGAGAAGGAGGAAGAGGGAGGAGGAGAAGGAGGGAGAGGAAGGAGGAGGAGGGAAGAGGAGGGAGGAGGAGGAGGGAGGATGCGGAGGAAGGAGGAGGAGGAAGAGGGAGAAGAAGGAGGGAGAGGGAGGAGGATGAGGAGGGGGAGGAAGGAGAGGGAGGAGGGAGGAAGGAGAGGGAGGAGGAGAAGCGTGGAGGGAGGAGGTAGAGGGAGGAGGAGGAGGAGAAGGGAGGAGGAGGGAGTTCGCCATTCCGAATTCATACTCGTCTAGGTTCTGTGATTTCGGTCCTTCCATTGATTGTTCTTCCCTTCTACATGACTGTGGATAACTTCTTTACACATAAAAAGATGAATTGTTATTGACATTGCCGTGTGACGATTCTGTGTAGTCACGTCATTTTCTTCGCTTTTCCTAGCGTTGTGGTTCAGGGATTCTTTGATCTCTTCTATTTACGTATTTAGGGAGGGGGAGGAGGGAGGAGGAGGAAGAAGGAAAAAAATCTATGACAGTTGGCAGCGCGGGAATAAGAGGAAGACGTGTAGAAAATTTCATCTCAATCGGATGGACCGTTCGCGAACGCATAAAGGACAGACATACAGACAGAGATACAGACGGAGATTGCCTTTTATATATATAGATAGTCGTTTATAGTAGTGATGGACTGAATTTTGCGTGTGGATTAGCTTTCCTTATTTACAGTGTCCATCGCCATCAGGCGAACCCACTCCGACTTCAGAGGTACTTGTAATTTACGTCCCCAAGTCAAGAACGGCAGGTCAACAATTTAGTCCAGCTGTCCGATGTAGGGGATGAACCACTTACCTCGGCACCAGCGCACCGGATGTTTAAGAACGCGTATTCTTACCCATTCGGCCATGCGGACTTGCACGAAATCCATTTAAGGGACATAATCCACTAAATATAGTAAATCTTGTCACAAAAAGTATTAATCAGGTTATCTGTTTTCTGCCGGGCTCCCTGGGCTAAGTGGTAGCGACTTTCTCAGTAATCTCGTATATTCTCGTGAGTAACGTAACCTGCGCGAAAATCGGTAGCGGTTCCCGACGCGTTGGTGACTTAAGCGTATGTGAGCCGGCCGCTCAGAAAGGAATGGCAAACTACTGGGCGTAATCTTCCCAAGAAATCAAAAATAAGCTGAAAGATGCTGATGTTGACAGCGATGCCCTGTAAAGGATCAATCAATCAATCATGTGCCATGCCGGAAAGCGTGGGCGGTCATAACTCGCCATTTCACTCGATCACCAGAGTCGTGGATCAGCTCAGTGTTCCTGTCTCGACTATACCATATGGTCAAGCCATCCAGGTATTTACTTCTCGGTCTTCCCTTTGGTCTGTTCCCTTCGATCTTGCCAGTTGTCACTAAGTTCTCCAATCCATTTCTTCTCATAACATGTCCAAAAAATTGTGACTGTCTACGTCTAATTTCTCTAATCAATTTACGATTCTCACTTGACTCCTGTAGTACTTGGTCATTGGTTTTTCTGTCTGTCCATGGTATTCTTTGCATCCTCATCAGAAACCACATTTCTGCATCCATCAGATGTTTTTCAGCTTGACTGCTCATTGTCCAAGTTTCACATCCATACACAGAACAGGCTCCATGTTGCACCTCAACACTCTTTTTCTCGTTTCAATTGACATCTTTTTATTGGTCAGTATGTTTTTCATCTTGCTAAAGGCTACTTTCGCCATGGCGATTCTTGTTCTAATCTCTTCAAGGCATCTCTCTTCAGATGTTATGGCTGTTCCTAGATAATTGTACCGATTCACTTGTTGAAGAGTATTCCCATTTACTTGTATATTTTTTTATTTTTTTTTTGCGTATCCTTTTTAAAGGACTTAGCTGTCAACAGCAGCATCTTTCAGCTGTCTGTTGATCTCTTGGCAAGATTACGCTCAGTAGTTTGCCATTGCTTTCTGAGCGGCCGGCTCTATTATCCCGCAAGTCACCAGCGGGGATCGAACCGCTGCCAGCTCTCGCCCGCTTACGAGACTCTGCGTGATAAACGGGATTACGGAGACAGTGTTGTAACCCCTCGGCCAGAGAGACCGGCACTTGTATATTACATTGTGGTATTTCATTCTTCCTAGTGACCAAGATGTACAAGAGATACAGCATGCAGGGCGATGCGCTACCTTCTTGATTTTCCAACCATTGAAGAGAGAATACAAGTTTGCAGGGCACGCGCCTACCTCAGAGTTAACACAAACACACAACATCCACTGCATAGTGAAATTATTAAGGTGAAGGGCAGCAGGTTAACAAGAGGACGGTCTTGGATGGGTCAAGCCGAAGACATTCTTCAACAGGTGTGTTCACTTGAGGACTTAGAACCTGGCGAGGAAGTGGGTACAAGTGCCAACAGATTTCTGCACATCCTTTTCAGTTTGCATCCAACTAGATAGAAAATGCAGACAAGAAAATCCGGCTGCTGTTGAGGCTGAAGTACAAGCGTTGATTTTCGAGAATTCGCTAGACGATGATGCTGTCATCTACGCAGATGGGTCGGTCGCCCGACATGTGAGAAGCTCATGGGCCTTTACGGCTCAGGCCGGAGGGAGAATTGTGAAGGAGGACTCTGGTGCTTTCACTGAAACCACATGTAGCCTGACTATGGAAGTTATGGCAGTAAGTAAAGCAATAACATGGCTCGAGACACAGACATTCACTATGGCATGTTTCCTTAGCGACTCAATGAGCATGCTCAAGAGGATAGAGACGGGGTGGATCCGAAGAGAGTGGTTGCTGTCTCTGGAGCGGTCTCGGCTGACAAAGATTAGTTTCATCTTCGTGCCAGGGCATGCGGGAGTACAAGAAAATGAGCGGGCTGACAAGCTCGCAGGTGATGCTACTGTGGAGGGCGGACGCTCCATGGACCAGACTGACATTCTGAGTGCTCTACGAGAAGTAAGACTTCTGCGTGAATCAAGTGATGACTGTGAATCTACAACCATGGCCAGACTGCGAGAACAGCAAATTAAAAGAGGTGTGGCCAAACAAGAACACTACGCAGGAAGCCAAAGAAGATTGATAAACCAACACAGAACTGGTGTCGTTAGCCGCTACACGCTGCGGGATTTGCTGAGGAGGGGATCCGAGCACTTATGGACTGAATGGTTGATGTGCAATGAGGATGATCTGTCGACTAACTAACTAACTAACTAACTAACTAACTAACTAACTATATCTTCTACGTTTCTGAAAATATTTTCACTGTATAGGGGGAAAAGATCTGGAGACATTACACATCCCTGCCTACACCTCTCTTAATATGCTGATTTTGACCCACTTCATTATCAATCCTTATGGCAGCTTGTTGTTTCCAATATATGTTTTTTTATAAGTCTAATGTCTTTCCCATAAATTTGTAGATCTGCAAACATATCTACCATGTTGACATGTCTTACTCTATCGAAATCATTTGTGTAGTCAATAAAGCAAAGATGTATATCCTTTGTTTACTTCTACAGAACGTTCAATAACTGATTCGCAGCATATACACAGCATTTACTGTACCCTTTCCTTCTACAAACCCACATTGTTCTTCCCTATTTCAGGTTGTATTTTCTTCCTCACTCTTTGCATGATAATTTGTAGCAAAATCTTTGTGATGTGACTCATTATACTAATTGTTGTATGTTGATCATATTCCTTCTGTAAAGGATGTGCGAACAAAAAACAAAATTTGTTTTGTACTGCTGTAGTACCTTGCGGTGAATGGCGGGGGTGAAGGTGTCGGGGGGGGGGGGGGGGTTGTTGTTTCGTGAGCCTGAGGAATAAGGTTAAGGCCGCCTGGCTAGTGCAGACGCCGCAAACTGTACAGGTTAAGGATTTCTTTTTTGCCCCGGACAGGAAAATCATCCACATCTTACCCAGGATTCGAACCCGGGTGTCCCAAAAGAGGCACTCGGCCGGCGCTGTTCGCTATCAAGTTATCGTTACCTTTTATTTACAATGGCGATGCCCACGTCATGATGGTCCCCATCTTTCGTGATATATGATGTCTGGTTTACTACTACTGCTACTGTTCTATTTCTATCTCTCATCTTCCTCCTAACCTCTTTAACCAACACGCCAAGTGTGACGCAATCAGAATCGCGCCGGCCGCTGTTGTTTCCCTGGACATTTCCTGGTATCCAATGGAGGCTGGATCGACATGGGAACCCCGGTAAATTTAAACAAATCCTTCTCCATTGGGTATTCGAACAGATGACCGCTGAGCCGGACTTTCAAAACCATTCACAGATTGCCTTTATGCGGCAGTGTGGTACTGCCGCTGTTATATTTATTTCTTTATCTTTCTAGTTTTATCTTCTTCCACAAGACTGATTGGCACCTTGCCGTCTTGACAGACGATTGTTTGTAACATGGAGTTATGCCTCTCCATAAGACAACGCCTGGGCTGAGTTTAGAGACCATTTTTTCCTATGCAGCATGATCCCTCTCTCAGCTTGCCTAGATTACTCCAGAGGAAATGTAACACCATTACGTCTGGAACAAGACAAGCTGGCGGATCAGCAAAGCAATGCTCTAACTGTCCGTCTGTCGGAGCTTCGATTCTAGACCAGTTGCCATCAAAGGCTTAGGGTCTGGTCTGCCCTGTAGTTTTATCCTCGCACTAGGAAAAGGCTTGTAAACCTCCCAGTTGCGTTCCTCCACCTGGAGCCGTTGGCACAATGTGGGGTGTCGGGTTTGATGAGCGCCGCCCAGAATTCGGCGTTATCAGAAGCAGATAGTACCGACTACTGCCATACGGTAGCTCAGTCATCTTGTCTTCAACTCTTTCCTTAAGTGTTATTTGTACTAGAGTTCTTTGTGTTTTTTTTCTGTGACCGTGGTATTTAACTTGTATCTTCTTTCTTTATTTTTTCCCCATAAATGCGTTCCCTTAACCTCAGACAAGGGTATCATTTCGTGTGGTTACCTCTGAAGTCCCGGTCTGAAGAACCGGTCTCTGTGGCTAAGGGCTTGCGAACGGGGTTTGTGAGCCCGTATACCCGGGTTCGAAACACGGCGGTGCTGGTTTTTTTCGAAAAGGTATAGGGGCCGGTCGTTCAGAAAGCAATGGCAAACTACTGAACGTAACACTTGCCTAGTACATCAACAGCAGCTGAAAATGCTGGTGTTGACTGCAACGTCCCGTAAGGGATACGCAACACAAAAAATTACCTCTGAAGTCGGGGTGGGTTCACCTGATGACGAAGGACACTGGTAATAGGGAAAGCTAATCCACATGCAAAAGCAAAACTCAGTTCACTGCACTAGAAGTACGCGTAATAGCGCCTGTATGGATTACGCTTGAATTCAAAGCAGACCGGTGATGTCCCATGTCAGGATGAAAAAAAAAAAACCTTCACCCGTTGGTGTCCTCTGTCCCTTTTTCTCCATTAATATCTCCAGTTGTTAGAATACATACAGTGTTCTCCTATCATTAAAATGTTTGCATATCCTTTACAGAACATCGCTGTCAACATCAGCATCTTTAAACTGATTGTTGATTTCTTGGCAAGATTATGCTCAGTAGTTTGCCATTGCTTTCTGGGCGACCGGCTCACATACCCCGTAAGTTACCGACGCGGTTAGAACCGCTGCCCATTCTCGCCGTCGTCACGTTACTCACGAGAGTATACAGGATTACGGAGACAGTCACTAACCCCTAGGCTATCATACGCTGGCCAAACATGTCGACTGCCTTTTGATGTGTGGTCAGTTCTTTTATCTCTGAAGTTTCCAGACACTTGTTTAGTCTTTTCTTCTTCTATCTTTATAAGAAAATAACTATTGGATAATCATACAGTGGCCTGCCTTATGGCATAGGCGTTCATGCACTTTCTCACATCCCTGTCCTTAGTGTCCTGTATCGATTATATTGATGATTTCCGCCCACGTCATCGTCTAAGTCATACGACCAGGTACATTATTTTGATATTACTGCATACACACAATATGGAGCCATGGTCGATAAAACGCATTGTTATGATACATTTCGGCGTTTTTTGTTTGTTTGTTTGTTTGCGTGTTTGTTAACAGCCAAGATTCTTAACGCTACCCCTTCCCAACCACTACACCTTTTAATAACAGTAGGATGTTTACGAAAGTCAAAAGAAATTAAACTTAGCATTAAACTTAGAATATTCAGTTATAACGTTTAAACAGTACCAATATATGGATTGTAAACATTAAAAACGCTTAAAACGATTATAAATAAAGTCTTATTTCATCTCATCTCATCTCATCTTGTTCCTCTTGTACCTTGCGGTGTCAAGGTGAAGTATACATAGCGGAAGAGTGCTCCTTTATGGGCTTCATGTATCGAGATTCCAGTAGACTGTTATTCCCTCTTTCCATCGTTTACGTGGTGGGCCTCTTCCCCTGCTTCCATCTGGTCTGTACATCATTGCTTGTTGTGATATACTGTTAGTTGGTAACCTACTTGCATGGCCAAACCATTTGACTTGCTGCATTTTAATAAAATATAGCGCCGCTATAACCTCCACTTTAGTCCTGATTTATTCATTTGTGATTTTCTCTCTTCTTGATACATTGAGTATTCTTCTCAGGAATCTAAATTCTCATGTTGTGGTATTTCTTTTCTCTTTTTCTGTCACTGTCCAGGTTTGGCATTGGTAGCATCGAGCTGGTAGGAAGATTGTGTTGTATAGTGCTTTCTTAGTAAATATTAATACATGTTTGTTCTTTAGTAATAATGCCATTTACCCAATGAGATGGTTTACCTTATTGCATCCATTTTCGATCTCGTCTTCTGATTTGCTATTTGATGCTATTATACCTCCTAGGTATTTGAAGCTGTTTTTTTTTTTTTTCATGGGGTGTTCTTGTAGGTGAATCGTTGTTGTTTGTTCTTCTTTGGCTATAATCATTACCTCCGTTTTACTTGTGCTAATGTTCGTGTTATGTTCCTTACACACCTCGTTTAGACTATTCATGTAGTTTTGTAATTCTGCTTCTGATTTTGCTATCAGTGCTTGATCGTCCGCAAATAGGAGTTCTTTAATTATTAAATTTGCTGTTCGTTCCTTTTTTTTCAGTGTTCATGCCTTGGTTCTTACGGTCTCTCTGTCTGGCTGGATTCTGTATATGCGCTGTCTATATAGATTTTGAACAAGACAGGAGACATGCCACAACCTTGTCGTACTCCGGATCTTAGGGGGAGGGGTT
>JACEFZ010011655.1:92500-164182 GCA_014155875.1 Cepaea nemoralis | reverse complement strand
GTGTGGAGATGATAAATCAACATTTCAATGTCAGTTCCTGAAATTGGTTTTGTGTGTTCCGTAGAGAAATGTAACCTTGTGATTGGGAGATTAGGATAAGCCTCGGTCCATTGTCTGATGGATCCACTTCAGTTCTGCCTGTGAAGCTTCTCTGAAGGCTTCCCATACTCTGCTCATGGCGTAGTCATCTTCCATCTCACGTGTGGTTCATCTCTTTCTCTCTCTTCCCTCTTTCTGGTCTGGGTTGGTTGGCTGGTTGGTTAGTTAGTTGCCACCAAGAATTCACTGTGTAAGATTCACATAGATATGTATAATCCTACCAATGCAATGTTCCAGAAGTAGGTCGGAAGAAACCTAAATTCCTGAAGTAGGAACTAGTTCCCCCCCCCCCCCTTCCTCTTTTCTCTGATCTAGTGTTGGGTTAATTTGGGGTGGTCAGAGTTTATCACACTGTGTACGCCTGGTATCAACTGGTTCCTGCTGTATGTAAGTTCTCATTGGACCTGGGGTCAGTGAGACGTGTACAGTAAGACAGTGACAAGAGTGAGGAGGTGTCAAAATGCATGTGAATAAATGGCATTCATTTATAACATTTCTATCACCCAATTGGATTTGTAGTGTGTATAAATGGTTCTCTGTGTTTTCCCAATTAACCAACTTTTCCTTCTTCTTTGTATAATAACTCCTCTCCCATTACCTGTGGTTGTTGTGGTGTTGAGTGTTGGGTTGTGTGGTGTTGTGTTTTAAGTTATGTTGAGTAGTGGGTTAAGTCAACTTCTGGTGATGGAGTTCCCCTAAGCATAACTTTTCTGATGTAATGCAGTTCATGAGTGCCCTTATCTAAGTAAAATCTGACATAAATATAAATATTTATTCCATCAAACCCTATCTATTCAATATATGAAGGAGAAAGGGAAGATATGATTTATCCCCCAGTTCTCTAGATCGTAAATAGGCATAGATAAGTCTGTTTTAAAACAAGGCACTTGTTCTAGTACACGAACTGTCTTATGAGCTGTAGATAATGATAGCAATGTAAGCAGTGTTTCTGATGAAATGTACAAGATTGCTTTAGAATCATCACTTCGTACAGTTGTCCAGAATAGAATGTAATATTATTATGCACTTCTTAAAGTTAATAACTATCTTTAAGAATATCAGAGGGTGCAGTTTTTCGAAGAGAGTATTAGATTGTCAGTTTGCCCGGGAATCGGCTCCGCGTCGTCAGAATCTAACAGTCGAGCATTTTTCACTTCAGAGGTTTTAATTTATAATAATACATTTCATTTGACGTTACAAACACTGAATACCATTATTTGCTACTTGATACATCTGGTCGTCAGTTTAATCTAAGGAGTCACAAGCTTACCTCGTATTCAGACATTCTGCCGTTCTTGTTTGAAAATTTGGTCACACCAGCCTTTGCGTCTGCTCGTCAAGCTGTTGGCAGTGGAAGTGCGCGATTAATATATTCTAAGCAGGCGTTCTAGCGGAGGCGTTGTCACGTGTCTGTTTCTATCCAATGATCTCCTGAGCTTTGGCTGATGAAATATTTCCAAGAATTGACGTCATCTGTCAATCTTTCATTTTCAGTTTTGATTTTGCGTTCGTTTTCAGTTTTGGTTTCGTTTTGAGTTTGTGCAGTCAATTGTTATACATTTTCCCCTCTCTTTGGCGTGCATTCTTGGTAACTGAATAATGGTGGTTAGCGGTTATGCCACAGGTACAAGAAATGAAAGATGAGAGAAACTAGTTGAATGGGCAAATATTCATGATATGATAATTAGATACACCTGGTTTAAACACCATAAAAAACGAATATACACATGGAAAAGTCCTGATAAGAAAATACGCATCCGAATTGACTACATACTTATTAATAAAATATTCAGAAATTCGTAAAGACAATGCCTTGTGCTGACTGTAATAGTGATCATGTACCACTATGTGGGCAGATAAAAGTAAGATTAAAGAGGGGGGGGGGGAATGGTTAAGAACTTTAGACTTAATAAGAGGTTATGAAAGTAGATTTTAAAAACTCAAGAACAATACAGAGTTACTGTGAAAAATAAGTGCAATGCAATAGCTAAAATACAGAATATAAATGAACAATGGAAAATGTTAAGGGATTCCATTAATCAAACTAGCAATGAAATATAATAGGAGAGAAGCCAAAAAGCTAAGGAGATATGGATGAAAAAATGCTGATGGACAAAAAGGAAACATAATAAGAAGACAAAAACATATGCTAAGATAAATAAAGAAATAGGAGATAAATGTGTGAAGGCAAAGAAAAGTTGGTTAAACGAGCATTGCAACAAAATTGAATTAAATTCTATTAAAGATACCCAAAAAACAAAAACAAAATAATATGCACACACAAATCAGTGAGCTTACGGGAAGAAAAATAGGAATAAATACAGGGTGTTTTAAATCAAAAACAGGAAAGATATTATTGGAGGAAAGTGCTACAATGAAGAGGTGAAATGAGTATATAAGAGAATTATATGATAGAGACAGGGAAGAATTAACAGAAGAAAGTAACTCAAAAGGCCCACCTATTCTAAATGAATACGTCGCTGACGCTATGAAACATATGATTGATTGATTGATTGATTTAGGAACCGGCATCACAGCATTCGGGGCATTCCCATAAGCGCTCCGTCCCCATCCTCAGCAGCCAGTGAAGAGTTCCAACACTAATAGTACCAGTAGCAATCTGATTATATGTCCGTCTCGCTTTTCCTCTGAGCTTCGATCGTCGGCCAGATCCCCTCGTCACCCCTCGCTGTTGCATTCTTGCCAGACCATGATGATCCATCATATGAAACATATGAAGAAAGGAAAACACTGCTGGGTCAGATGCAATCACAATAGAAGAATTAGAAGTATTGGGAGAATTTGGAGTAGATATATTAACCAAAATGTTGAATGATAATTACAGCAGTGGATAATTACCGAGCGATATGCTGAAATCATTATCTATAGCAATACCAAAAGACCAGGAGAAATTGAATGCGAAGATTTTTGTACAGTTATCCCCATAACCCAAGTCACTAAGCTTCTACTCAGAATTATAATGAGAAGAACAAGAAAGAAAATAAAAATGGAAAGTAATCAAGAACAGTATGGTTTTGTGGAAGGAAATGTTACAAACAAAGCAATATATATATATATATACACGCGGGGAAGTCAATATATAAGTCACAAACGGCTGTAGAAACATAACTAAATATGATAATATCTTGAAACCAGTTTTGTTTTATACATACATTGTTCCATTATTTCTCAACATAATTTTCACCAGCATTGATGCACTTATCCAATCGTTTTATCAGTCCTCCCAAACTGGCCGCATAGACCTGCGTGCCCTGTTTTCTAAACCACGTTTTCACTTCACTTTTAACTTCGGCTTCATTCGCGAAATGTCTCCCACCAAGGTGGGTTTTCAGTGGACCAAACAGGTGGAAATCGCTAAAGGCTAAGTCGGGGCTGTAAGGTGGTTGTTCCAGAACGTCCCACCTTAGTTGGTCAATTTTCTCCTTAGTTAATCGAGCCGTATGTGGTCTGACATTGTCATGAAGCAACTCTCCTCTAGTCAGCAGTCCTGGACGATTTCTTCAAATTGCATCATGAAGCATCGATAGCACTTCGCAGTACGATTCAGAATTCACATTGTCATCTTTCTTCTTGAAACTGGTTAAAAGCACTCCTTGACAATCCCAGAACACTTTCAGCATAACCTTCCCTGCTGATGGCGTAACCTTGAATTTTTGGACACAAGGCGTAGAAGGATGTTTCCATTGCACAGAAGCACGCTTTACGGGACAAACATTTGTCAGCATAAGGAGAAAGTATATTCCTATGTGTCACACGTCGTTCTTTATGATACGTGCGTGTGATGGTCGTTGTCTAGGTAACGATGCTTCTGGTGTGTCAATCGAGCTATCTAACTGTCTCTTAATCCAACTCACCCCAGCAGTGCACCTTCACCAGTCATTAAAAAAGATTGAGTTGGCGCACATAATCCTTTATTACAGAAATAACACAGACCCACAGACAAACGGAACATGTTTATACATCCAGAAACAATGTAATCCATAGAATATAAATATCCTCCTCACAATTTAACCAGCACACATCACTGTCTTCTCACGGCCTGCTGAATCTCAAATTCACAAGACATTTAGTCCAGCTACTATCCACGGCTGGATCTCCCACAATACGACCCACCCACTGGGTCGCAGCCTCTGCTCTCTATGTAACCCACTCTGGGTTTTAGGACTGCATTCACAGCTCGGAGAATCACACAACACAGTTCTCCGTCGACTACCGGACTACCGACTCGTTCGGTGTCTAAAACTCAACTCCCCTGAAGTCCCTTGACTTCACACAACAAATACACTATCTCTCGCCCCATCCACCCTAGGGGTTTTTCTCTACCCTCACTATTTTATTTCTCAGGACTGGCTGTTTTTCTCATCGCCAGGTCAGTCACTTTACTGTCTCCCACTTTCACCCATTCTTTCTCATGCCCGGTCACTCAACTCATTGTCAATGACCCAGGCTTATGTCACTATGAATGTTCTTTGCAGACAGTCCTTTTGCCCACAAAAAACGCACAACAGGACATTGCTTTTTGGTTGTACACTCCGTAAATACAGTCGCCATTTTGTTTATGTGCTGTGCAATCGCATGAGACACTTAGAGGCACCTGGGAATATTAAAGTTCGATGTTGCTGACACCTAATGACACCTGTGGAAAACACCAACTACATGTACCTGCCATCCCACAGAACTGAGTGACTTACTTATTGACTCGCCCTCTCACATACACACACACACACACACACACACACACACACATATATATATATATATATATATATATATATATATATATATGTGTGTGTGTGTGTGTGTGTGTGTATACGAGGGCGAGTCAATAAGTATATATATATATATATATATATATATATATATATATATATATATATATATATATTGATCAGTAGCATGTCCTTTGCAGAATCTCGTTTCCATAACAACCTTCCGGAAAACTTCTCGATCACAAACAAGGTGTCCCGCTTCCGATACACCCATCTGGAGATCATCCGCCACATTCTGCACCCATCTTCTCTTTGGCCTTCCTCTTCCTCACTTCCCAGGCATATACCCCTCCATTATTGTTCTCTCCAAACTTTCATGACGTTTCAAGTTACCAAATTATAACAATTTTCTTTGTTTTATCGTCTGTAATAGCCAACCCTCTTCAATATTCAGCTCTTTAAGTATGGATGCATTTGTTCTTTTCTTTACCAAAGATGTTCTTAGAACCCGTCTATAATATTTATATTCAAATGCATTTATGCGCTGTTCAGCTTTCTAGTAAGTGTCCAGGTCTCACAGACGTATATTGCAATGGGAAAGATGCATGCTCTTAAAAATCTAATTTTTGTAGTTTTGTAGTCTCCGTGATCCCGTATATTCTCGTGAGTAATATAACCTGCGCGAGAATCGGTAGCAGTTCTTTCAGCATTGGTAACTTACGGGGTATGTGAGCCGGTCGCCCAGAAAGCAATAGGCAAACTACTAAGAGTAATCTTGCCTAGTACATCAACAGCAGCTGAAAAATGCTGATGTTGACTGCAACGTCCTTTAAGGGATATGCAAAAAAAAAAAAAGGATTATACTAAGGCATTTGATAAAGTAAAACATGATGAACTTATTAAAATGTTGGAAGATATTAACATTGAAGTTAAATATTTAAGAACAATAAAGAATATTTACTGGAATCAAGTAGTTACGGACAGATAAAGCTAGGAGTACGACAGGTGTTTGTCTTGTCATCGGATATTTTCCCCCTCTATAGCGAAGTATTACTGAGAGAGATCAAAGAGAAGCCAGGAATACTAATCGTCGCTTATAATATAAACAATATACGCTATGCAGTTGACAGAGTATTTGTGGCGGATAATGCCACAGACCTACAACAATTGTTGGACACTGTAGTAACAGAGTGTGCAATGAAAGTACTCTCATTTATAATCAAGAAAACAGTAACAATGGTGATATCAAAGAAAATGGTGACACCACAATGTGACATAGAAATAGAAGGGACAATTCTTAACCAAGTGGATACTTTTAAATACCTAGGGGACTGCGTGGTCTCGAGGTATAGTGTCCGCCTCGTGTGCTGGAGGTCCCGGGTTCAAGCCCCGGTGAGGACCGGGATTTATTTCACGTTGACCTCTAGTAATATTTCCACTGGTCTCTGGGTAGTTAGATCGGATGCCCGTGTGTATTGTTGCGCACGTAAAATATCCCTTGGCAGTTGGAAATCGAAAAAGAGTAGCCTAACGGCGCTGCCCGGGCAAAATTTCGAGTTATAAATCTACCCAAAGTATTTCAGGATCCTCGCCGGTGCTACTGAGTTCGTGCACTGAGCTGAGTTTCTCCAGACTCAGGTTTGAGTTAGGAGGAGAACGGAGCACTTATGGGTTACACCCGTGTGCCGTGATGTTGATCCATCGACTAAAACTAAACTAAACTAAAACTAAATACCTAGGGGAATTTATAACATCAGATGGAAGATGTACAACTGAGATTAAGAGCAGAAAAGGGCAGGCACATGCCACATTTCAAAAACATGAGGATTATCTTACGCAATAAGTCACTATCAATGAATGTAAGAAAGAGACATCTGATATGCTATACAGAACCAATTTTTTTCTGTATGGTAGTAAATCTTGGAATGTAAATGAGCAAATTAGGAAGAACTTAGAAACAACAGTGATGTGGTTTTTGAAAGAAATGTTGTAAATTCATTGGACTGCCAGAGTAACGAACAACGATTACCTGAAAGAGGCTAATGAAACTAGAACACTATATATATATATATATATATATATATATATATATATATATATATATATATATATATATATAAGATAGCGGCAAATCGCTTTCTTTGATCATGTGATGAGAAAGAGACATTTTAGAACATCGTGACAACTGGACAGACCGAGGGGAAGAGATGCAGAGGCAGACCAACAGAAATGAGGCTGGATAGATTAAGATGGTGGCATGGAGGAATATCATCAGCAGAGTTGATCCAGAACACCAAAGACCGAGATCTGTGGAGAGTAATGACCGTCCTCGCCAGTTGGCAGAGCACTTGTATATAATATATATATATATATATATAATATATATATAATATATATATATATATATATATATATATATATATATATTATATATATATATATATATATATATATATATATATATATATATATATATATATATATATATATATATATATATATATATATCCTACCAATCTGAATCTGACAGTTTTTGACCTTTGTATTACTTCTTTTCATATGACATGTAGACAGTTAATGCTTCTCTGACCCATAGAAGACTCTGTAGCATAATAAACATACTGTTTCATCTTGTTGGTACATCTTTCTGCAGATTACACAATGGTGACTCAGTACAATTTTGCAGCTAGGTTGTGTTCGCAGCCCTATGTTTAAAATGTCCCACAATTTTTTGACATTGTATAAGTGATGGGAGAAAAGTTTTCGATTAATCGTTAAAAAAATTAAATTAATCGTTTAAAAAATTAACACTTAATCGATTAATTAATCGTTAACTTCCGCAGCCCTAATATATATATACACACCCATACATATATACATAGACACCCATACGCTCACACATAATTAATGAAAGTGGACGACCGCGTGGTTTTATGTGATCCGGAAGCCAGTTTGAATCCATCAATGTGTGGTGTTGAGAACCACTGCTCCAGTACAAGTTGTACCTTATGATTGCTGCTGGCGGCGAGCACCTCCTTTTACGAAGCGCAGATTGATGCCAAGGGACAAAGGCTAGACAATGGCCTGTAATGCATCGCACAAGTTGAAGATACAAATGATTCAAGTGCATAAAATAGACACGCTACGGTGATATGAAGAACAATTACGACGCCCCACAACAATAAAGCACTATATGCACGTATAGTTATATTAATCCGAGGATGACTAGAATACGCAGCGGGTGATACGGTAGTGTCCGGGCAACACTTTATACAATACGAATCACAGCAAGCATATTATTTTACACACTGATGAGTCTGGGATAAGGGGTAAATAGTGAGCGTAGGATTTTGCTATCACAGATGACACTGTGAAAAAAAAAAAGACGAGTTTGGGATATATTATGTTTGAGAGAAGTGGCTAACATTATTATGAAAGATGGAGACTAACTTACCATTGGCACGGCATGCAAGTCTGGGGACTAAGGAGCCTGTTGATAGATGAGCAGCTGTTGCTACTCTGGGTAAAGAGCTACTCTACCATAAAGATGATGTGCTGAAGTCTCTCAGGGTGCGGTCGAAAGGTGTAACTGAATACACGGACTATCTATATACCGAAAGTCTAGCTCAGAAGACGGTATTTAGAGGACCAGGGCATTAGCCTAAGCGTAGAGAAAATACGTTTGATATTGGGCACAAGTATAGCTCAGAAGAGACCACTGGATGATGATGATCATGACGGTATGATTCTGGTATACGAACCAATGGAACCGTGTCTGCGATTCGTCGTTATTTCCCCTTTTCTGATATTCATCTATGCAAAGGAATATTTATTTAGTTAATATGTCGCGGTTTCATCTTCACGGCAAAGGGTCGTTTCCATTACGTACGTTCCTGTGCCAGTGAATATCACACGAAATACTCCTCATTGTCCTATGTGAAAAGTGGAAAAGACAGGAGTCTTGACAAGAAAACAGCCCGCACAGGTACACTGTGCATAATGCCGCCGCCAGAATGCCAACACAAAAGTCCTCCACGGAAAATACAGTTCAACGTCGATGGAAGCGGTGGTCACTAGAAAACCAGCAGCCACACGTTACTGATCATTACGGCATTAACAGTCAAGAGAATCGACTTCATGCCCCGGGATTTATCCCATCAGATTTGGCAGGGCTGCCCGCTGAAAGCATCACACAAAGCACAAACACCGTAGCTCCGGCGACGACCCCCATGAGTCTCCGAGAAAAGTGTACTCGTGAACCGAAAAGGCAACCCAGTCATTTCCAAGTGACAGGCCGACCGCCATCGTTCCGAACATGCAGTTCACGCTACAACAAGCGCCGGACAAATGTAAAAACATACCAAACGAAATTCACAGCTCACAGTGTCGAGCAACGCACTCAACTCAGTAGCAAGGCGACGGAACCATTGTGTATGGGAATATCAATTTGGAATAAATGCAATCCATTGCAAACAATCTAAAGTATTATCCATTAGTTAACTCAAACCGTCGTAGTGTATGTGCTTCTATGTTTGCACATGAATATATGGCAAAATGAATTTATTATATTTACAGGTTTGTCGATTTCTGATTTAGCTAGCCTCGTGACAATGGTTCTAACGTGCGTCTTCGCATCTCCCGCATTTGCTGTAGAAGATGTGCCTTTCGAAAGTTATGACGTCGGCTACCTGGTATCCGCCATGCCACATTTTGCTTTCAGCAGAGTCAGCAGTTGTATCACAGCCGTTATTACCATGGAACGATGTCTGAGTATAACGGTCCCATTACAGGTAAACATACTTCAATGTTTTATGTATCCATTTTATTTTCATGTACATAATCTCCAAATTGATCATAATCATTCATTCAGTAAGCATGTTCTTTGCAGAACCTCGCTCCCATAACAACAAAACAATGTTTTGCGTATCCTTTACAGGACATCGCTGTCAACATCAGCATCTTTCAGCTGATTGTTGATTTCTTGGCAAGATTACGCTCAGTAGTTTGCCATTGTTTTCTGAGCGGCCGGCTCATTTATCCCGCAAGTCACCAGCGCGGGTAGAACAGCTTCCAATTCTCGCGCGCTGCGAGACCCTGCGTGGATAAACGGGATTACGGAGAAAATTGTGTAACCCCTCGGCCAGAGAGACCGGCCTCCCATAACAACCGTCCAGAAAACTTCTCGGTTCATAAGCAAGATGTTCCGCGTCCTATACACCCATCTGGAGAGCATCTGCCACATCCTGCATCCATCTTCTCTTCGGCCTTCCTCTTTGCTCTTTCTGGGCACATACCTCTATATTATTGTACTCTCCAAACATTCATGACGATTTAAGTGACCAACAAATTTCAGTTTTCTTTGTTTATTGTCTTTAGTAGCCAACCTTCTCCAATATCCAGATCATGTTGTATGGATGCATTTGTTCTTTTCTATATCCAAGGCATTCTTAGAACCAGTCTGTGAAATTTATATTCAAAGGCATTTATGCGCTGTTCAGCTTATTTAGTAAATGCCCAAGACTTACAGGCGTATAATGCAATGGAAAAGATGCATGCTCTAAAAAATCTAATTTGTGTTGGTCTGTATATCGCACGCCACAATTTATTCAGTTGAAGTATTTGGAGTGCGACTTTTAATTGCTTTCATTGTGTCATCGTTGCTGGTAATTAGTGACCCGAGATATTCTAACATTTCCACTACCTCAAATTTTTCCACATGCATAAATTACTTTCTCCATATTAATAAATAATTGCTTTTATTAGTTTTCACTATTAATGTGGGTTGAGGTTATTACTTTTTCTATAACATTATGTGATGTGTATGTTAATACTGTATCATCATCATATGAGTTCTCTGGTACTTCATGACCACAGACATTGCATCAAATTGCTCCTTGTTTACATGATTCCTGACATTTATCATTATATTTTCGGCGTACAGGTTAAACAAATAAGAGGACATCACAGCCTTGGTGGACTACTTACTTAATGTCAAACAAATTTGATGTCTCACCATCTATTCTAACCGCTGCTTGTGGGTCTAGATAGAACATTTCTATGATTTGTACTACATGTACTACATTTTCCTCATGATTTCCTAAACGTGATGATGTTGTAGACAGTCAATTACCTTTGCATTATCCACAACACATTAGAATAGGTTTAAATTAAATCCTTTAAAAATCTCTATTATTATACGCATGTTGTGTTTGTGATCTCTTATTTCCACTTCCTTGTCTAAATCCAGCTTGAACGACGTTAAGTTTCGTCTTCCCATTATGATATTTAATAGAGATATTATTGAATGACTGATGAGGGCAACAGTTCTATGGGTTATGGATAATTTCAGGTTGCATATTTTTGGAATTGGAATGAAGATATTTTTCTTCCAGTCGTTTGGCCATATGCCATATTTCCATATCTTTTTACATAAAGCGTCGTACATTTGTATGTTACATCCCGCTTTAACTAGTACAGTTGGTATCTCATCACGTCCTGGTGATTTGCCATTCTTCAGGTTCTTTATTGCCTATTCAATTTAATCTAAAGAGGATTCAGCTTCTGTCTCCGCTGTCATTGGTTCGTGTATCTCATTCATATCGTCACATTGATTCATATCATTCATTCCACTGCAGTATTCCTGCCATCGTTCTAGAATGTATCTAAATTATTTTAGGGTATTTCCCAAATTGTCACATATAACATTTAATTGATGTTGATTATTTCTTGTCAATAACTTCATTTCTTTAAACATTTCATAATCTCTTCCATTCTTATGATATTGCTCTATTCTAGTACAACAATAATGTATATATTGACTTCTGTCTTTTCTTGTGTTCTTTTCAAATTTCTCGTGTTAAAGATGTATACGCATCCAGCTGTTATCAGATCACTTGGTTGTTTAATTAATCCTAACGTGTCTGGTTTAATCCGTGGCATATCGTGCTTATTCTTGGTAGGAATTAAATATTTGGCTGCTGTTATTAAGATATCTCTTGAGTGTACTCTCCTCATGTATATAAATCAATACCCCAAAACGATTCTTCACTTCTACGTTGCATGCATCTGGTATTTTTGTGAGATCAAAACTGCAGTTTGGTCCTCGTGTAAACTGCTTGAGTTTTACTTTCACATCTGCTTCTAACAACTGATGATCTATATCAAGATACAGTTAAGGTTTAGTGCAATATTGAAAACATGGTACATGTTACAACACTGCCATATGTTTATACAGGTTAACACTCGGCTTTTATTTGCTTACATGTAGATAAAGAGCATCGCCACTCCAAAACGAACGACTGTGATCATCGTTTTTATATTCGTCGCCTCCACGTTAAGCTCTGCTCCTATATATGCCGTCAACAGGCTGGGATCGACCTTTTCGACAGTGAGAAACAAAACCGTTCTTGGGCTTATATTCCATCCAGCTCGAGAACAGGTGGAGAAATCACCTTTTTGGTTAATAACTTTGTAATTCCTTTCTGTGTGTTTGTGATTATCATAGTGTCTACAATAATTCTTTCACTCCAGTTACGCAGAAATACACAATGGAGGACAACAACTGTTACCACAGATCAGTCTGTGAAATTTTCCAACCGCAACCAGAAAGTAGCAAAAATGGTAATGCTAATTTCAACATTATATATTGTGTGTTTTGTTCCAACTACAACCTACATTGTTGCAATGGCTTTTGTGCCAGCGCTCTTCATACATGGTGAATACATACATGTGAGTGAATTAATATCTGGGTTAACCTATACAATGGAATCTGTGAACTCGTCAATGAATATATTTATCTATCACAACATGAGTAGTAAATACAGGGACACTTTTCGTAAAATGTTCCCTACACTAAAGTGACTCCTCGGAGATTTGTACGTGCCCGTGTAAAGGGACATAACTGAAATCCGATAGTCACTTCGAAAGCCAAGTCATTTCATCCACGCAATTGCACATTCATACGCCTGAAGCTGTTTTATCTTGTACACGTTAGAATGTGTTTCGTAGACTGAAACGATAATATTTAATACATAATAAGTGTATTGCCGTCTCCCTGGCCGAGGAGTTAGCAGCTTTCTCCGTAACCCCGAATACTCTCGTGGTTGACGTGAGCGCACGAGAATTTGAAGCGGTTCGAGTCGCGCCAGTGACTTATGAGAGTATGGAGCCGGTCGCTCAGAAAGCAATGGCAAACTACTGAGCGTAATCTTGTCAAGAAATCAACAATCAGCTGAAAGATGCTGATGTTGACAGCGATGTCCCGTAAAGGATATGCAAAAAATGTTTTTTTAATAAGTGTGTTAAAATTGCAAAATACATAAACTAGTCGTGGTATTGTATGAAAGTATGCATGTCAAAGCTACCTTAAAAGAAGTATAATTTTGCTTGTTATTAAGATATTCCGAGACATTATATGACATAATTAACTTCATATCTCCATAGAAGACAAGCAGTATTGAAATAATTATGCTGATAAGAAATTCAAATCGGTAAAGGAAACATGGACAGTGACTATCGTGTTCAAATGCATGAAACAAATTAGAACACTACAGCAGTAGTAATGCATGTTGTAAATTCCTCGGAATGTGGCATATTTTGTGGTATGAAATGTGTCATAAAATGTGGTATGACGCGTGGTATGACGATGCCGTGTGGTATGAAGATTCATACTACCCGGTCGAATATTCTTCGTGTTTTTCCTATATGTTTTTTGATTGTCTGTGGGTTAAAAAAGAATTTAAATGGCCTGTAAATTATGCAATGTAGTTAGTGATATTAATCATGTGTAACAAAGGAAAAGGTTGAACTAGGTGGGTAGGGTCAGTAAAGATGAGTTCGATAACGGCGGCGGCAGGTTTGCTAATTGATTCAGAATATGTCAGCCGGTGTAATGAATTAATTACTTCCCGTTTTGTATAGACGCTTGCATAATCGATAGGTGTGGGCAGGCTGTTACGGGTTGATGTATTTGTATCTTTGGTAAGATCGGCGAACAACTGTCAGCAAAAAGTCGATATTGCCGGCAGTTGAATATCAGTGTCGGGGTCGAGGGAGGTCGCTGGTGCCATCTGTTTTTAATCAAGGGCGATGTCGGAATAAAATAATAAGCGCAAAGAACGAGGTGTGGGGTGGGTTGGTAAGTGGCGAAAGATGGCGGGGGTGCGTAGTTGGTCATAGTGGGATATCACCAATGTGTAAACTGGGGGTTCTAGTTACTGCCATTACGCTTGACAGGTTCGAATCTCACTGTGTGGTTGGTATGTGCGGGGTGGTGGTCGAGTATGTAACGGAGCTAGGTTATATCATTGGTGGTTCGAATCACGCTGCAGGGCGATAAGGGTGTCCACCCTAGGCGGAGTTTTCTAAGAGTATATTAAGACGTAAATGTATAACAAGGATGTCTAGTTGCCGCCATAGCGCTAGACAGGTTCGAGTCCTACTGTTTGGTGGGATAGTGTGGCAGTGGCCGAGTATTTAACTGAGCTAGGTGGTGTCACTGACGGATCGAATAACGCCCATGATCGCTAACTATACCCAACATAGGCGCCAGAGAAGCGAATCACGATGTGTCGCTTTGCATTCTCCTCAGAAACGTCAGTTCCACAGCCAGCAGATTCAGCGGGACTGCTCATTGTCTTCACATCCATACACAAGAACAGGCTCTATGTATCCCCTCAACACTCTTTTTTCTCGTTTCAATTGACATCTTTTTATTGGTCAGAATGTTTTTCATCTTGCTAAAGGCTACTTTCGCCATGGCGGCTCTTGTCTAATCTCAGCAAGGCATCTCCCATCAGTTGTTATGAATGTTCCGAGATACTTGTATCTATCTACTCAATTGTTTCAGAATATTCCCATTTACATGTATATTACATCGTGGTATTTCGTTCTTCATAGTGACAATCATAACCCGTGTCGTTTTATAATTTAATTCTAACCCTAGTTGTTCACCGGGTGCAACAACCGCCTCTACTAAATATTGCAGATCCTGCGCTAGTGTCTGTTGATTACATAAATTATATGAAGGCAGTTCACAAGTTAAATTAGATGAAGACATTTATTACAGAAATTAAATGAAGACATTTGACTAGAAATATTTAATAAAACGACGAAAAAACGGAGATCTACCGGCGTGAGAAAAGCTTATAAGTATGTTAATGTCAGTTCCTGTGAACATATTTAGCAGAAGCATTCGGCATAGTATATGCATATTTAGCTTTAAGGTGAATCCATACTGCTGTACCGATCGGAACAAGAAAAACGAATAAAACAACTATAATAAACAACAAACATTCATTAACGGGTGCTCACGTAGTTCATCCTTCGCGTTCATGTCCTCATTCAACAATTAGTATAATGTCTGAAGTCAAATTTGCGGCTTCAAAATAGGTGTTCATAGCATATTTATATATGAAGATATATATTCAAGGTGATTTTTAAAGGACAAATTTCCTCATGTCACACGCTGCAAAAGACATATTTCGCTCAAACTTAAACATTAAGAGTGGAAAAGAGTATGTTGTAGATACTGTTTTTTTCCTTTGTTTTCTAGTGGGACTTGGTAATTTGTTGTTCTATCTGGGCATGGTATGTATATTTTCAACATATCTTCACTGATGTTTTTCATCTTGTCTGCTCATTGCGCCTGCTTCAAAGTCTTACAAAAGTACAGGTTCTATGAAAGACAGAGACACTTTGCGGTTATTGTTAACCAAAAGGACAAATGAGAAGTCGGTTAATATGTAAGTATTTGTAAATAAATATACACAGGGCTGGCTGGTATATAATGATAACAAACGTAGCTAGTTTTAGAAAACGAAATAAACGTGCTACCATAATAATATCCACACAGAATTGGTGTTACAGATTTCGCCTACTCCTCACCAAAATCAGACACTGAAGAAGGGTAATGACCTTTTTACAGTTGCGAAGTGCCGTATTAGAAGCCCAAATATTAACCTCAAGGCGCGGGTTAATCCAAATCTAGTGAGTGTCTTCATTCTGATCTATAGTTGTTTACCGTGCCTCCCACGCAAACAGAGGTGGAATAGTGACTATGTGTAGCTTAACTGTGGTGGCACCATCTGGAGATATTAATCAGATACTTGGTACCCAGTGAAGATGACAGATAACTGATGCGGGATAGGTCGCGTGGCCCTCAACAAAACATACAATAAAATAACGGTGAAATGAAATGTGGCGTCTCCGCGAAGCATTATTTTAGAAACCAAAGATTGCAATCGATCTGAGAGGGTAACAATAGACAGGTTAATCCTACCAGAAAGAGGTGTCTTATACAATGGGTACCAACGACAGACAGCTGGCCAAAAAGAACAATACGGGTCTAGAGGGAACCATTGATCATATGGAGGTAACAGCTGCGATTCCGACGGGGTTGTGTGGCGGAAATATTGGTGTTTTTAATTAGCTGTGATGGAGTTTACATCTCCGATCAACAGGTTTTGAGAGGTCTAAATAGGCAGTAGTTTAAAGAATTCAAGTATATTATTACAAGTTAAATTACATAATAAAATAAATACAGTGATGTGTATAAAATTATAAAAAATGAAAAAGTAAAAAACACCAGTGTTACATTAGCAAATAAGTGAAAAACACAACGGTATGAATACATCGGTGTATTAGTTACATACAAATGGCACATACAACATGCCCTCATGTCAGCGTAACGGTCTAGCTGTTAAATCACATGACCGCTATCTGTTCTATATTGCAACCAAATTACACCGATCGCCCCTCACGGCAGCGTAACAGACTAACACTTAAACCAAGCGCCCGCTATCTGTTCTATAATGTTGCCAACAAGTATGTGCATGCCGCCATTATTTGATGTGAGTTTGATGATGACGCCTGCCAGGAAACAACCATAGAGACATAGTAAAAGTGTAGTGAGAATACAATTCCAAGCGTATTGACTCTCGGTGTTTCGTTATTCACGTAACGTTTCCTGTTTCCTGCTCCAGTCTATTGTTGTAAAATCTTACCAAAGCGGACACTGTGGACCAAATCTACACGAATGAAGTAGGATAGATGCGGTTGTCATATGTGTCTTATAGGGCTTGGTCATTGGTTTTTTAAAACTTATCGATGGAAGAGAAGGACCCTTACACTACAAACAGAATAAACATTTACATTAATAATACCCATAACAAACACATGACCATCTACACTGGCTGTGACAAAAGCGACAGTCTGCTTAGAGAAAACAGCGAATTTTCAACGAAAACATAGTCTGTGTGTTATCTCCATGGAAACGTAAATCTGGTTATATTTAAATCCCCCTATGCATTCATGTCCCCCCCATGAAAACTAATGTAATGTCTGAAGAAGTCAAATTTTTGAGGCTTCAAAATATGTTTTCGTAGTATATTGTATATATGAAATATATATATATATATATATATATATCTATATATATATATATATATATATATATATATATAAATATATATATATATATATATATATATATATATATATATCTATACATGTGTTTTCTAACAACAAATGTCCGCATGTCGCGGCCTTTACATCCATACACAAGTATAGGTTCTATGAACGACACAACACCTACAAGTTACTAAGATTGGCACGGGTTACCAACAACATTTGCGTCTAGAGTCAATACAACAGGGCAAGACAATGCTTTTTCGGCCTCTGACTGAGAACAACAGATATAAACGTAATTATGCACTTACCTCTTTACCACAGTACCGAGAAAGTTAAAATAATCATTTTAAATACGCTGACGACCATAGTAACACAACCACTAATTCTGCTGCTCACTTTTGTGTATTACCCCACACCTACTATAGATTGCAGAAAATACACATTGTCTACAACCAAGCTGAAAAATATCGGTAAAAATGTAAATGCCCTCGTCCGATTTCATAAAAAGAAGGAAATAATGATAGCCAAATGTGAAAATATCGGTCAAACTTATAAATGTCTCATCAAAACTTATAAAAAATAGGAAAATTTGTTAACCTAATGAGAAAAATATTGATCCCTGTAAAGAAATATTTACAACAAAATTATAAAAATTAGGAACATTTGTTAACCTAATGAGAAAAAATATCGACCAAGAGAGCAATATTTCATCTAATCTTATAAAAAGTAGGAACATTTGTCAGCCGAAATGGGGAAAAGGTCGGTCAAATACATAAATATCCTCAACAAATTATAAAACGTAGGAAAAAATAGTGGTCAAAGACAGAAATATCTCATCCGAACTTATAACAAGTAAGAAAATATACTAGTAAAATCAAGAAACATGTCGGCCGAAGTAATACAATAGGCAGAACGAGGGACAAACTTATAAATATTTCATTCAAACTTATAACGACTATGATAAAATGTTATCCAAATCAAATAACAGGCTGACCAACTTAATTAGCTCATCCAACCTTATAAATAGTAGGACAATTTGTTAGCCAAATAGGCAAAATATTGTCAGATACATAAATATCTCAATCAATTTTATAAAAAGTAGGAGAAAAGGCTAGTCAAACTAATAAAAATGGTGGCCAAATACATAAATATCTCAACGAAAATTATAAAAAGTAGGAAAATTGTAAGTCAATGTAAAAATATGGGGCAAGTAGGAAATCATATTAACCAAATGGGAAAAATATCGCTCAAACTTATAAATAACGCGTCCAAACTATATAAAAGTAGGAAAATGTGTTAGCCGAATGGTGAAAATATTGCTCAAATTAAGAATCATGTCGACCGAAGTAGGAAAATACGTGATTCGATGTATAAAACGTTGGGTAAATACAGAAATATGTCGACCAAACTGATAAAAATATCCGCCAAACTTATGAAATGTAGGAAACATTTGTTAAACAAAAGGGGAAAATGTCGGCCAAATACAGAAATAGCTCCACCAAGCTTATGGAAAGTAGGAACATTTGTTAACCAAATGGAAAAAATAAAAAAATATTGGCCATGTAAAGAAATAGCGCATCCCAAATTGACAAAATATAGGAAACTTTATTAGCCAAAGGTGAAATCTATTGACCAAGTAAATAAATTCCTCGTCCAACCCCATGAAAGGTAGGAAAATTTCTTACCCAAATGTGAAAAAGATCCGCCAAACTTATAAATGTCTCATCCAACTTATAAAACAGTAGGAAAACAATACTAGCCAAATCAACTAAAAGGCTGACCAAACTTATAAATATATCATCTTAAACTGACCAAAGTAATAAAAATATTGGGTAAATATAGAAATATGTCGGACCAAACTTTTACAAATCTCCGGTAAATTTATGAAAAATAGGAAATTTGGTTAACTAAATGTGAAAAAATATCGACCAAACTTATAAAAGCTCCTGCCAAACTTATGAAAAGTAGGAAACTTTGTTAACCCACACGAAGACAATTATTAACCAAAGATAGAAAAATATCGACCTAAATAGGAAAATTTGTTAGCCAAATGGGAAAAATATTGGCCAAGTAAACACATATTTCAACCAAACTTATAAATATGTCATCCAAATTTACAACAACAACAACAACAACAAACAAAAAAAAAGGAAAATTTGTCGACCAAGTAAGAAAATATATTACCAAAACTGGAAAAGATACTAATCAAAGTGAGAAAAATACCAACCAAACTAAGAAATATGTATGGTAAGGTAAGAAAAAAGTTGGCCAAAGTAATAAATACGCTAGCCAAAGGAAAAAATATTAACCATAAGGAGAAAAAATTATAGCAAACTAAGAAATTTGCTTTCACAACTTGTCGAATTGCCCTACCAACTACCCCGTTTGCTTTCACAGCTTATCAAATTGACCAATAACCACACAAATTCCCCACTGACTCTCACAATTTTACCACTTGCCATTACAACGTGTCGACTCCCGCTCACAATTTACCCAAAGGGGTTTACTATAGGTATTATATATCCACAATCAAGCGCTCTCACACTCACAAGAATAACGAAATACTGGGATTTATGCCTGTTTTTAATCAATTTCTTTGTTTGCAGTCAAAGCATAGAAATTCCGCCAACCACCTTGGTGTTGAAATATCCAAGGACTTTAGTTTATCAGCCATGTATTCGCCTACAGATTTAGCGAAGTCCTCTTCCAGGTCTTGGACATTCACATCGGCGTTGTAAGAATTATCAACCAGATGCTTACCCAGACGCATGCCAAAGGTAAAAAGCATAATTATTCTCCCATAGTTGATGACGTTATCACCAAAGAATTCATCACTGACTAACAAAAGACCTTGGAAACATGTTCGGGCTTGATACTGTCTTCTAGTCTCGTGAACAACACAGATTGTTGTTTGGCTATTTGACCGGACTAAACCAGACAACGTCGAGTTATTTGCCTTTTTGGAATTGTATGGAAACTAATAATAGTCAGCGCCATATATCACTATCTCGCTATGAACTTGTTTCAAGTCAATCGTTGCTTGTGTCATTATTATACTGATAGCTAATGTTCATCAAAAGATGTCTAGCAGTCAAACTGCTGATCCATTATTGTGAAACGGTGCAAAGTGGTCAAAACGGATAATAACATAATATTGTATAAAGAGATGGAATCGTCTCTTCTGGTTGGTCAAATTACCCAACCTACTGGGAGATTAAAAACGGTTGTCACCGAAACCACTAGACGCGTGTTTTAGACAAGGGATGTTCTTGTCGAACTTTACTTTTAAATTTTAATTACCAGTGACCATACTGATCGATAATCACATCTTTTTCACATTTGGGTAAGAAATTTTCCTACCTTTTATGGGGTTGGACGAGGAATTTATTTACTTGGTCAATAGATTTCACCTTTTGGCTAATAAAGTTTCCTATATTTTGTCAATTTGGATGCGCTATTTCTTTACATGGCCAATATTTTTTTTAATTTTTTCCATTTGGTTAACAAATGTTCCTACTTTTCATAAGCTTGGTGGAGCTATTTCTGTATTTGGCCGACATTTTCCCCTTTTGTTTAACAAATGTTCCTACATTTCATAAGTTTGGCGGATATTTTTATCAGTTTGGTCGACATATTTCTGTATTTACCCAACGTTTTTATACATCGAATCACGTATTTTCCTACTTCGGTCGACAATGATTCTTAATTTGAGCAATATTTTCACCATTCGGCTAACAACATTTTCCTACTTTTTATAAGTTTGGACGCGTTATTTATAAGTTGAGCGATATTTTTCCCATTTGGTTAATATGATTTCCTACTTTGCCCCATATTTTTTACATTTGACTTACAATTTTCCTACTTTTTATAATTTTTCGTTGAGATATTTATGTATTTGGCCACCATTTTTATTAGTTTGACTAGCCTTTTTCTCCTACTTTTTATAAAATTGATTGAGATATTTATGTATCTGACCAATATTTTTGCCTATTTGGCTAACAAATTGTCCTACTATTTATAAGGTTGGATGAGCTAATTAAGTTTGGTCAGCCTGTTATTTGATTTGGATAACATTTTAATCATAGTCGTTATAAGTTTGAATGAAATATTTATAAGTTTGTCCCTCGTTCTGCCTATTGTATTACTTCGGCCGACATGTTTCTTGATTTTACTAGTATATGTTCTTACTTGTTACAAGTTCGGATGAGATATTTCTGTCCTTTGACCACTATTTTTTCCTACGTTGTTATATTTGTTGAGATATTTATGTATTTGACCGACATTTTCCCATTTCGGCTGACAAATGTTTCCTACTTTTTATAAGATTAGATGAAATATTGCTCTCTTTGGTCGATATTTTTCTCAATTAGGTTAACAAATGTTCCTAATTTTATAATTTTGTTGTAAATATTTCTTTACAGGGTCAATATTTTTCTCATTAGGTTAACAAATTTTCCTATTTTTTATAAGTTTTGATGAGACATTTATAAGTTTGACCGATATTTTCACATTTGGCTATCATTATTTCCTTCTTTTTATGAAATCGGACGAGGCATTTACAATTTTTACCGATATTTTTCAGCTTGGTTGTAGACAATGTGTATTTTCTGCAATCTATAGTAGGTGTGGGTAATACACAAAGTGAGCAAGCAGAATTAAGTGGTTGTGTTACTATGGTCGTCAGCGTATTTAAAATGATATTTTTAACTTTCTCGGTACTGTGGTAAAGAGGTAAGTGCATAATTACGTTTATATCTGGTTGTTCTCAATCAGAGGCCGAAAAAAGCATTGTCTTGCCCTGTTGTATTGACTCTAGACGCAAATGTTGTTGGTAAACCCAGTGCCAATCTTAGTAACTTGTAGGTGTTGTGTCGTTCATAGAACCTATACTTGTGTATGGATGTAAAGCGCGACATGCGGACATTTGTTGTTAGAAAACACATGTATATATATATATATATCATATATATATATATATATTATATATAATAATATATATATATATAATACATATATTATATATATCTATAATATATATATATATATATTATATAGATATATATATATATATATATATATATATAATATATATTCATATTATACATATACTACGAAAACATATTTTGAAGCCTCAAATTTGACTTCTTCAGACATACATAGTTTCATGGGGGGACAGAATGCATAGGGGGATTTAAATATAACCAGATTTACGTTTCCATGGAGATAACACACAGACTATGTTTCGTTGAAATTCGCTGTTTTCTCTAAGCAGACTGTCGCTTTTGTCACCTCCAGTGTAGATGGTCATGTGTTTGTTATGGGTATTATTAATGTAAATGTTTATTCTGTTTGTAGTATAAGGGTCTTCTCTTCCATCGATAAGTTTTAAAAAACCAATGACCAAGCCCTATAAGACACATATGACAACCGCATACTATCCTACTTCATCGGTAGATTTGGTCCACAGTGTCCGCCTTCGGTAAGATTTTACAACAATAGACTGGAGCAGGAAACAGGAAACGTTACGTGAATAACGAACACCGAGAGTCAATACGCTTGGAATTGTATTCTCACTACACTTTTACTATGTCTCTATGGTTGTTTCCTGGCAGGCGTCATCATCAAACTCACATCAAATAATGGCGGCATGCACATACTTGTTGGCAACATTATAGAACAGATAGCGGGCGCTTGGTTTAAGTGTTAGTCTGTTACGCTGCCGTGAGGGGCGATCGGTGTAATTTGGTTGCAATATAGAACAGATAGCGGTCATGTGATTTAACAGCTAGACCGTTACGCTGACATGAGGGCATGTTGTATGTGCCATTTGTATGTAACTAATACACCGATGTATTCATACCGTTGTGTTTTTCACTTATTTGCTAATGTAACACTGGTGTTTTTTACTTTTTCATTTTTTTATAATTTTATACACATCACTGTATTTATTTTATTATGTAATTTAACTTGTAATAATATACTTGAATTCTTTAAACTACTGCCTATTTAGACCTCTCAAAACCTGTTGATCGGAGATGTAAACTCCATCACAGCTAATTAAAACACCAATATTTCCGCCACACAACCCGTCGGAATCGCAGCTGTTACCTCCATATGATCAATGGTTCCCTCTAGACCCGTATTGTTCTTTTTGGCCAGCTGTCTGTCGTTGGTACCCATTGTATAAGACACCTCTTTCTGTAGGATTAACCTGTCTATTGTTACCCTCTCAGATCGATTGCAATCTTTGGTTTCTAAATAATGCTTCGCGGAGACGCCACATTTCATTTCACCGTTATTTTATTGTATGTTTTGTTGAGGGCCACGCGACCTATCCCGCATCAGTTATCTGTCATCTTCACTGGGTACCAAGTATCTGATTAATATCTCCAGATGGTGCCACCACAGTTAAGCTACACATAGTCACTATTCCACCTCTGTTTGCGTGGGAGGCACGGTAAACAACTATAGATCAGAATGAAGACACTCACTAGATTTGGATTAACCCGCGCCTTGAGGTTAATATTTGGGCTTCTAATACGGCACTTCGCAACTGTAAAAAGGTCATTACCCTTCTTCAGTGTCTGATTTTGGTGAGGAGTAGGCGAAATCTGTAACACCAATTCTGTGTGGATATTATTATGTAGCACGTCTATTTCGTTTTCTAAAACTAGCTACGTTTGTTATCATTATATACCAGCCAGCCCTGTGTATATTTATTTACAAATACTTACATATTAACCGACTTCTCATTTGTCCTTTTGGTTAACAATAACCGCAAAGTGTCTCTGTCTTTCATAGAACCTGTACTTTTGTAAGACTTTGAAGCGGGCGCAATGAGCAGACAAGATGAAAACATCAGTGAAGATATGTTGAAAATATACATACCATGCCCAGATAGAACACAAATTACCAAGTCCCACTAGAAACAAAGGAAAAACAGTATCTACAACATACTCTTTTCCACTCTTAATGTTTAAGTTTGAGCGAAATATGTCTTTTGCAGCGTGTGACATGAGGAAATTTGTCCTTTAAAATCACCTTGAATATATATCTTCATATATAAATATGCTATGAACACCTATTTTGAAGCCGCAAATTTGACTTCAGACATTATACTAATTGTTGAATGAGACATGAACGCGAAGGATGAACTACGTGAGCACCCGTTAATGAATGTTTGTTGTTTATTAGTAGTTGTTTTATTCGTTTTTCTTGTTTCCGATCGGTACAGCAGTATTGATTTCACCTTAAAGCTAAATATGCATATACTATGCCGAATGCTTCTGCTAAATATGTTCACAGGAACTGACATTAACATACTTATAAGCTTTTCTCACGCCGGTAGATCTCCGTTTTTTCGTCGTTTTATTAAATATTTCTAGTCAAATGTCTTCATTTAATTTCTGTAATAAAATGTCTTCATCTAATTTAACTTGTGAACTGCCTTCATATAATTTATGTAATCAACAGACACTGCGCAGGATCTGCAATATTTAGTAGAGGCGGTTGTTGCACCCGGTGAACAACTAGGGTTAGAATTAAATTATAAAACGACACGGGTTATGATTGTCACTATGAAGAACGAAATACCACGATGTAATATACATGTAAATGGGAATATTCTGAAACAATTGAGTAGATAGATACAAGTATCTCGGAACATTCATAACAACTGATGGGAGATGCCTTGCTGAGATTAGAACAAGAGCCGCCATGGCGAAAGTAGCCTTAGCAAGATGAAAAACATTCTGACCAATAAAAAGATGTCAATTGAAACGAGAAAAAGAGTGTTGAGGGGATACATAGAGCCTGTTCTTGTGTATGGATGTGAAGACAATGAGCAGTCCCGCTGAATCTGCTGGCTGTGGAACTGACGTTTCTGAGGAGAATGCAAAGCGACACATCGTGATTCGCTTCTCTGGCGCCTATGTTGGGTATAGTTAGCGACCATGGGCGTTATTCGATCCGTCAGTGACACCACCTAGCTCAGTTAAATACTCGGCCACTGCCACACTATCCCACCAAACAGTAGGACTCGAACCTGTCTAGCGCTATGGCGGCAACTAGACATCCTTGTTATACATTTACGTCTTAATATACTCTTAGAAAACTCCGCCTAGGTGGGACACCCTTATCGCCCTGCAGCGTGATTCGAACCACCAATGATATAACCTAGCTCCGTTACATACTCGACCACCACCCCGCACATACCAACCACACAGTGAGATTCGAACCTGTCAAGCGTAATGGCAGTAACTAGAACCCCCAGTTACACATTGGTGATATCCCACTATGACCAACTACGCACCCCCGCCATCTTTCGCCACTTACCAACCCACCCCACACCTCGTTCTTTGCGCTTATTATTTTATTCCGACATCGCCCTTGATTAAAAACAGATGGCACCAGCGACCTCCCTCGACCCCGACACTGATATTCAACTGCCGGCAATATCGACTTTTTGCTGACAGTTGTTCGCCGATCTTACCAAAGATACAAATACATCAACCCGTAACAGCCTGCCCACACCTATCGATTATGCAAGCGTCTATACAAAACGGGAAGTAATTAATTCATTACACCGGCTGACATATTCTGAATCAATTAGCAAACCTGCCGCCGCCGTTATCGAACTCATCTTTACTGACCCTACCCACCTAGTTCAACCTTTTCCTTTGTTACACATGATTAATATCACCAACTACATTGCATAATTTACAGGCCATTTAAATTCTTTTTTAACCCACAGACAATCAAAAAACATATAGGAAAAACACGAAGAATATTCGACCGGGTGGTATGAATCTTCATACCACACGGCATCGTCATACCACGCGTCATACCACATTTTATGACACATTTCATACCACAAAATATGCCACATTCCGAGGGATTTACAACATGCATTACTACTTACAGCAATGCAAAGAAACTAGTTCATTCAGGGTGAGCGCATCTTGGTTGCCCAATACCATGTTAGTTATTGTGTAAATGCGTATCATTATTCTTTTATGCGCAGTAAGAACGCCGTAGTAATGCATCGTAACGAATATATTCGGCATTTACGTATCTTGTTTGCCCATTGATAGTATTTAGTTTCGGTGTAAGTATAGGCACAGTAAATCAGATAAATAAAATCAATTGTAATTGTTCTTCCTAGTGCGTGTCTTCTGCAGAACGTGGCTTTCCTCCGGGCTGACAACCATTTTTTGCCAGTCCTCCTGTCTTATGCATGTTCACGCTTAAGGTGACTCTAATACCACGTGTCCACATGTGTTCTTTCTTTTCGTTCAGTAACTATGCCTTAACTTAATGTTATTTTAAAGTCATTATGGCATGTAGAGGAAGAGGAAGGCCAAAGAGAAGATGGGTGCAGGATGTGGCGGATGATTTCGAGATGGATGTATAAGGCGCGGGACATATTGCTTGTGAGCGAGAGGTTTTCCGGAAGGTTGTTATGGGAGCGTGGTTTTGCAACGGACATGCTATTGAATGAATGAATGAATGAATAAATAAACGAATGAATGAAACAATGAATGAATGAACTAACAATTGAATGAAGGAACGAATGAATGAATGAATGAACGAATGAATAAATGAATGAATTGATGAATGAATGAATGAATGAATGAATGAACGAAATAATGAATGAATGAATGAATGAATAAATGAATGAATGAATGAATGAATGAATGAATGAACGAATGAATTGATGAATGAATGAATGAATGAATGAAAGAATGAATGTATGAATGAATAAATGATTGAATGAATGAGTGAATGAATGAATGAATGAATGAATGAATGAATGAATAACATGTAGCATGATCAGATTCTTTTCAGTTTCCAGGGCACTTTGTTGTTTATTAGCCAATTTACGTCGATGTTAAGATCTTGCAGAATGGGTGAAACATATGGGCGTTGCGGCGACTAGCCTTCATCAGCAAACACATACATACACGAAACACGTCAAATTGTATTCATATTTTACTACTGTGTCATAGTTTTCAAATTATTTTTGAGATATCTGCACTCCTGTGTCGGATCACTGAAGTTCCAAATTATTAGACATCTTCGACCAGCTTGAGCTATCTTAGAAACAAAAATGTCAAGTACTTGCATGCTAACTTTGTCTTAGATGGGATTATGACAGACGAGTGGATGAAAACTATGTTCGTCCTCTTAGTTGACACTTACAGTCCACGAATAGATGATCGAGTGTAAAACTGGTGAGTCTTAAAGGAGAATTCGGATACACTTTTTCAAGAAAATATGTCTTGTAAATAAATAATATATGTTCACGTTGCAGGTCCTTGCTATATGTCTGATGTAATCATGCACGGAGGGGGTCAGCTTCTTCCTGTTTACTGGCATGGAATGCATGCGTCGAATCCTCGTCTGACACACACACACTCGCGCGCGCACACGCACGCACACACATACACACGCAGACACACATGAATTAATGGTTATTGGTGTATTTTAGTATTTTATGGTAAAAATAAAAGACGAAGAATAGATTTGAATAGTGTGCATAAATATATATATATATATATATATATATATATATATATATATATATATATATATATATATATATATATATATATATATATATTAACCAAGGACAAGCAGTAGTGAGAAATAAATAAATAAATAAATAAATAACACATTTACTATGCAGTAGAAATGCGATATTTCATACCAAATAAATAATTCAAAATATGGAGATTGCAAGGCAAATGTAGGAAACAATCTAATGGAAGATGTAGTAGACACAGTAGGGTTAGGGGAAACAATTATAAGAGAGAAACTAATCGACTGAACAAATATAAATGATATAATAACTGGGAACACGTTGTTTAATTACCATAACAGACGCCGTTACATATGAAATAAAAAACGACGATAAGATACCATTCAACCAAACAGACACAATACTTATTAATAAATGATTTAGAAATACATTAATACATGTTAAGTCAATGTCGGGTTCTGACTGTAACAATGATAGTGTACTACTATATGAATCTTCTTCTTCTTCTTCTTCTTCTTCTTCTTCTTCTTCTTCTTCTTCTTCTTCTTCTTCTTCTTCTTCTTCTTCTTCTTCTTATTCTTCTTCTTCTTCTTCTTCTTCTTCTTCTTCTTCTTATTCTTCTTCTTCTTCTTCTTCTTCTTCTTCTTCTTCTTCTTCTTCTTCTTCTTCTTCTTCTTCTTCTTCTTCTTCTTCTTCGTCTTCTTCTTCTTCTTCTTCTTCTTCTTCTTCTTCTTCTTCTTCTTCTTCTTCTTCTTCTTCTTCTTCTTCTTCTTCTTCTTCTTCTTCTTCTTCTTCTTCTTCTTCTTCTTCTTCTTCTTCTTCTTCTTCTTCTTCTTCTTCTTCTTCTTCTTCGTCTTCTTCGTCTTCTTCGTCTTCTTCGTCTTCTTCGTCTTCGTCTTCTTCTTCTTCTTCTTCTTCTTCTTCTTCTTCTTCTTCTTCTTCTTCTTCTTCTTCTTCTTCTTCTTCTTCTTCTTCTTCTTCTTCTTCTTCTTCTTCTTCTTCTTCTTCTTCTTCTTCTTCTTCTTCTTCTTCTTCTTCTTCTTCTTCTTCTTCTTCTTCTTCTTCTTCTTCTTCTTCTTCTTCTTCTTCTTTGTTCTTCTTCTTCTTCTTCTTCTTCTTCTTCTTCTTCTTCTTCTTCTTCTTCTTCTTCTTCGTCTTCTTCGTCTTCTTCGTCTTCTTCGTCTTCTTCTTCGTCTTCTTCTTCTTCTTCTTCTTCTTCTTCTTCTTCTTCTTCTTCTTCTTCTTCTTCTTCTTCTTCTTCTTCTTCTTCTCTTCTTCTTCTTCTTCTTCTTCTTCTTCTTCTTCTTCTTCTTCTTCTTCTTCTTCTTCTTCTTCTTCTTCTTCTTCTTCTTCTTCTTCTTCTTCTTCTTCTTCTTCTTCTTCTTCTTCTTCTTCTTCTTCTTCTTCTTCTTCTTCTTCTTCTTCTTCTTCTTCTTCTCTTCTTCTTCTTCTTCTTCTTCTTCTTCTTCTTCTTCTTCTTCTTCTTCTTCTTCTTCTTCTTCTTCTTCTTCTTCTTCTTCTTCTTCTTCTTCTTCTTCTTCTTCTTCTTCTTCTTCTTCGTCTTCTTCGTCTTCTTCGTCTTCTTCGTCTTCTTCGTCTTCTTCTTCTTCTTCTTCTTCTTCTTCTTCTTCTTCTTCTTCTTCTTCTTCTTCTTCTTCTTCTTCTTCTTCTTCTTCTTCTTCTTCTTCAGCGTTCCGAGCAATTGAGGTTCTTTGCTGCAGGTACAATCACTATTATATGAATAAATACAATTAACATTGAAGAAGAGGAAAAAGTGGGTAAGAACCTAAGTTTCACAAAGATGTTATAAGAAAAGGTAGAGAAATACAAAACGTACCGAGTTATTGTGAAATAACAAATTGGGTACAATGCAATAACTAACATATATAGTATACACGAACAATGGAAAATGCTAAGGGATAGTTTTCATAACAGATGCAGTGTGATATTGCAGGTAACAAGATAAAACGCTAGGAACAAATGAATGACCGAAACACTCTTAAAGTTAAACAAGAACCAACGTAAAATAATGACAAAGAAGAGTATATCATCTCAACACATCTTATTCATCTTAGTGTCGAGGTATGATAACATAGTATGGTAAGAGTATGATAACATAAATACAGAAATACTATATAAATTTAATTTTAAATAAATAAATAAATAAATAAATAAATAAATACATAAAGTTGGTTAATGAGCAGTGCAAGGAAATTGAATTAAATTCTGTTAAAATTAACACCCAAAATAAATAAATAAATAAATAAATAAATAAAAACAAACACAGACAATTCGTTGAGCTCATTGGAAGAAAAGTAAGAGTCAGACACAGGATAATTGACATAAAATGCAGAAAATACGTTTTAGGTGAAAGTGCTATAACAGAGAGATAGAATTAGTGTATAATAGAGTTGAAAAACCGAGAAAGAGCAGCATTACCTGGAGAATTAAACACATACTATTATTCTATTCTAAAAAAAGGAAGTCACTGATTCTATCATAGATCTATAGAAATGAACAACAGCTTTACCAGGTGGAATCACAATAGCAGAATTAGGAGTACTGGAGGAATTTGGAGTAGAACTGCTGATATGCTGAACAATACTTACAACAATAGATATGATACGAGGGCTATTCCAAAATCAACATCCGAATCGCTGATAAAAATTAATTGGTTGTCATAGCGACACTGTTCATTGCGTGTGTCTTTCAGTAGTCTTTTAGCTCACTACACATCACTCTGCGGTCGGATTTTTTCAGTGGTTCACAAATTACGAAAGAATAAATATGTACGTTGTTACTGCATTTCTCGCCAGCTGTGAAATTCGTGGTTTGATTCGTTTTCTTCAAGCGGTCAGAATGCGGAAGAGAGTCACCGTCGATTGTGTCGTGTGTACGGTGATAACGTTATGTGGGATTGGTGCAATCATCTCAGAGATGGGCGTAAATATGTGAATGTTGAGAGTGGACAAGGACGACATTAATGTGTGAGCTTATTCACAAAGGATGACCAAGTCTTTGTGATAAAGCTCCGTTTCACAATTTCAGATTTGTATACACAATTTCCACAAATGTCAAGGACTAGTCTGTTTCGCATTGTCACAGAACGGTTAGGTTACCCCAAAGTATGTTCACAGTGGGTACCAAAGCAACTGACCGACGTTCACAAAGCTCAAAGAATGGGCTCAGCTTTAACGTCCCTTCTGCGCTACTGCGAAGAGGTGAGCGCATTTCTCGAAAAATATATTGGAGGAGAAACATGGGTTCATTTCCTGAATGCAGAAACGAAGGAACAGTCAACAAAGTGGATGCATACCCATGTCTCGACTTCTTGAATGAGCGCATCTGTCACAAATTAATGTTGTCCTTGTGCACTTTCATCATGTACATCTTTACGAACATCTCTGAATTTCCTGCACCAATACCTCACAGAACTGTCATTCATAACGTTATCACCGTGCACATGACACAATCTGCGATGAATCGAGGTTGCATGATGTCCTACTGTTCGAATATTACGAATCGCACCAATAAGTTCACAGCTGCCTGGAAAGGCAATAGCACTGTTGATGGTTTTTCGTTCGCGATTCGTGAACCACTGAACAAATGAGACTGTAGGTTTATGTGTAGTAATATAAAAGACTACTGAATGATGCAAGCAATGAACGGGGTCTCTATGGTAATCGGTTTAATTTTACCTGCCATTCGGTGGTTCTTACTGAACAAGCTGAACAGCGCATAAATGCCTTTGAATATAAATGTTATAGACAAGTTCTAAGAATATCGTGGATAAAGAAATGAACTAATGCATCCATACTTCAAGAGCTAAATATTGAAGAATGTTGGCTATTAAAGACGATAAAACAAAGAAAATTTAAATAGTGTGACCACTTGAAACGTTACGAAAGTTTGGAGAGAACAATAATAGAGGGGTATATGCGTGGGAAGAGAGGAAGAGGAAGGCCAACGAGAAGATGGGTGCAGGATGTGGCGGATGATTTCCAGATGGATATATCGGTCTCGGGACATCTTGCTTATGATCGATAAGTTTTCCGGAAAGTTATTATGGGAGCGTGGTTCTGCATCGGACATGATACTGAATGAATGAATGAATGAATGAATGAATGAATGAATGAATGAATGAATGAATCGGTGGTTGATTTTGGAATGGTCTCGTATATAGCTAGTGATACGCTGACATTGATATGTATTGTTCCAAATAAAACACCAGTAATAACTGACTGCGAATATTCCCGTACACATAACCTAATAACCATAACACAAGGCTTCTACAAGATCTGATGGCAAGCTTTGTAACGCACCAAGACTCAAGGGAAAGACCAAAATAAAATCAAGATGCATAAGAGAACTACTTTTTCCAGGCGATGCAGCACTGACTACTCATGCAGCAGAAGATCTCCAACGGCTCATAGATCGTTGTGCAGTTGCCTGCAAAGACTTTGGGCTCACCATCAGCCTAAATAAAACACAGGTGATGGAACAAGATGCTGGTTATTCTCATTAATCAAAGTGTCTAATTATGAATTGAAGGTTGTCAATGAGTTTGCGTATTTAGGGTCAACAATATCGGATAATCTTTCCTAGAGACAGAAATTGACAGACTCATTGGAAAGGCAGCCAAAACACTTTCAAGGCTAACTAAGTGAATTTGGGAGAATAATAGACTAACAGAGCGTACACAAGTGTAAGTATATAAAGCTTGCGTTCTTAGCACACTACTCAGTGGGTATGTATCCTGGACTTTATACTCACGACAGGAAAGAAAGTTTAATTCCTTCCATATGATATGTCTGAGACGCATCTTGGGCATATTGCAGAAAGACCACATAACAAACAAACATGTGCTTGAAAGAGCAGATATTACCACAGTGCACTCCCTCCTCAAGCAGAGATGCCTCCGGTGGCTGGGTCGTGTATCTCGAATGGAGGATGAACATATTCCCAAATATCTCCTATACGGAGAACTTGCCACTGGTAAGAGGCAAACAGGAATACCCCAAATGCAATGTAGGGATGTGTGTAAACAAGATATGAAAACCCTGGGCATAGATCCAGACACGCGGGAAAGAGTTGCAACAGACATATTATCCCGGAAAAAAGATGTACGAAACGGACTGGTGCTCTTTGAGCACAATCTGATCCAACAAACAGAGGATAGGAGGCACAGGCATAAAATGCAGTCACTTACTGCGGGACCAGCCTCGTCTTACAGATGCGGAAACTGTTACAGAGATTGTCACTCTCGCATTGGACTATACAGTCACCAGCAGTGCTGCCAGGTGCCTCCCCAGCGGGACAACTCTATAGTCCTATAGGACTGAAAGAGGCCTACTAGGCTGTTACTTTTAATTATAAATAGGCTTCTATTCAGAATTATAATGAGAAAAACACGAAGGACATTTTTTTTAAACTGTGGAAATTGGTGTCGAACAGAGTGGAGTTTTTAAAATGGAAAAGGTACACATATTACGAACACTAATAGAGAGATTTAGGCAGACACAAATATACGCATTGTGTTAAATAGATTATACACAGACATTTTGGAAATGTGATATTCCGAAGCACCTGTTAAAATATTGATACACACAAAATTGATTACTTTGGCACAGCTATCTAAGATATAGATAAAATTATCCATCCCTTTGACGAAAATTTTAAGTTGAGAAAGCATGTCAAGAATGTATCTGAATAAATTCTTTGAGATACAATAACACCTGCGTTATTTGTGACTCCAAGTAGTGATTAACGGAATGTCTTTTCTTTCACTCATCGAGCTGCTAGCTAGACGAGATAGAACATGTACTGTTAAAAGAAACATAAATTCATAAAATTATTATTAAAGTTATATTATAGATGAACATAATACACGTTGCAAAAACTGATTAAATCTCACAATCTATATATATAAAACAAAGTGTATGTATGTAAATATGTATGTCCTTTATTTTTTCGCTATCGGCCCATCCGATTGAGATGAAATTTTCTTCACGTCTTCCTTTCATTCCAGAGCTGCCAACTGTGATATTTTTTTAGTATGAAATCGCCTGCTTACTCAGTATTATTTCATTTTTCATTTTTCATTAACATTTATATATAGCTAAGGGACTTAACTCTAGAAAAAGTTATTTCAAGGGGCATAACTTTTAATAACATTGTTGTATAACTTATAGTCATATTGTTGTATCGTTTTCAAAGATTTATAAACTCTTTGTCTACAGTTATGTACCGGCATACGAGTTATAATAAATAATGATACAATCTTTAAGGCAATTTCAAAGTTTACATAAAAATAATGCATAATGCATAACATTGTAACTCATCTTTCTATGCTTAAGAAATTATCTTAAAGATGTTGAACAATATCTTTCCGCTATCATATCGGCACGATTCGCTTGACAGCACTTCTCAGCGCTATCAAGCCAAGACGCCTTACACATTTCAAGCAGCCTGATACGGGGGGAAAATGGCACGTCGTAATAGCACAAAGAAACAAGCAGCTTCCAAGATGCATAGTGAGAAAACCGACCAGACTATCAAGAAGACGAACCTGCCTTTGGAGAGTCTGCATGCAAGCTGTAATAAAGTATCTGAACCTACAGTCAATGAAACTACCAATAAGAAGAGCGACGACTACCCACAGACGAACACAAAAACTTGTGAGAGGAAGGAGGACCAAGACACCAGAATCAGAAACACTGATTCAAACACAGTCAGATGGGTGGTCAAGCGGCTAAAAATGGAGCTTACTGATGAACAAATACAGAAGCAGCTGCAGGAAGAAAATCTTCACGTCAACATTTTGAAGGCAGAGCGGATTCTTACCTACTCAGAATTAAATGAGATGCTCCACACCAGTGACTGGGCGAACCCGGGCCAGGGTCAGGCAGACAGACAGACAGACAGACAGACAGACAGAATAGATAGATAGATAGATAGATAGATAGATAGATAGATAGCTAGATAGATAGATAGATAGATAGATAGATAGATAGATAGATAGATAGATAGATAGATAGATAGATAGATAGATAGATAGATAAACAGACAGGGAGGGAGGGAGGGATAGACGGAGGGAGAGACAGAGGGATGGGTCTATTAGACAGACAGACAGACAGACAGACAGACAGACAGAGATAGATAGATAGATAGACAAACAGACTGACAGACACAGACAGACAGACAGACAGACAGACAGACAGATAGTCGGTAACGGGAACGAGAACTTATATGACTACTTATATGAATTAAATGAGATGCTCCCCACCAGGGACTGGGCGAAGCCGGGCCGGGTCAGGCAGACAGACAGACAGACAGACAGACAGACAGATAGATAGATAGATAGATAGATAGATAGATAGATAGATAGATAGATAGATAGATAGATAGATAGATAGATAGATAGATAGATAGACAAACAGACAGGGAGGGAGGGAGGGAGGGATAGACGGAGGGAGAGACAGAGGGATGGGTCTATTAGACAGACAGACAGACAGACATAGATAGATAGATAGACAAACAGACAGACAGACAGACACAGACAGACAGACAGACAGACACAGACAGACAGACAGACAGACAGACAGACAGACAGACAGATATATAGATAGATAGATAGAAAGATAGATAGATAGATAGACAGCTAGATATATAGATAGATAGATAGATAGATAGATAGATAGATAGATAGATAGATAGATAGATAGATAGATAGATAAACAGACAGGGAGGGAGGGAGGGAGGGATAGACGGAGGGAGAGACAGAGGGATGGGTCTATTAGACAGACAGACAGACAGACAGACAGAGATAGATAGATAGATAGACAAACAGACTGACAGACACAGACAGACAGACAGACAGACAGACAGACAGACAGTCGGTAACGGGAACGAGAACTTATATGACTACTTATATGAATTAAATGAGATGCTCCCCACCAGGGACTGGGCGAAGCCGGGCCGGGTCAGGCAGACAGACAGACAGACAGACAGACAGACAGATAGATAGATAGATAGATAGATAGATAGATAGATATATAGATAGATAGATAGATAGATAGATAGATAGATAGATGGATAGATAGATAGATAGATAGATAGACAAACAGACAGGGAGGGAGGGAGGGAGGGATAGACGGAGGGAGAGACAGAGGGATGGGTCTATTAGACAGACAGACAGACAGACATAGATAGATAGATAGACAAACAGACAGACACAGACAGACAGACAGACAGACAGACACAGACAGACAGACAGACAGACAGACAGACAGACAGACAGACAGACAGACAGACAGACAGATAGTCGGTAACGGGAACGAGAACTTATATGACTACTTATATGAATTAAATGAGATGCTCCCCACCAGGGAGTGGGCGAAGCCGGGCCGGGTCAGCTAGTATTATTATAATGCAATGTTCTTGTGAGAAAGAAGGGAAATAACAAATAAACACAACGCTATTCGTGCGATTATATCCCCTGCTTTCAACAATGTAGAAATAAGTCTGCAGGTACTAATTAAATGTCCCGTTTACTCTCCTATAATCGTACTGCACACAAAGTTATATATCCATATTTTTATACATCAATGTGTATTGTTTTTAGAATCACACGTGCGGCCTGTACTTTGCAAGACAGCTCCTGGTATACATGTTAGGCTGGGTCGACCTGGGAGCCTAGATGAGATTTATAAATTCGAATTTGCACCGATGACTATCAAACGTTTTAACATCCGACCGGCCGGCCGTCTGTCTAGCTACCACTACCACTGGCACCTTGCCATCTTGACAGACGATACTGTATTATTACATCCTGCTTGATTGATTGACTGATTTAGGAATCGACATCACAGCATTCGGGGCATTCCCATAAGTGCTCCGTCCCCATCCTCAGCAGCCAGCGAAGAGTTCCAACACTAATAGTACCAGTAGCAATCTGATTATAAGTCCGTCTCGCCTTTCCTCTGAGCGTTGAGCGTCGGCCAGATCCCTTCGTCACTCCTCGTTGTCTCATTCTTGTCAGACCATGGTAATCCATTTGCTCCTCCGAGGTGTGCACGTGCTCCCACAAGGCCGCAACCACGTCTGCCTTGTCATGTATCAATACTCCACCAAGTTCTGCAGAGCCAGCCAATCTGTCCGCCTGTTCATTTCCCAGCACACCGGAATGCCCCGGAGAAAAGATCCAGGCGATGCTTTGTCACCCGTGACCTCCGAAGCGAAGCAAGCCACTCCGCACGAAGTCTGCCCGTCCTCACCCTCGTCAGCATGCTTTCTGAGTCAGTTACAATCACGATGTGTGTGTGTGTCGTATTCTCCATCCAGCGGATAGCCGCAGTGACTGCCTCCACTTCCATTCTTAAGCTGGATGTTGTGGTATCATATGCCAGGCTCTCCTGCCCCAAACATCGACCATTAGCTTTGGCTATGAACCCCCAGCCACTTCTCTCACCTCTTGACACCGAACCATCTGTGTAGATAATCACATCACTCGAGTGAGCATTGTCCTGAATTAGTTGCTGGATTTCCACTTCCGTGGCCCCTGCTGGCCACTCCCTGCACTCCCGGCTTAATGTGATTATAACTCTGCACAAGTCTGACTGCTCCGCTGGCACTCTGACCCACTACTCTCCACGCCTAATGTTCTCCAAGGGGCACACCTGTCTGATCGTATCCTCCGCCTGAGCCATCCATGATTTCCCTCTTATCAGTTGCTGACCCTTAACTGCGTCCAGCGCCTCATGCAGTGGGTGGTCTGTGTCTGCAGCTACTCTGAGGTATGCCTTCGCCTGCATCACCTTGAGCCTACCAGCAACAGTCGGCAGACCAAGGATGTAATGCATACACACTACTGGGGTGTCTCTAGTGCATCCCAGAATGACCCGCATAGCTTCGTTCTGTATGCGCTCTAACTTCACCAGCTGACTCTCTGAGACAGTGAGCAGACCTAATCCATAATCAGTTACTGAGAGGATCAAGTGCTGGTATAGTGTGAAAAGCATTCTCTGCTCTGTGTGAATTGCAGCCATAGTTTTAAGTGCATTGAGTCCCTTTTGAGATCTTGTCACGACCGTCTCCACATGGTCCTTGAAGGATAGGCCCCTGTCAAATATGATCCCCATATACTTCAGTTTGTTCTCTCTGCTGACATTTGTACCATCTATCGCGAGGCTTGGGACATCAGCTCTTACAATCCTGTAGTCCAGAGAGCACCACAAAATAGCCGCTGTTTCCGGGTTGATGACAGCACTCATTTCTGTGCACCAGTCAATCACTTTATCTACACTCGCCTGTAACTCATGGGCTGTTTGCTCCCTATCTCTCCCCTGCCTATATGCAAGAATATCATCTGCAAATGTTAGTATTCTTCCAACCCCTGGTGCTTCTAGGTTTGCAATCTTGCTCGTATACACATTAATGAGCACCGGTGAGACTGCAGATCCCTGTGGCAGTCCCGGGGTTAACATATGTGGCTTTGAGGTCCATGCACCCAAACGGAGAGCAACCCAACGAGAATGCAAGACGGCTGCTATCCAGTTCACCAACCAGGGATTGACTCCCTTCTCCATCAGTGCGGTCATCAAAATATCATATCGAACTCTATTGTACGCATCCTCGAGATCAAGCGCTACCGTCATCGTTTCCTGTCTACCCTGGAACCCCTCATAAACATCAAAGGCAAAAGTGGCTGCATTTGACCAGGTATCTTTTCCTGGCCTGTAGCTCCCCATGCCTCTTGGAAGAAGCTTCCCCCTTTTCAAAAAATCCTGCAGCTTAACAGCGACTATCTTCTCTAAAACCTTCCCAAATGTAATTTGAAGGGTGATGATCCTAAAGCCGCTAAGCTTTGACTGATCCTTGAATGGTTTTGGGAGAGGGATGAGATAGCTGTGCACCCAATCCTGCGGTAATGATGCTGTCCTAATGCTCTGGTTAAAGCAGGTCATCTCCTCCAGGTCTGCTTCGCTCAAACCCTTCATGTGGCCATACCTGACCCCATCGGGCCCTGGGGCCGTGTCTTTTGCCTTTTTCAAAATGTGTTTACCATCTTCCACCCGTATGATGTCTTCATACTGCATATTCTTCGTGGTGCAAGATAGCTCCTCTCTAACTGCATCCCTGGTGTCCGCTTCATTATGATTGGTCTGCTCTAAAAATCTTTGTAGAAACGCCTCCCTTTTCTCTTTGTCTGTTGTCACGCGCACACCATCATCTCTATAGATTGTTCCCACTGTCATCGGCCGATCTTTTCTCTGCATTTGCCTGTGCAGTTTCCAGAATGTTTGCAGTGTTTTATCACCTCCAATCTCCTACATGAAACATTCCCATTTTGCCTTTTTGGCCTCTGCAGCACAGCGCTTGAAAACCTCCACCTTATCTTTCTTGACATTTTCCGCTGTGTCCACTTCCTCTCGTGAGCTTCGAAGTGTCTGTCGCACTTTCTTTAGCTGCTTCACTGCAGCTCTCTTTGCTTTCCAAGCATGGTCTACTTCTGGGGTCCACCATGGGGGCTGCAAAAAGGGAGTTTTAACATCCTGCTTAAAAAGAGGCAAAATTGTTACAACCCATGGCGGGAACGAATTTGGCTGATCAGACCAATTCGCTGTGTAAATATTTGTTCGCAATGTAAGCATGTGAAAACCATGGTCATTTTCACTATTACGCACCATCTTATGTCTCACACGCTCAGCGTGCGACCTATCTGCAGTCTTTTATCCTTTTCACCATTGCTGATCTTTGCCCTCCATGCAACACAATCAGCTGCGACTTGTTCGCAAGGTGCAATATCAACGCATGTATCAATCATATCCCGCTTACTCATATCTTTGTATTGTAGTACAGGACGTACCCGTGATATTTTACTCATCTGTAATTCACTAACAAAGTTGTCCTTAGGTATTCTACATTCATCCATCATTCTAATGTGTCCTATCCATATAAGTCTACCAAGAATGAGCATGGAACAAACCGCCACACAACCCGATCGTTCCAATAATTCAGTATTTTTAATGTTGTCTAGCCACTTAATACCAAGTATTTTTTCGCAAAGAGCGCATATTAATGCTGTTTAAAGGTGTCTCTTGGTGTAAGTTGACCAGGCTTTACTGCCATAAAGAAGAGTACTAAGTACACTGGCTTGATAGACCAGGACATTTGTATTGGCAGTAAGCTTGCTTTTCTCCCAGACTCTTGGTCTACTATCTCCAGTTCTGTTTCATCAATAAAGATTGATGGTACTCCATATACACCTTGTGACATAATCTGTGTCTTTCTTTTGCTAACTAGTAAACCTACAATTAGTAGTCGTTGGCAGGGATGGAGTTATACTATTCCATAGCACGACGCCTGGCCTGGATTGTAGAGACCATGTGATGCCCACGCAGCATGATCTCCATCTCGGCCTGCCTAGTTTACTACAGAGGAAAGATGACAGCAATACACTTGGAATAAGTTCGATCTTAGACCAGTTACCAACCAAGGCTTCCGGCCTGGTCTGAACTGCCACGACATTTAGTCTGTAGGTTGCATTTCCTCGCCCAGTATGACGCTTGTACCCTCCCAATTGCTCCTCCTCCTCCCGAAGCTGTTGTCACAATGTTGGTGTCGGCTTTGGTTAGCTCCGCTAAACATTCAGCGCTAAAAGACAGCATGTAGTACCTTCTACTGTCATACGGTAGCTCAGCCATATCTAGCTAAGAGATACCACGCTGTCAAGAAATAAGTGTGTGCTACAGATGTTGATGTTGTTTTTGTTTGTGGTTTGTTCCTGCCCTATGTTCCATTGGTTGCTTTGTTCACCTATTAATCTGTTGGCCGACTGAGTTTCAAAACTTACATCCGATGCATTGGCGTTCCGGTATTTGTCTGTTGTTTGTTTGCGTTAGGTCACTTTCAACGCAAGCGTAGTCTATACTCGTGAAACTACTTTTAGTGCACTGGACTGCTTTTACGTGTGGATTAGCTTTCCCTATTGTCAGTGTCCCTCGCAGACATGCGAACCCACTCCGACTTCAGAGGCACTTGCATTTGACGTCCCCAAGTCAAGGACCAGAAGTCTACATTTTCGTTCAACTGACTGATGTTGGGGTTGAACCCGCTACCTCGGCATCAACGCATCGGGTGTCTAAGAACGGGCACTCTTATCCATTCAGCCATGCCAGTCTCCGTTCAGGTTCATTGAGCCTAGATCTATCGGGGTGTGAATGGGGCAGCAGCTTTCCTTCTAAAACGGTTATAAAGCGCCGGCTCCACTGAGGTCGTGTTGCAGAACTATACATCCCTTCTCCAAGTTCAATAATTAGCAGTAATAATTTTGCCACCAATGTTAATTATTTTATTGTCAAAATATGCTAGCCTAAAGGCACTAGATTATTTAATATGTTCCTGAAATAACGCCACAAATGCTACCGTTTCAACGTACAAATAATGCTACTTGTATGTTGAACATATTTCGTAAGTAGTAGAATACACATAATGATATATTTTATAACGGTACCACTAATTGTGACGACACACACATGATCGCAATAATAATAATAGTAATAATAATAATAATAATAATTAATAATAATAATAATAGAATACTTCTTTGTTTATCAGCATCATTATTTGCCTCGTCACAAAGAATGTATGCATTTAAAAGTACCTTCATGTAAGTCAATCTGAATGCATCACAGTATTGTACATTACTAAGCATGTGTACACACATTTGCAACGTCATTTATAATTTACGAGTAATTTTAATTCTGATGTATTTAAGTCCAAGACATCTTATCCCTGGTAATTTCGTGCATCTGTCAAAAAATACAGCCTATGAATATAACTCAGCTCATCATAGATTCAAGCGAACTTTCTGGATGATTTTTCACAATACCGAGTTACTTGGGGGATTGTAAACCCGTCTCTTGCCACAGCTGGATTGAGTCCTATTGTTTCAATAGACTAGTCTAGGTACAAACTGGTACCTTATGGTCTTCAGGATTCACCGATCACTCTCCCACTAGACGGCAATGCAGCCATTTGGTAACCGAGTTGTGACTAGTGGCACATTTAATAGCATCCACCGAGCTCCTTAACTGAGAAAAAAAGTCGCGTAGCCCTCAGATTCGTGTTCATGGTCAACATACGTGTAAACATGAAGGTTGTAGTTCCAACGAAACAAGCAATATATAATGTATAAGTTAACATTACAGTTTTTACTAACTGCTAGTTGCAGTTGAACAATTTCACATATTATGCTGTGGTAATATTTCCTGTTCTCCATTGTATATATCTAGGTAATTGGAGTATAATAACTATTGTACTCACTACAATAATCACATTCACTCAAAAAGGAATTATAACGTTCATTCTTGAACAGACACGTTGGTCATTGTCTTTGTTTGGATGGAACATAAGACGAAAGATAATGTAGTTTCTTGCGGTCGAAATTGTAATCTCTAAATTGTATATAGGGGCAAAACTACACGTGAATGCCAAGAAGATGAAGACGATGATCACAGTCATTCGTGGAGGATAGACGGTGCTCTTTAAATAAATGTAAGCACAAGCAAATTCGCACATAACGTGCATCATCTTATTTTATATTTGTAACAGTTAGTATTTTTTACATATTGAATAACCCTATCGTGGGGTTGTTAGCTGACAACAATTTTCTGAAGTAAATAGCCTATTTATATATGCAAAGATGCAAATACAACATTGTGTTAGACAAAGTCTCATTCTTTCACCAAATACACGGAGTTCATGTGTTATTGTATTCAGTGAGCGTTTTGTTTAGTTTTAGTCGATGGATCAACATCACGGCACGCGAGTGTACCCATAAGTGCTCCGTTCGTCTCCTAACTCAAACCTGAGTCTGGAAAAACTCAGCTCAGTGCACGAACTCCGTAGCACCGGTGAGGATCCTGAAATACTTTGGGTAGATGTTTTACTCGAAATTTTGCCCGGGCAGCGGCGTTAGGCTACTCTTTTTCGATTTCCAACTGCCAAGGGATTGTTTTTACGTGCGCAACACTACTCACGGGTGTCCGATCTTACTACCCAGAGACCAGAGGAAATTTTATTACTAGAAGTCCAGGTAAAGAAATCCCGGTCATTACCGGGGCTTGAACCCGGGACTTCTAGCACTCGAGGCGGACACCATACCTCGAGACCACGCAGCCCCCTCAAGTCTCTGGAGTGTCTGTGGCGAAGTATTCAGTGAGAAAGTAACGTTAGCATTATATTGTACATCAAAAAAATTCAAGAAGAAAGACATAACACATTAAAACATCCAAATAAGTGGGGGTAATTCTTAAACAATTGAATATGTATAACAAACACATGACCATCTAATGGACGGTGTCTGGTACAGGAATGGCTATTTAACAGTAGCCATTTGCAAGATGGGAAACATTGTCACCACATCAAAGTAGATCAGATACGTGAGTTAGAGAACATTCGAGAAAAACAAGGATTGACGACATCAAAAAGTAACAACCACACGAAGTGAGACTATCCAGTGATATCCAAATGGGGGATGGAATGTCACATATTCCTCCCCACGGCGCTTGACGGCAAAAGTGGAAGCTGATGATGATCATGATGATATAATCGCTTGCACCGAAACGTGGATACTTCTATAAATGAACCATCAATTTCTAATATATCTCACAAGGCAATCACACATCATCGCATGAACATCGTATTACAAGAAAGACATTTTAAATTGCAACAAGAGAGCAGAAATCCATCTAAAGAATACGTAAGCATATAACTTATATAACAAGCGACAATAGCAGCAAGGATTGTACAAGCTACTGGTGGGCTACGGTTCAACGACGGCAATACACCAGAAAAGTAAATAACCCATTTCTTCTCTGTGAAGCGTATAGGGTATATGGTACCATCTCCATATTATAGTCCAATAGAACTCCATAGGTTGTCTGATCACGCCAGCTGTTTTACTTTATTGGATATGTCATATATCATGCCCAACTTAAGTATAAACACAGCCACAATAAGAATCATAAGTAGAAGGAAGCAAAGACCAGGACAATGCATCCATGCGATTCAGCAAACTTAAAAAACCTCAAAGACAAGGCAGTGAAGGAAAATTATGAAAAAAGAGCTAACTGAAATCTGTGTAAAATTACCTATAGAAAGAAAGACAGTGGAAGAAGAATGGTAGATGATCAAATCAAACATTTTAAATACTGCAAAGATAACATGTGGAACCACGAAAAAAACGCAAAAGACGGATACAGAAGATAAGAAGTTGCTGGAACGCAGAAGTAAAGAAAGCTGTAAAAGACAAAAACGAAAAATATAAAAAGTGGTCGAAGAGCTAATAGGAATGCGATTACATAGAATATAGAATAGCGAGAAGACAAGTGAATACAATAGTAACGAGAGAAAAACAAAAAAGACTGGGAGCAGTATGGAGAAACTCTAAATAAAAACTACAAGGAGGCAACTAGAAACTTCTACAAAAAGACAAGTGCAATGAGAATCAGAGGAGCACCATTTGACCCAACTGAAATAATTAACAACGAAAATGTAGAACCAATAAGTGAACAAAAACAAATCCTAATAAGATGGAAAGAGTACTTCGAACAACTTCTCAACATCGCATCAGATACCACAGGAATTCAAGAAAGCGACACAGATGCCACCGAAGAACTAGAACCAGACATACTGAAAGAAGAAATTATAGAAGCCATCAGATTAGTTCCATTAAACAAGTCATCAGGAAAAGATGAAATACCAAATGAACTAATTAAAGCAGCATCAGAAGTAAGAACAACATAGCTACATAGATTATCCAACCATGTTTGGGTAGAACAACAGACACCACGAGACCGGGGAAACGCGTTAATTATCCAAATTTGGAAAAACAAAGGCAGCCTAAGAGACTGCACACAATACAGAGCATTTCACTATTGAGTCATACTGGGAAAATATTTTGCAAAATTCTTGAAAAAAGATTAAGAACTATTATAGAACCCCAGCTAAGCGAAACATAACATGGATTTAGGAAAAACAAAGGATGCACATATGCCATTTTTGCTCTTAGATAACTTATAGAAAAATCAATCAAATTCAATTAAACACTTTACTTGGGCTTTGTCGGTCAAGAAAAGGCATTTTATTGAGTAGATAGAAACAAGCTGTTCGAAATCCTTAAACAATATGGAGTTAGTACACATCTAATGAACCTATGTAGAAGCTTATACAACAACAAGTGAGAGCAACTGGAGGACACTCAGAACCCTTCACCATAAGATCCGGAGTACGATAAGGCTGTATCCTGCCCACTCTCTAGTTTATAACATATATAGACAACATATGTAAAGAAACCAGCCAAACAGAGACCGCAAGAACACTGCATGACAAGAACACAAAAGAAGAACCATCTGCAAATCTAACCATTAGAGAACTCCTGTTTGCGGACGACCAAGCACCAATATCAAAATCAGAAGCTGAATTGCAAGACCACGTGCATATTCTAAACGAAATGTGTAGGAAAAAAAACATGAAAATTAGCACAAGTAAAACAGAGCTATTGACTATAACTAAAGAAGAAAAAGCAACAACGACAAACCTAAACGAACATCCCTTGAAACAAGTAAAGAGTTTCAAGTACCTAGGAAGTATAATATCATCAAATGGCAGATCAGAAGACGAGATCGAAAATAGATGCAATAAGGCAAACCAACTCATTGGACAAATGGCACCAATACTAAGGAACAAACATGTTTCAATAACTACTAAGAAAACACTTTACAACACAATCTTGCTACCAACTCTATGTTACCAATGCCAAACCTGGACAATGACAGAAAAAGAGAAAAGAAAAAATCACAGCAACAGCAAGGAGGTTCCTGAGAAGAATACTCAACGTATCAAGAAGAGATAAGATCAGAAATGAAGAAATCAGGACTAAAGTGGGGGTTAAAGCAGCACTAGATTTTATTAGAAGGCAGCAAGTCAAATGGTTTGGCCATGCAATTAGGTTACCAGCTAACAGTATACCACAACAAGCAATAATGTACAGACCAGATGGAAGCAGACAAAGAGGCCGACCACGTAAACGATGGACACAGGGAATAAAAGAGTCCATGGGAATATCGATATATGAAGCCCATAAGCGGGCACTCTTCTGTTTATACTTCACCTCGACACCGCAAGGTACACGAGCAATATGATGAGATGAGATGATATGAGATATGTCATGGTCTACAAGGTATTGACTGCGCCTAGCCCTGCGGCCAGAAGGGTTAGGAGAAGGGGTGAAAAGTGAAAATAAGTACCTTCCGATGACCCGCAGACTACACAAGTCAACTTCCACCTCCACGTGGTATAGATCGAGAAACCCATGACCGTGAGGTCATGGTCTAACGGGGCTTTGGCTCGTCATAGGGGATGGACTCTCTTTGGTCATATTTTTGTCCTAATCCTGCGACTGTCCTAGCAAGCCGGCAGGGGATCTTCATACCGCTAGTAGAAAAACTAAGAAGTTTAGAGCGACTGACCCAAGTAGATATAGATCCGGCAATGTTAATGGACTACGAGATAGATCAGCGATTCAAAAAATAGGCACAATGAACGTCTGCGGCTTTACTAGTAAAGAAGAAGAACTTGTGAAAACGATAGAAGAGAGGAAAATTGGACTGATGGGATTAGCGGACACCAGAATAAACGGGAATGGATGCAAGGAGATCCACCAGTTACACGTTTGTCTACTCTGGAGTGGAACAGAAGACAGGGCAAGACACGGTGTGGGAATAGTCATTGAACCACGGTTAGCAAGAGGAATACTAGAAATACAATATATGTCAGAAGGAATCATATCATTATTAATCATCAAGTGCCGTGCCGACTGGCGTAGGCGTTCGTGACTCTCCATTGATCTCTGTCTTTGGTTTTCTGGATCAACTCTGCCGTTGATATACCTCCATGCCATCGTCGCAATCCATCCAGCATCATTTCTCGTAGACTGCCTCTGCCTCTCTTCCCCTCGATCTTTCTAGTTGTCACGATGTTCTCCGGTGCCTCTCTTCTCATCATGTGACCACAAAAAAAAAAGCTATTTGTCTCTTTCTTATTGTTGTTTATAATGTTCTAGTTTCGAAAGAATCATAACAGTGTGAATAAAAGAACAAATAATCACAACATATGTACACATATACGCACCATGTCATGTTATACAATCATAAATGAGCCAGAATGCGAGGAATTCTAAAAAATACATCCAAGCGTGCTAAATAAAATAGAGAACATGGCAACAGCACATTTAAGAGGGACTTCAATGCTAGACTAGGACATAAGAGAGCGGGCATAGAAAAACATTTTGAACCATTTGGAGACCAACATAATGAAATAAATGATAGTGGAAGTAGATTGGTAGAGCTCTGCAGCCAACACGACCTCTATATAACAAACACGTTCTATAAGCACACATACTCACACATAAACACCTAGTATAAATGGTACGACCTAGATACCAAAAGCAACAATTATTTTATATATTAACAAGAAATAATAGAAAGAGAAATACATTAGATGCAAAGGCAGCGCCCAACTAAAGTATAAACACAGACCACAAAGCAGCCGTGACCACAATAAGAACTATCAGAAGAAGAAAGCAAAGAACAGGAAAATAAATGTCATGAGAATCAGTAAGCTTAAAAAACCGCAAAGATGAGGCAGTGAGGGAAAATTATGAGAAAGAACTAACTGAAATCCTTGTAAAATTACCTATAGAAAGAAAAACAGTGGAAGAAGAATGGGAGGTGTTTAAATCAAGCATTTAAAATACTGCAAAAATAAAAAAAAAACACGTGGGACCACGATAAAACGTAAAACACAGATACAAGAAAATAACAAGTTGGTGGAACGCAGAGGTAAAGAAAGCTGTAAAAGACCCACAAAAAAAGTGGCTGAAGAGCAAACAGGTATGTGATTACTTAGAATATAGAATAGCGAGATGACATGTGAAAAGAATAGTAGAGAGAGGACAACAAAAAGACTGGGTGAATATGGAGAAAGACTAATTACAAAATACAAGGAGGCAGCTAGAAATCTCTATATAACAATAGATGCAATGAGAACCAGATTAGAACCCTTTGACCCAACTGAAATAATTAACAGCGAAAATGGAGAACCAATAAGTGCACAAAAACAAATCCTAATAAGATGGAAACAGTACTTCGAACAACTTCTCACCATCCCATCCATGTCACAGGAATTCAAGAAACCGACAAAGAAGTCACCTAAGAACTAGAACCAGACATACTGAAAGAAGAAATTACAGAAGCCGTCAGATAGCTGTTATTGTAGGTTATGGTCTCCAGCTTTATAACTGTAGGCAGAGGATTTCTTTTTTTTTTTTGAGGAGACAATGGCTATGGTCATTGACCAGTATGGTCACTGCTAAGAAGGAAAGCAATGGCAAACTGCCTTCTTTACAGGTGCTTAAGAAATTATGCTTTGCGGTCTCAATGATAATCAGAGAAACGTCGTAAATAGGCGCGGCTTAGGAGCAGCCTTACGCGGTATGGATAGCAATGTCGACCAGATGACTCCAGACCGTCAGCAAGCTACTAGGTGCAAACGATTAATATCATTGAACTTGGAGTGTTAGAAACAAGCTGTGGGAAATACTTAAACAATATAAAGTGGGCACACATCTAACACACCTGTGTAGAAGCTTATAGAACAACAGTGAATGCATAGTGAGCGCAACTGGAAGACACTTAGAACCCTTCACCTTAAGATCCGGAGTACGACACAGTTGTGTCCTGTCCTTTCTCTTGTTCAAAACATATAAAGACAACATATGTAAAGAAATCAGCAAAACAGAGACCACAAGAACACCGCATGACGAGAACACAGAAAAAGAACCATCTGCTAATTACACCATTAGAGAACATATGTTTGCTGACGACCAAACACAAATAGCAAAATCAGAAGCTGAATTAGCAGTAATGTCCGTGGTAAATTAATTACATTGCGTGGTAATTTATGCATGTCCCATCCCATGGGACTTTCCCATGGGATTCCCATGGAAATAACAATCACATGGCCAAGCCTGGCAGGCTTGTTCACGGACATGTTTTTCCGTCTCATCCAATGGTAATTTATGCCCGTCCCATCCCGTCCCATCCCATCCCATCCCTTAACTATTCAGAACATCCCCTTTTTTTCCCATGGGATTCCCATGGCCAAGTCTGTGAATTAGTGACCACATGAATAGTCTAAACCGTTGTTTCCCAACTTTTTTTTAGCTTTGCCCCACCAAAGCCTTTCTAAAATTCCTATGACCCCCATCCCCTAACATACATGCTTTTTAATATTCAAAAATTGAAATGTTCACTAAAGAAACTTGAATGATAGGTTTTAGGAAGAAATCACTAGGAAAATATTGAAAAAACACAGTAATTAAATTTTCACAACATATAATGGAGAACTGAAATTCAAGTACAAACTAATTTTAGTGAAAGTTTTTTCTATATTATGTTAATTATCAGTAATTATTTATTATTTGAATTTAGTGAGATCCTTGCTCTTGATGCTTGCTGCAAAGAGATGTTATGTCAGGTTCCAATTTAGTTAACTTCAGTCTCAAGTCTCCCCGATGCAGCCGATTTTTTTTTTTTTAGCAGCATATCATTTATGGCACTAAATCCGCATTCAGCTAAATATGAAGATGGAAACGGTAACACTAGTTCTCTTGCAACATTTGGTTGCCTTTAGATGTTTGATTTCGGTTTCCTCACAAAGCCATGCCATCGCTCCTTTTATATTAAATAAAGTTTTACTTGACTCATCATTTTGCATTTCTCCGGGTTCTTTTTCATATTGCATATTTGAAATATCAGACAAATCCGCTAACATTGGCTGCATCATCCAAGTTGGGAAATCAATTTGTTTCAAATCAGAAAATCTTTCTTTTAAATCAGCCGATAACATTGTCAAATGATCGACAATAACATATATAGCAGTATCAGTCACTTCAAATTTTTGGAGCCAATGAAACTTTTCAAAATGTTTGTTGTAAATGTCTGACATAATTCAATAAAGTTAATGAAAACAGATATCTTCGCTTTTTTATCGACAGGAGTTTTATTTGTTCCTTGAAGTTGTTTATTTAATATGTTTAGTTTTTCAAAGATATCGGCAAAGTAACTCACAAATGCCTTACCATCGACCGTTAAAAAATTTTTCATTTCAGGTTTGTCTCTTAAAAAATCACTAAGAGTGTCAAATAGTCCCATAATACTTTTCAAGCAGTTCCTTTTCGAGAGCCATCTTACTTCAGTGTGAAGTATAAGTCTCACATGGTCTTCATTTTGTTCTTCACAAATTAATTTGAAGAGACGTTCACATTTGGCACTAGCTTTAATAGCATTGATACACTTTATAACTAAATTTAGTACTTCATTTAGAACAGGCAAAATGTTTTTAGCTACCAGGTTTTCCCTGTGAATGCCACAATGCACAAGAAGCATGTCTGGATTGATTCTCATCTTTCATCAATTTTAAGCAACCATTTTCGTCTCCATCACATTAGGAGCATCATCTGCAGCACAAGATGTTATATTTTTCATTGGTATATTATTTTAGCTTACCATATATATTTTTGGAGGTAGTGGTGCTTTCTAATGATTTACAGAACAACATTTCTTCAGCAAAATCACTTTTATCGATATATCTTACGCAAGTCATAACTACGGCCTCACAGTCTCTCAAAGTTGATTCGTCTATTTGCACCGAGAATTTACTTATTGTTTTCAGCTTTTCAACAAGTTGTATTTCATTATCCTCACTCATTTCGTCTATCCTTCTGCTAACAGTATTGTTACTTAGTAGCATAGCTTTAACGTCTTGGTCATCTTTTTCCAGAACCGTTTTAAGAAATGCTGATATTGATGGTTTTAGTAAATTTTCCCCTATAGTGTGACTTTTCCCAGATCCAGCGATGAGTATGAAATGTGATAACTAGTCTCAAGAGTACGATTGATAGTTGTATTATGAGCAGTAAATAGAGACTTTAATGTTACTCTTTTTTTCAAAATTGTTCTTTAAAGTTTTAAAGTAATTCAAATCTGAATTAATATGAGCATTATGTTGTGTGTGTCTTCTCACTTCTCCATATATAGAGAAGTAATAATGAGAGAGATCAAAGAGATGCCAGGAATACTAGTTGGAGGTTCTGTCACTGTCATTTACTGCCAATATAGTACCTTGCGGTGTAAGGCAGAGGGGTCTTTGAGCCTGAGGAATTAAGGCCGCCTGGCTCGTTCAGTCGCCGCGAACTGTGCAGGTTAGGATTTTCTTTTTGCCCCGCCCAGCCACCCCCCCCCCCCTACACCACAGGAAACAAATCCCACACTTTACCGAGGGATCGAACCCGGGTCTCCCGAAGGAGAGTCCAGTGTTTTAGCCACTCGGCCAGCCGCTCCTCTAGTTGGAGGTAATAAAATACATAATATACGCTATGCAGATGACACAGTATTGGTGGCGGATAAATCAACAGACCTACAACAATTGTTGGACATTGTAGTAACAGAGAGTGCAGAGAAAGGACTCTCCTCGAATATCAAGAAAACAGTAACAAGGGTGATATCAAAGAAAATGGTGACACCAAAATTTGACATAGAAATAGAAGGAAACATTCTTAACCAAGTGGATAATTTTAGATACCTAGGGGCATTTATAACATCAGATGGAAGATGTACAACAGAGATTAAGAGCAGAATAGGGCAAGCAAAAGCCGCATTTCAGAAAATGAAGAGTATCTTATGCAATAAGTCACTATCACTGAATGTAAGAAAGAGAGTGCTGAAATACTATGTAGAACCAGTTTAGCTGTATGGCAGTAAATTTTGGAATGTAAATGAACATCGGTAGAGGATGGAAACACACTACGGTGTGGCTAACACAGCTCTGGGGACCGAGTAACCACCGGAATAAGTGGACAACTCTGCAGCTGAGCAGAGCAGGGCACTCACTTGTCCTTACAGTCGGAAATGGCTGTCAAAAGCAGAGGTAAAAAGACCACCATGTGAATGTGGAAGGCAAGGGGAAACCACCACATTATCTTCCCAAGACTTCATGGCAAAACATAATTAAAAAGAGGGAAAAAAATGGTTAAGAACATGAGACTTAATAAAGAGGTTCTAAAAATAGATAAAGAAATGAAAGAACAATACAGAGTGACTGTGAAAAATAGGTACAATGCAATAACTAAAATACAGAGTATAGATGAACAATGGGAAATGTTAAGGGACTCCATTCATCAAACTAGCAAAGAAGTATTACCAGAGAGAGGCAAAATAGCTAAGAAAAAATGGATGAATGAAGATATCTTAAACCTGATGGACAAAAGAAAACAGTATAAAAATAACAAACAAGAATTCGCTAAGATAAATAAAGAAATAAAAGATAAATGTGGGAAGGCTAAAGAAAGTTGGTTAAACGAGCAATGCAAAAAAATTGAATTAAATTCCATTAAAGATACAAAAAATATGCACAGACAAATCAGTGAGCTTACAGGAAAAAAAATAAGAATAAATACAGGGTGTTTGAAATCAAAAACAGGAAAGATAATATTAGAGGAAGATGATATAATGAAGAGGTGGAATGAGTATATAAGAGAATTATATGAAGGAGAAAGGGCAGAATTAACAGAAGATAGTAACTTAGAAGGTCCACCTATTCTGAAAGAAGAAGTCGCTGACGCTATGAAACGTATGAAGAAAGGAAAAACAGCTGGGCCAGATGAAATCACAATAGAAGAATTAGAAGTATTGGGAGAATTTGGAGTAGATATATTAACCAAAATGTTGAATGATATTTACAGCAGTGGATATTTACCCAGTGATATGCTGAAATCTGTATTTATAGCTATACCAAAAAGACCAGGAGCAATTGATTGTGAAGATTTTCGTACAATTAACCTTATAAACCATATCACTAAGCTTCTACTCAGAATCATAATGAGAAGAACCAAAAAGAAAATACAAATGGAAATTAGTGAAGAACAGTATGGATTTGTGGAAGGAAAGGGCACAAACAATGCAATTTATACATTGCGGACACTAATAGAAAGGTCAATAGAGAAACAGAGGGACATATATTTGTGCTTCATAGATTATACTAAGGCATTTGATAAAGTGAAACATGATGAACTGATTAAAATGTTGGAAGATATCAACACTGATGGAAAAGATTTAAGAATAATAAAGAATATTTACTGGAACCAAGTAGCAGCAATTAAAATGGGAAATAAAGAGGGTAGTTACGAACAGATAAAGCTAGGAGTACGACAAGGGTGTGTCTTGTCACCAGATCTTTTCTCCCTGTATAGCGAAGTAATAATGAGAGAGATCAAAGAGATGCCAGGAATACTAGTTGGAGGTTATAATATAAATAATATACGCTATGCAGATGACACAGTATTGGTGGCGGATAATTCAACAGACCTACAACAATTATTAGACGTTGTAGTAACAGAGAGTGCAAGGAAAGGACTCAACTTGAATATCAAGAAAACAGTAACAATGGTAATATCAAAGAAAATGGTGACACCAAAATGTGACATAGAAATAGAAGGGAAAATCCTTAACCAAGTTGATAATTTTAGATACCTAGGGGCATTTATAACATCAGATGGAAGATGTACAACAGAGATTAGGAGCAGAATAGGGCAGGCAAAAGCCGCATTTCATAAAATGAAGAGTATCTTATGCAATAAGTCACTGTCACTGAATGTAAGAAAGAGAGTGCTGAAATGCTATGTAGAACCAGTTTTGCTGTATGGCAGTGAATCTTGGAATGTAAATGAACAAATTAAGAAGAAATTAGAAGCAACAGAGATGTGGTTCCTGAGACGAATGTTGCGAATTCCTTGGACTGCCAGAGTAACTAACGACGACTGCCTGAAACAGGCTAATGAAACTAGAACATTATATACAACAATAAGACAGAGACAAACAGCTTTCCTCGGTCATGTGATGAGAAGAGAGGCATTGGAGAACATTGTAACAACTGGAAAGATCGAGGGGAAGAGAGGCAGAGGTAGACCAAGAGAAGTGATGCTGGATGGATTGAGACGGTGGCATGGAGGAATATCAGCAGCAGAGTTGATCCAGAAAACCAAAGACCGAGATCTATGGAGAGCCATGAACGCCTACGCCAGCCGGCACGGCACTTGATGATGATGATGAAATGAACAAATTAAGAAGAAATTAGAAGCAACAGCGATGTGGTTCCAGAGACGAATGTTGCGAATTCCTTGGACTGCCAGAGTAACTAACAACGACTGCCTGAAACGGGCTAATGAAGCTAGAACATTATTTACAACAATAAGAAAGAGACAAACATCTTTCTTTGGTCATGTGATGAGAAGAGAGGCATTGGAGAACACAATGACAACTTGAACGATCGAGGGGAATAGAGGCAGAGGCAGACCAAGAGAAATGATGTTGGATGGATTGAGACGCTGGCATGGAGGAATATCAGCAGCAGAGTTGATCCAGATAACCAAAGACCGAGATCTATTGAGAGCCATGAACGCCTACACCAGGTGACTGGGCACTTGATGATGATGATGATGATTATGTTTCGCCTTTAAATGTGCCTTAAGATGATCTCGTTTCATTGATTCGTTGGTCAAGCATTGTTGGCATAAAAGACAAAAAGGTGACCGTTCATCATGGACAGCGGTTATGAAACCAAATTTTAAATATTCCTCCGAATACTGATGAATTTTTTTTCTTGCTTGCACCACTCATTTCGCAATGGGCTGAAATAAATAAATATAAGAACAAGTAAACAATAAAAAAAAAATAACATGAACTGGAGTAAACGTAGACAAAGATTGCATATTTAATTATGTATGGCACATTTACCCCACCGCAAAAAAAAAAAAAAATAAATAAAATAAAATAAATACTTTTTCATTTGACAAATGTTTCTGGAAAATGATGCTTCTAAAACTGAAATTAATAAAAATTACCAATTGACTTTACATACCATTTATATACCACTTATATTTATACAATGTATCCTATTTTTGTGTTAAACAACGAGAATTTTACAACAATTTAAAGAACGCTTATTTCAAATTAACACCAACTGTGAATGCTGAGCGCTACTGCGAAACACTGCATAAACTGAAATTCCGGCACTAAGCATTTCACGCCATTCAGAACAAATAGCATGAAATGCTTAGTGCCGGCCCAGTATAACCATTAGTTCAACTCTAACGTCTAACAATGAAATCACGGCTACTAACCTGGCGGACATAAGTTACTTATACTGGACGTTTACCAAGCTCGAGTAGCGACTGAGAGTCGCCATACGGTTAACTTAAACTTTGGACGAGTCCATTTTCAAATTAAGCCCCTTAACAATCGAATTGCTCCCCTGTGGGGCGTGGTCCCCCACGTTGGGAAACAATGGTCTAAACGTAATGTATAGAGAACAAGCAAAACAAAGGTAAATACTATTACTAAAGAAGAAAAAAACAACAACAACTCGCCTAAACGAACATCCGTTGACAAAAGTAAAGATTTTCAATTATCTAGCAAGTATATCATCAAATGACTAATCGGAAGACGAGATCGAAAACAGTTGTAATAAGGCGTACCAACTCATTGGACAAATGGCACCAATACTAAAGAACACACATATGTCAATAAATACTAAGAAAGCACTTTACAACCCAATCTTCCTACCAACTCTATGTTACCAATGCCAAACATGGACAATGACAGAAAAAGAGAAAAGAAATATTACAACAACAGAAATGAGATTCCTGAGACGAATACCCAATGTATCAAGAAGAGATAAGATCAGAAATTACGAAATCATTACTAAAGTAGTGGTTATAGCTGCGATAAATGTTATAAGAAGGCAGCAAGTCAAATGGTTTGGCCATGAAAGTAGGTTACCAACTAACAGTATACCACGCAATGATGTTCAGACCCGATGGAAGCATAGGAAGAGGCCGACCAGGTAAACGATTGACGCAGGGAATAACAGAGTCATAGGGAATATCGAAACATGAAGCCCATAGGCGGCACTTTCCAGCTATTTATACTTCACCTCGACACCGCAAGGTACAAAAGGAAAATGATAAGATGAGATGATATTACTAAATCTCTCTCTCTCTCTCTCTCTTTCTTTCTCTCTCTCTCTCTCTCTCTCTCTCTCTCTCTCTCTCTCTCTCTCTCTCTCTCTCTCTCTCTCTCTCTCTCTCTCTCTCTCTCTCTCTGAGATTGTCTAAAATCATTTTACTGTCTTAGCAATCCTTGGATTCAATATTATGCCATCTTCCTTTATGTGTCCTTGAGTGAATAAGTATATGCGTATCTAATTAGTATTCCTCAAAACATGGCCTTCGCATTTCACGAATACCTAATGTATTTGCAATCATATTGTACATTTATTTCTTTAATTTTTTTTTTCATCTTATGCATAGTCTTCCATTCCGAATAACTGTGGTGAAATTCCAAGCACCTAAATTTAATATATTTTAAACATTTTATTTGAATAAAGTCTCACGGATTATGTGAATCCAGTGGATCCGCATGAACGTAATTATCTGTATCGTGTGAGATTAGAAGCATTATTAACTATGGGTAAATAGTATACAGTACTCTTGAATTCTGCCCGTTTGCGTATGGTTAAAACTCCACTTGCCTTCCTCTAAATAAGCGGAAACTTATATGCCGTAAGGTGTGGTGGGTGTTTGGGGTTATTGCTGCGCCTCTTATCCGCCGACGGCCACGTCATAAGGTTTTGAATTATTTCACGGACATAGCTGCACCACCGACTATGTCACCCCCTCTCAATGGTCACCGCCTGTGTTGGTCCACAAATATAATCGCAGCTAAACTGTAGACATAATATCTAGAGACCACTCCAACGTCCGCCACACTGTGGACGCGCCTGGTGGTATGCCTGTTGAACGCAAGTCTTATAAACAGTAATATCTCCAAATCATATTGGATAGGAAATGTTATGAAGTACACTGTACGGATAAATAATAAGCTAACTCTTAGCATGGATTAGGTTGGGTTACGTAGAGAGAAGATGGATGGACGATTATAATTTTTATATATGTATTTGTCTTTTTTAAATATCAGTACATGATATTATTACTTTGAAAATTGTACCTCGCATACACAGTGTCGAGACTCCGGATTCAGTTTCTGAAGCTCGTTAATCATTTATAAACACGCTCTGCAAATGTTGACATTAGATTACATGTTGTTTTTCTCCAGTAATTATATAGTTGTATATAGTTGAGTAATGTATAGTATCATCAAGTAGCATCATTAAGTGTTCAAAATGTGATGTGTACATACATATTTATATGGTCGATATGCATTTAAAATGGCTGTTATTGTCGTTCTTTCGGAACAACTATGAGGCAAGAAAACTTGTAATGAAAATCGACAGTGAAGATATAATAATTATCTGTTATCGTCTTTGTTTTTCTACATGAGTATTTACGATCGAATCACATATAACTATACAAATAGATCTTAGTATTTTTTAATGTGCACTGACAAGAGTTTAATATCTGAATTATGCATCTTTAAACGTCACGGCACGATGTGGGTATTTGATGTCAGCAACATATTATTAAAGAACCAGTACTCGATGGTTGACATGGTCAGTATAAAGCAGGTATCCTTTATTCACGTTGGTACCTTGTTAGGTTTGGTCAACACTGGAACCCAGTTAAATAAAAATACTCACTTCTGCGAAGATGATTCGAATAGATTACATCAGAATAGCGAGAAAGGAGTGCTAGACTTACGATACGTCCGTTGCCCTGTAATTCACTTCTCAGTATCCATCATTTTATTAAAGGAATTGTGGTTAATAAATTAGAAGATTTAGCATATCAATGGCAGGAAACTACTCTGAATCTGGCTATACATTAGTCAGTTTCAAAATAAATGATGCAATCATGCATACATTACACATGGGTTGTTTATTGCGCCTTATGTCAAGCAATCAATATTTTCGGGATAGTCACAAATAGTATCAACATTGTATGTTTCATGAAGCAAGGATTCAATGACTCTGTTAACATCAGTCTGTTGGGTAAATGTTTATTAAATGTTGTTACATAAAATTAATTGTAAATGTAAACTTCTCCAAATTATATTTGTAAGTTATAGATCGGGTGTCAGGATCAAGAAACGGATGGGATCAATCTTGGGTGAACGGGATGCCATTCTTCACATGGGTTCATGAAACTCTGAGCCACACATTATTGCCACAGAGTTACCACAATAGTTTATAAATTCAACAACATTTTCCAACGTATAAACACGAACGGTAGCAGCACCACATGCAACAGGTGTTGTCACTGTATTGATAGTTGCTCTTGCATTTTATGTTTTTATTCTTGGGAAAGATAGGGCAGGTACATGTAAAGGACTGTAGGTTGCTATAGACAATGTGGGTCAGGGCTGCAGATAAACAGACTATATATCATCAACCTACACAAAGCAACAGTATTATAGTGCTCGTTAAATACACACGTTGTCAATTAAAAGGTATCTGATATCACAGCAAACGGCAGTGTGATCATTGGGTTAAGTACTTGGTAATAACTACTGACTCAAGGATCACGCGAGTAGTTGAGAGGACCAAGAAGGGAGTCAATGGACTGGATGTGAAGGCAGTGGTGGACAGAGAACAAAGAATGTTATACACATTTAACTAGCATCCGATCAATTCGGAGATTGACTATAGTCTGAGAATGCTCATTGTTTCTCGTAGCCACCCGATGAACCTAGAATGCATTCGCACGAGACCAGGCGCGCTTGACTGTATAAAGAATACATGATTATATTACAGTCAAAAACTATTGGCCCTGCCATACATACTTTGCATTTACTAACTGATCCTATACCCCCCCCCCCCTCCTTTATGACGCGCTGGGTGATGCCTAGGGACAAAGCCTGGACAGAGGCAGGTAATGTATCGCACACAAGGAAGATCCAAATCAGTCAAATGCATAAAATGGATAGGATACCGAGAGAAGAAGAACAGTTACGACGCCCCATAACAATAACGCATTGCATTCACGTATAGTTATACGTATATTAGTCTGAGGTTGACTGTAGTTTCCGGGCAACAATTTATGCAATATGAATGACACAAGCATATGTAGTTACACACTGATGAGTCTGTGGTAGGAGGTAAAACGAGATCGTATGGTTTTGTTACACAGGCGGAAGGACACTGTTTAAAATATAAACGAGCTCGGGATAGATTAGTTTCCGGGTGAATTGGCTAGCATTGGTATGCATCGTGGAGAGTAACTTACCACTGACTCTGCATGCACGTCTGCGGACCAAGGATCAGGTTGATAGATGAGCTGCCGGTTCCCATCTTGGTAGAGAGCTACTTTACCATAAAGATGGTGTTGTGAAGTCTCTGTACGATCGGTCGAAAGCTGCAACTGAACAAACGGGATATCTATATACGGAAAGACTTGGTGAAACGGGAGTGTGTAGTGGCCCAGGAAATAGTCTAAGCCTCGATGGAAAACTGACTGATATTGAGCATCAGTACAGCCCAGAAAAGGCCTCTGGTTGATGATGAGCATGATGGTGTGATTCTGGTATACAGACCCCTGGAACCGTGTCTGCGATACAGCGTTATACACTCATGTGAATTCCATCATAGGTAAGGGAATGTCAGTATGGAGTGAGTGCGTTCCATTTATTAACGCAACCTATCGTTGTGTATTTTCTTCCATATTTGCACATGAAGGTGTGGCTAAAATAATGTCATTATGTTTACAGGTTTGTCTATTTCTGATTTAACTAGCCTTGTGACAATGGTTATGATATGCATCTTCATATCCCCCACATTTGCTGTAGAAGATGTTCCTTTCGAAAGTCTTGACGTCGGCTACTTGGTATCTAGCATACCACATTTTGCTTTCGGCAGAGTCAGCAGTTGTATCACAGCCGTGATTACCCTGGAACGATGTCTGAGTATAACGATTCCCTTACAGGTAAACGCACCTCAATAAGTTATATATGCATTGCATGTTCAAGTTCATATACATAACTCCCAATTAATTATAATTGTACGGAAAACGCAATATCGTGTCTGTATGTATAATTAGCCCCTTGTAGATTAAGTTATTTGATTTGCTGTCTGCAGAGCTAATACTTTATTTTTTCTCCTCCCCTCCCCCATTTTATCCTCAATGGGGCATACGCCTTCAACCAACTCCCATCCCTTCTATCATTAGTTATCCCTTGCAGATCCTTCATGTCTTCCCGATATTATTTATTTAAATTTCTACGTATCTTTCTCATGTGCTGTTAGTCATCCCTCTATTGCTTGAGCTACGAGTTCCATGCAAAGCACTCTCTTGTTATACTATTGTCAGATTTTCCCAAAGTGTGTTCTATCTACGGCCAGCTTTTTTATTTACCTCTTGTATCACTGGTATGTGACAAGCTCTCCCGAGGTGTTCCATATTGGCGAGTCTGTCATATCATTTTAGTCATTGTAGATAATTTCTATTCATGTTAGTTGTTCTCCCCTTTTCTGATGCATGCAATATAGCTCATTCAAAGTTAGAATTGAACATTCTAAGTTTCGTGACAATGTCAATTTATGTAGACTTTCACATAATGCCCAGTACTACAAACACTCCTCAAGCATTATGCATGTGTATTCTCACATATTTATTTGATCCGCCGGGTCCATGACTAAGTTGTTTTTTTTTTAAATTTATAAAATGGTATGGGTGCCAGTCGTTCTGAAAACAATGGCAAACAAGTGAACGTAAACTTGCCCAGCAATGGCGAACAGCTAAAAAATGCTGAGGTTGACTGCAACGTCCAGTAAAAGGTATGGGATTAACTTTTTAATATTTGATCGACGATCTTTATCTACTGTCACAAGGCTGTTCAATTGTTCTCAGAATATTGACGTATTTTGCAAAATATCTAACGAAGTGAAAACATTGGTTATTGGTCAAAGCAACACTTCTTGCTATTCATTGGCACCTTTCCGTCTTGACAGACGATAGTTTGGTACATTGTGCTTCAAACAGGCTTAATAACTACGATCCATGGCGGTGGCGAGTGTGGCTGGTAAGGCCAATTCTTGCTGCAAATGTTTGCCCACAGTAGGTGCATGTGAAAACATGGTCACTTCCACCTTTTTGCACCATCTTACGTCTCTCACGCTCTGTGTGTGCTTTATCTGCAATCATTTTCTCCTTTGTCTTTATTCCATTTCTGATAGTTGCCCTCCATGCAACACGTTCAACGGCGACGTGCTTCCAATGTGCATTATCAATGCCTGTATCAATCATGTCCCGCTTACACACATCTTTGTATCGTAGTAGAGGCCGACCCTGAGATCTCCTACCCGTCTGTAATTCACCAACAAAAGATGTCCTTTGGTATTCTACCATCATCCATCCTCCTAACGTGTCCTATCCATCTAAGTCTATGAAGACTGAGCATGGAATGCACCGTCACACAACCTGATCTTTCCAATACTTCAGTATTTGTGATTTTGTCTTGCCACTTAATACCAAGTATTCTTCGCAGACACCGCATATGAAAGCTGTTTAAACGTTTCTCTTGGCGTGAGTAAGTTGTCCAGGTTTCACTGCCATAAAGAAGAGTACTAAGGACACAGGCTTGGTAGACGAGGACTTTTGTTTTGTCAGTGTTCATTGTTGTTGCTGCCTTGCCAATCCTGATGTTGATTTCCTGATCGAGGGATAATTTGCTATTTACCTCTGATCCTAGATATGTAAAATGGTCTACTATCTCCAGTTCGGCATCGTCAATAAAGATTGATGGTACACCATGTACACCTTGTGACATAATCTGTGTCTTCCTTTTGTTAATTGTTAAACCAAATTCAGAACAAGCATTAGAGAATGCAGATAGTAGATGTTGTAATTCTTCCTCAGAGTGGGTCGTAATCGCAGCATCATCCGCAAAAAAGCAACTCTCTGATTAGTACCCTGCTAATTTTGGTCTTGGCCTTCAATCTCTGAGCATTATAGAGGCCACCAACTGAGCGTGAGTGAATGTATATACCGTCATCCTGATCACGAAAGGCATATTTCAGTAGAAGTGAACAGTATATCCCAATGAGGGTGGGGGATAATACACAATCTTGCTTAACTCCACTCTTGATTTCAAACTCTTCTGAAGTTGAGCCATCAAACTTGATTATACCCTTCATGCCTGTGTGGAACGATTCCACAATGGACAGAAGAGTTGGTGGGCAGCCAATCTTCTTTAGTGCTTTGAACAGACATTCACGACTGACCAAATCGAATGCCTTTGTCAGGTCGATGAAGGCAATAAACAGTGACTGATTTTGTTCCCGGCATTTTTCTTGCATCTGTCGCAATGAGAATATCATATCAATGGTAGACCGGTTCTGACGGAAGCCTCACTGTGATTCGGGGTAGACTTGATCTCCCAGGACTTGAAGTCTGTGCAGTACAATTCTGGCAAATACTTTCCCAAAAATACACAGAAGTGAGATACCCCTATAGTTGTTACAGTCGCTCCGATCTCCCTTGTTCTTGTACAGCGTTATGATGTTTGAATCTTTGAAATCCAGTGGGACTTGTCCTTCTCGACAGCATAGCTCTATTAGCTGGTGGATCTGTAGAGCGAGTGTGTCTTGCCCACTCCTGATTACCTCTATTGGAATCCCATCCTTACCTGGAGCCTTGCCAGATGCAAGCTCATTTATAGCACACTTAACTTCTGTTATAGTGGGAAGTGTGTCCAGGTGGTCAAGAGTTGGCAGGGCCTCTATGGCATTGAGGGCATCATCGGCTAGTTTTGTCTCACTTGAGTAAAGCTCTAAATAGTGCTCAACCCATCTATCCATCTGCTGTTTCTTATCAGTAATGATTTCTCCAGTCAAGGTTTTCAGCGGTGCACTTCTTTTGATCGTTGGACCACAGGCTTTCTTTATCCTTTCATACATGCATGTTGCTATAGAACTGAACTAACGTGTTAAAAGGGTAATAGGCTTGACGGCCTGCGAATACATGCCTTTTAGCGATGAATAAACAGTGCTACAACACTTGCTGGTCTGGATAAAACGGTGGTCAGTATAAGATGGTTTAGTCGTAAAGCTGTGAATGATAACTGTGACTATGTGTGTCAATTGTTTCATCTAGTGGTTCTCCAGTGGTTCTCAACCTTTTTTGACTCATGCTCCCCTTTATCATATGTTCAGAACGTCATTCCACCCCCAGCTCCCTTTCGAATTTCCTCCCTATAAATCCCCTCCCCACCCTTACACAGTATACACAAAAATGGAGGCTATATTTAATAACACATACAAGTCTAGACATCTACATAAAACGTGATTTGCAAATCTATATCTATAAAAGACGATGTATGTCTGTATGTCCGTTCTTTATGCGTTCGATAACGGTCCATCCGATTGAGATGAAATTTTCTACATGCTTTCTTTTCATTCCCGTACAGCCAACTGTCATAGTGTGTTAGTGTACAATCAGCTATTTACTTACTAAAATTTAATATTTAAATTTACATTATCATTTCTATATAGCGAGCGGACTTAACTTAAGAAAAGTTATTTCAAGGGGCATAACTTTTAATATCATTGCTATATATTTTATATATAGATTGTTGCATTGTTTTCAAAGATTTATAAAATCTTTGTCTACAGTTATTTACAGGCATATGAGGTATAATAAATAATGATATAATCTTTAAGGCATTTTCTAAGTTTTCATAAAAGTAATGCATCTATTTAAATAGTGAAAATTTTCTAACCCATCTTTTTATTTTTCTTCAACAGCACATTAATTTTTTTTGACATTCTCATATGTATGGCGCGTTACACCCACGTTGGGTATTTATGATGCCCATGTTAAACATTTCCTCAACGAGTTACTTTTCATGGATTTTAATGCTTATTGTTCTTTTGTTGTCAAAGAATTGCTTCATAAGAGATGTTGAATGAAAGAATGTATGAGAGGAAATAGAGAAGAAGGGCGGAATGTTGAACGGGCCTGCGTGCCAAATTCTTAACCCTTTGAAAATAAAGCTTTCGTTCGTTTAAAAAAAAAGTAATTTTTTGTGAGAGAAAGTTAGTTGCATATCGTTTGCAGTACTCTGCATTCAACCCACCGCCCACCATTTATTGGCTGTTTGTGATATCTTGGTAAGTTTACTTTAGATAGATCTCTTCCAATCATATTTCTACTATCAATCTATCTATTCTTCTATTCTATCTATATTTTTACGGGAACGGGCCGAACATAGATAGATAGATAGATAGATAGATAGATAGATAGATAGATAGATAGATAGATAGATAGATAGATAGATAGATAGATAGATAGATAGATAGATAGATAGATAGATAGAACGATGAACTTTATTTTTAAAGGGTTAAGAATTGGACACGCAGGCCCGTCTAACATTCTGCCCTTCTATCACTCTCTTTCATACATTATTTCATTCACACATCATTCAAGGCTAACGAAGAACAGCAACAATATAAAAGATATGCATTATAAAGGCATGGGCAAAATGCGAACATCAAAACTACACGACACAGTAATATTAGATAATGGTCTGACACTTGTTATTAGCCATGTGGAATATACTGGCCTACAAAACGGGGACTGGCTTTTATACTATGGTTTTGTTATTATTGTTATTATCTCTATTATTAAGGGGGAAGGTAATCCGTATTTGAATAGTGTTCGAATAATTTGCGATTAAATGAATAGGGTTTGGTAATGTCTTTGATTTCTTGTGGAAGATTGTTCCACAGCTGAGCTGCAGAGTACGTTACGCTTGTTTTGTATAAGTCAATCCTAGGCTTCGGAATGTGTAGTATATTTAAACGTTTACTGTGTCTAGCATTATATTTAAACAATGGCCAAAGGTAATTTGGGGTATTCCGATGCAGGATTTTGTGAATTAGTTTAGCTTTATTGAAAAGCAGGCGTATGCGGAATGGTAGTAACTGAAGGCGTTTATACAGGCTAGGATTGTCAGATAAATGTTTGTTATAAGTTAGACTCATGGCCCGTTTCTGTAGTGAGTAAAGTCGCATGGTGTTTGAATTAGAACATCCGTTCCAGATTGTAGAGCAGTAGTCAAAGTGTGTCTGTATATGAGAAGTATAGAATAGTTTCCTTGTGTCCTCATCAAGGAAGTTTTTAATTTTGGCGAGTTGGTAGACTTTTTTCGCTGTTTGTTTAATAAGCACTTGAACGTGGAAATTAAAGGTTAGGTTTCTATCAATGAATATGCCTAATGTTTTGTGCTCAATTACACTTTCTACTGCCATGTTATCGATGTGAAGTTTAAGTGATGTGTGTGAGCTTAGAGTTTGAAGTCTTTGTCTGGTTGTTAGTAATATTGATTTTGTTTTAGTGATGTTAATTTGCATACGGTTTGAATAGCTCCACCTAACTACATTGTTTAATTCTTGTTGTAAAGACGACTCCAGTAAATACAGTTTTCAGCATTTGTGTACACTGTACAGTCGTCTGCAAATAGATCGCAGGACGACGAAAGATGCAAAGGTAGATCGTTAATATATATGGCAAATAATAGAGGGCCAAGAATAGAGCCTTGCGGTACTCCAATATTGAAGGTAGTGGTTTGAGACAGACATTTATTATGTGATACTACTTGCTTTCTGTTTGATAGAAAAGATGATATTAGAGTGACTACATTAGGGCCAATTTACATTGTCTCAAGTTTTTTAATTAAAATAATATGGTCTATCATATCAAATGCTTTCTTGAAATCAATACACACAGTTCCACATAGGCTGTTGTTGTTTATATTCTGGTGCCAATTTTCTATCATGTTTGTTAGGGCCGTATGGCAAGAATATTTTGGTCGAAATCCTGATTGGCTGTCAACAATAAGCTTGTTGCGAACTAAATACTGTAATGTTACTTTATGGATGTGTTTTTCTAGTGGCTTAGATAGTGATGATAGTAAGGAAATGAGTCTGTAATTGTTCGGGAGAGCATTGTTCAATGAACCAAATTTAAGAAGAGGGTACACTTTAACGATTTTGAGAGCTGATGGAATGTGGCCTTTGGTGAGACACTGATTATATACATAGGTTAGTGATGTACAGATCACTGGCGCAGCACAACGGAGAATCCGGTTGCTGATCCCATCTAACCCAGACGAGGTTGTGTTTTTTTTAGGTTACTGAGGTAAGTGAATACTTCAGTGATTGTCATTAGCGGTATGTCGGAAAGAATATCGCGGGGGCATCTATTCTCACAAAACAATGACTATAAAGATAAGTTGCAAGGAGAACTAGGTATTGAAGCCTTTCAACTGGTCTATGTCAGTTTCTAAAAATATTACTGTATTGGTCGCGTGTAATATGATTTGATGGTAAAGAATTTCGGAAGTTATACTTGTTTGTCAAGGTGTTAATTGCCTTCCATATATCCTTACTATTTGTTTTATTCATTACTAAGTTCTTAAAGTAATTGTTTCTAAGAGTACGGTATGCACTGAGATCCCGCTTTTTATGTGCTTTATCGCTGTCTCTCATAATTTCAAGTATTTCCTGAGTGATCCAAGGTGGCTTGACGTGGTGTTTTACTCGAACTTCCTTGACTGGCACATGTCTATCAAAAACATCAATAAAGGTTTTCATCCAGAATTCCAGAGCATCAGCCGGGTCAGGAAGCTGATAAACATTGTCTAGAGGTGAACTGAGCAAGTCCTGTAAAAATGCGGTTTGGTTGCAATTTTTGTAACTTCTATATTTTACACTTATGAGGTTATGTTTAGGAGTTTTAATTCCTTTTTTAGACCACGTGCAGCATATTGGGTAGTGATCGCTCATTGCACAAATGGGTACGGTGCATTCTATGATGTTGTCTGAGCAAGTTACATAAATGTGATCTATGACTGTTGAAGATGACTTTTCTACTCTAGTAGCTTCTTGCACTATTTGTTGGAAATTGTATGATGCAATTATATCTCCCCATATTATGTTGGATTTGTTGGTGTCAATGTTAAAGTCTCCGAGTAGTATAATTTCCTTCCCGGAATCGAAAACCACATCCATCATGGTAGTGAAGTTTTCATACCAGACGTGCCCAGCACTGGGATTTCGATAGAGGTAGCTAATTATCAGGGATGTGCGGTTTTGAAGTTTTAGCTCTACCCAAATACATTCTATTTCGCAAGTTTCAAAGTCTAGCCTACGGTGAGCATTTAGTAAATTAGAAACATAGGTTACTATGCCTGTCTCTTGTTTCCTATAGGGATCCCTTCTAACAACTTTGTACCCTTTAATAGAGATGTCCTCATCTGAAATGTTATCATTAAGCCTACTTTTACTAAGGCCGAATAAATGAACATTTTGATTAAGAATAGAAGATAACTCTGGTAGCTTGTTAAATAAGCTGCAAATGTTTAAGTGTCCAAGGCGTATTCCTGACTTATTGAACCAGTGTTGCCACTTCTGAGACATTTCATCCATGAAGAAAGTGTAAATTAGTCAAAGTTAAGCAAAAATACAAGATCATAAAAAAATCACAATTACAATAACTTACAAAATATCAGTAATACAAATCGATAAGTGAATGGCAATATTATAACGATATAACTAATTAGACCAACGAATATAATGCAAACAAGGAACAAAACGAATTAAAGAACAAAGAACAAATAATTAACCTGAAAAAACTACTTCACAAGCTAAGTAACCAACTGTTATCCGAAAGAATCAATAAATGACTATACAAGTCAATGTCTCTGTTTAAAGCGGGGAGTGAAGACCCCCTCACTCAGAGTATAAACGAGATAAAAAGTATTATAAAAGATATCTAACTAAGTGTCAATCTCTGTGACCTCAATACGAGTCAATGTTTACAGCCACGTACAATCCAATACGTTGCTATATAAATAAATAACCAAGTATGCGCATAAACTTTCTAGGAGAGGCTCTTTCTTGTACCGAGATCCGGTATTACTTTGTGCGGAATTGCTAGTAAATACAAGGCTGTGTAGGTCCTTGGTACAGCGACATCATAAGTGCCTGACGAAGTGAAGCTAGGCTAAACCGTGTGAGGTATAACAACTCTGGGTTACATTGGAATGGATACTGTTGATTTCTCACGGGTGTGTAACGACTTCCAACTACAGGCTATGATTCGTGGCTAACAGTAGGCTGTGGTAGCACGTTGTTGTTACTACTGGATTGATCCTTGCTGTGGAGAAGAGGGAACGTATCTTCATAATTATCACCCTCCTGTATGAAAGAGGGCGTATTGTACGGATTTGGTGTGGTGAAAATGTTCCGTCTGGCTTGGATATCAGGTGCCGTGGTTATGAGTGGTCTGCTCTATTCTGGCCTATTTGTACTTGAGTTTGAGGTGGTGTAGCTAAAAGTGTCCTACGCGATCCAGTGTTGGATGTAGGTTGTGTACGTTCTGGGTATTTAATATTTTTGGCGAGCAAGCTGGTGCCCAATGTAGACAAATGTACTTGATCCTTATAAAGTCGCTTTTTAGGTGCTCCAGTCTGTGAAGTAAACGCCGGTGTGTTTTTGATGAACTGTATGTTGTTGTGAGAACTGTGTTCAGTTGAGTTGGTGGCGGACTCGTGCTGTAAAGTTTCTATTTATTTTCTTAGCAACATATTTTCCTCTCTCAGGAGCGTGATTTCTTCTTTGAGAGCAATGTAGTCACTGCTGGTCTTGCTATTAGCTGCAATGTTCGCTGTAATAGTAGCAGTGAGCGCCTTTAAGAATTGCTCTATTACCTCAATGCGCCTGTGACAATCGCACGATTGTCCATTGATAGTTGGCGTGTTATCTAAGGCTGGTATTTGTTCTGCTACTCTTACGTTGGTCTCAACGTTGTTTTGGAGGTGCTCCATTGGATATTCAATGGCCAAGAGTATTGATGGGGTAGCTGACCTCGTGTTGATGGTATTGTCCTGTTCATTCATTGTATGTGTTAGTTGAGAAACATTGTCTACAGTGATGTCCACAGCTGTAGTTATGGGCTGTGTAGATTCTGAGTCCTCACTCGAGACGAGCATGTTGATATCTTGTGTCTTTGATATGTCTCTACTCGTGAATGTAAGTATTGAGTTCTCCAGCTCGACAAAGTCTAATTTTAGCCAAGAGTTAATGTTTTCAACGTTGCCCTGAGCTAGTAACTTGTTCTTCGAATGATATAAGTGTATTGTAAGGACTGACGTCGTAATCAGATCTTCCACGTAGGCCTCGCTTCTATCTTGTCTGTGTTGGATTCGTTCAGGCTTGTAATAATTGATGAGGCACATCCGAAATGCTTCATAATGGAGTGTATTGTTAAAGGATACTGTAACACATTGGCCAGAGTTGGTGTGTTGGACGACTCGGCCGACTGGATTAGCACATCTGGCTAGCTTGGTCTTCACCGCCTTCTCTTTGTTTAGTGTGTATGGTTTATTCACGGCCGATCGTAAACCGAAACTTGTTTTAACACCAGTCACCTCCAGAGAGGCCTCTCCTATCGATGACATTACTGCATCATGTTATCAAACCCGTTTGAACAATGCAGCGAACTCATTGTAGTCTAGACGCGCCGCGGGCTTTTGAAGTCATGTGTTGCGGTTCGTTTGTTTTGATAATTGAGACAATAACACAGAGCTGATCAGGAACTTGTGATATAGTTTGCTGAGGACATACCACGCGATAGTCAAGCATAGTTTAATCACACGTTGTCGTTAATCGATAATCGGTAGGTTTCAAAATTGAATGAACCTTACCGTCAATTTATCAAAGAAATCCTCATTTCACTAAACCACAGTCATATAAACTTAAGATATTAATTCGTATTAGATCCAGTTTTAGAACTAACACAATGATATACACAGCATCTCGATTGAAATAGGCAAAACTTTGATAAATTCTATAAAAACTGGGAGAGCTTGTGAAAACACGTCCGCTCGTAACCGGATTGATAGATAGATATATCTTAAGTTAAGTCCCCTGGCTATAGATAGATAGATAGATAGACAAACAGACAGACAGACAGACAGACAGACAGACAGATAGATAGATAGATAGATAGATAGATAGATAGATAGATAGATAGATAGATAGATAGATAGATAGATAGATGGATGGATAGATAGATGGATGGATTGATAGATGGATAGATAGATAGATAGATTGATAGGTAGATAGATAGATAGATAGATAGATAGATAGATAGATAGATAGATAGATAGATAGATAGATAGATAGATAGATAGATAGATAGATAGATAGATAGACTGATAGTCAGGAACGGGAACGGGAGCTTATATGACTACGTATATGAATTAAATGAGATGCTCCCCACCAGGGCCTGGGCGAAGTCGGGCTGGGGCGGACAGACAGACAGACAGACAGACAGACAGACAGACAGACAGACAGACAGACAGACAGACAGACATATCCCCGCCAGGACCTGGCCGAAGCCGGGCCGGGTCAGCTAGTCTTCTTCTTCTTCTTCTTTCGTTCGCTTGAAATATGTCTATAACTGCAATGCTGTCTCTTGTATGAATTGAACTGTCTTTTTCAGTTCACACAGCGGTCCATAGAGTTTATCTTCCACTGTCGTCTCTCTAGGCCAGAAGGTTTGCCTAGATATGTTATATTTTGGGCAGTCTTGGAGTATGTGCTCTGCTGTCTGCGACGCCAATCCACATGTGCACATGGCTGTTTCACCAATCTTGAATTTTGTATACATGTGGTTGCGTAATCTATTGTGCCCTGTTCTGAGGCGCAGAATAATGACTTGTTCTGGTCTATCCATACGTGGTAGTCATCTTGAGCAGGTTTTGGTGGCTTTCTGACTGATTTGATCATTCTTTTCTTTTGGTGGTATGTAACGGGCACATCCAGGCTGTTCTTCTTTGGCTCCTTCCTTAGCCAATTGATCAGCTCTGTCGTTTCCGGGTACTCCACAGTGGGATGGTATCCACTGTATGGTGACCTTATGCTGACTGCTAAGTTCAGAAAGTAGTGTCCCTAGTACTGGTAATTTCCCAGACAGGAGCGCCTCGAGTACTGATTTTGCATCTGTCAATAGCACCACAGGTTGTGTACCATTGCTGGTATTTAGTAATTTCTCTGTTGCTATCTTGATTGCCTCAATTTCAGCATCGTAGTTATGGCAGTACTTTCCTGTCGGTACTCTAGCTGTGTCCCTGTATTATTTGGGTATTCTATGTACACTCCCGCTCCTCCATTTCGAACAGCATTTTGTGCTGACCCATCTGTGTAGACTCGGATCCAGAGGTCCTGTGGGTATTCTTCATCAAGGAAGCTGAGAGTGGCTGTTCTGCGCTGCACACTGTTCTGTTCTTCCTTGTCAAATATTCCTCTCAATTTTGTCTGGATTTGTAATGATAGTCTATGCTCATCTTTCCATGGAGTTCGCTCTGGAATAGTTGTTAGGGGGATACCAACTGTGGGCAGATCGGTAGGTTTCTCTGCAGAGTCGTTTGGCCTGGTGGATAAAACTACTTCTTTTCAACCGCCCCATAGCTTAGGTTTTCAAATCTGTTCTTCATAGGGTGGCCTGGCAAGCTGAGGAACTTTTCTGCTTGTATTAGCGTTTTCGTATCTCTGCGCTCACTCAGTGCTTGTGTCATCCCCATCTTCTCCATTTCCACTATAGGGGTTGATCTCATCCCTCCTGTGGTGACTCTAAGTGCTTGATTTTGCACTTTGTCCAGCTCTTGTAGTGTGGTTTTTGCTGCCGAACACCACGCAGTTGACCCGTATTCCAAGTATGTTCGTATAGCTCTGTTGATAAACTTTGCTAAGTATTTTCCCACTGGCTCC
>JACEFZ010011655.1:0-87500 GCA_014155875.1 Cepaea nemoralis | reverse complement strand
TACTGACATAACTATGATGCTGAAATTGAGGCAATCAAGATAGTCACAGAGAAATTACAAAATACCAGCCATGGTACACAACCTGTGGTGATATTGACAGATGCAAAATCCGTATTAGAGGCGCTCCTGTCTGGGAAATTGCCAGTTCTAAGGGCACTTCTTTCTGAACTTAGCAGTCAGCGTAAGGTCACCATACAGTGGATACCATCCCGCTGTGGATTCCCCGGAAACGAAGAGCTGATCGATGGCTAAGGAAGGAGCAAGAGAAGAAACAACCTGATGTGCCCATTACATACCACCAAAAGAAAAGAATGATCAAATCAGTCAGAAGGCCACCAAACCTACTCAAGACGACTACCAAGTTATGGACAGACCAGAACAGGTCATTCTTCTGCGCCTCAGAACAGGACACAATAGATTACGCAACCACATGTATACACAATTCAAGATTGGTGACTCAGCCATGTGCACATGTGGTTTGGCGTCGCAGACAGCAGAGCACATACTCCAGGATTGCCCAAACTACAACATGTCCAGGCGAACCTTCTGGCCTAGAGAGACAACAGTGGAAGATAAACTCTATGGACCGCAGAGTGAACTAAAAAAGACTGTTAGATTCATACAAGAGACAACTTTGCAGTTATAAACATATTTCAGGCGAACGAAAGAAGAAGCAGAAGAAGAAGAAGAAGAAGAAGAAGAAGAAGAAGAAGAAGAAGAAGAAGAAGAAGAAGAAGAAGAAGAAGAAGAAGAAGAAGAAGAAGAAGAAGAAGAAGAAGAAGAAGAAGAAGAAGAAGAAGAAGAAGAAGAAGAAGAAGAAGAAGAAGAAGAAGAAGAAGAAGAAGAAGAAGAAGAAGAAGAAGAAGAAGAAGAAGAAGAAGAAGAAGAAGAAGAAGAAGAAGAAGAAGAAGAAGAAGAAGAAGAAGAAGAAGAAGAAGAAGACGAAGAAGAAGAAGAAGAAGAAGAAGAAGAAGAAGAAGAAGAAGAAGAAGAAGAAGAAGATGAAGAAGAAGAAGAAGAAGAGAAGAAGAAGAAGAAGAAGAGAAGAAGAAGAAGAAGAAGAAGAAGAAGAAGAAGAAGAAGAAGAAGAAGAAGAAGAAGAAGAAGAAGAAGAAGAAGAAGAAGAAGAAGAAGAAGAAGAAGAAGAAGAAGAAGAAGAAGAAGAAGAAGAAGAAGAAGAAGAAGAAGAAGAAGAAGAAGAAGAAGAAGAAGAAGAAGAAGAAGAAGAAAAAGAAGCAGCAGCAGCAGCAGCAGAAGAAGAAGAAGAAGAAGAAGAAGAAGAAGAAGAAGAAGAAGAAGAAGAAGAAGAAGAAGAAGAAGAAGAAGAAGAAGAAGAAGAAGAAGAAGAAGAAGAAGAAGAAGAAGAAGAAGAAGAAGAAGAAGAAGAAGAAGAAGAAGAAGAAGAAGACGAAGAAAATGGCATTGTCAAATGCGGCAATGTTCGAGAATATGACGTTTGGCTATGCTAAAAATGTATATTTCGTTGAAGGACATGTTTATCTGGGCGATACTACACATTCAACACACACACGTCTGTGACGACGGTTAATTGAGAAAACAAAGAGATTACACAAGCAGTCCTTGCTTCAACGAATGTTTACTTCAATCTTAACACAAGTATAAATACCAAGAAAGAATCACTCATCTTACCATACGTCGACTATTCATCAATTTTGTGAACCTGCGACGTATAGTTGATAATGGAAGCCTCGTTGCCTATCACTATATTATACTTTCATCTGTTCATCAGCAACAAGATTTTTTTTTCTGCAAATCCTATTAACAGGACATTGTAGCATTTTTCAGCTGCTGTTGATGCCTTTTACGTTCAGTAGTTTGCCAATGATTTTTAAACGACCGGCTAATATACCTTTCGTAAGAAACAACGCGACGCGATCCGCTGCCGAATCTCGCGCAGCTATATTTCGTACGTAGGTATACGGGATTGTAAACAGCGTCCATAACACCTTCGCCATGGAGACCGGCAGGACAACAATATACATAAATTGTTTATCCTGTAATAACCCCTGATGGAGTTGTTGCTATAATTAAAGAATACATAAATAAATATTACATTCGGCTTGTGTTTCTTTTTATCTGTAGATAAAGAGCATTGTCACTCCTAAAAGAACAGCCGTGATCATCATCTTCATCTTCATCGCCTGTACGTTCAGTTCTGCTCCTACATATACTGTCAACAGTTTGGGGAGTGTATTTTCCACTGCAAGAAACAAAACCATTCTTGGTCTAATCTTTCATCCAAACCGAAACCAGGTGGACAAGATTGCATCTTCCGTTAATAGCTTTGTAATACCTTTGTGTGTATTTGTTATTATCACAGCGTGTACAACAATTCTGTCACTCCAATTACAAAAACATACACAATGGCGACAATTAAATGTTACTATGGAACAAGCTGTGACATTTACCAGCCGCAACAAGAAGATTGCACAGATGGTTATCCTAATTTCTACATTATATATTGTTTGTTTTTTACCAACTACAGTCTTCTTGTTAGCAATGATGTTTGAGTCATCACTCTTCATAAACGGTAAATATGTACATGTGAGCCAATTAATATATGGTTTCACCTATGTAATGGAATCTGTGAACTCGTCTATGAATATCTTCATATATCACAACATGAGTAGCAAATACAGGGACACCTTTACCAAAATGTTCCTGGCAACACATCACGGCCTTGAAAATGCGCGTGCACATTAAAGAGGACGTTGTTGCAGTCGTGTTAACATTTCAAACACGCAAGCGTACATTCAGATGCTAAACGATTTTATTTTACAAATCAGAATGCGGTTTGTAGTAATAACACATCGTCTTTAATGATTACAGAACATTCCCTCCGCCAGAATACAAGCCATCCTTCCGGTAAAATTGCAATCGAATAATTGTGTTTTTCGCAGAGGTAAGCTGCTTTGCGCATTTCTGAGGAGGATATGATGTTTTCCGTAACCGATTAAGAAGGTTTTTCGCAAGAAACCACGGACGCCAGATGGTGAATGGAATTGTGAAGACAGCCGAGAGATAGTTGTTATGAAGCCGCTCAGCTCGGCCTTGAATAATGATGATGCTGATCTGGTGCAATATGTCAGGTCTTAGTCAGATATGACTAAGTTATCGTATGGCAGTAGCCGGTACTGCCTGCTTCTTTTAGCACCGAATGTTGGGTGACGCTTACCAAACCCAACAACCAACATTATTCCAATGGCTTCGGGCGTAAGAGCGCAATTGGGAGGGTACAAGCCTTATCTTGGTGTGAGGAAATGCAACCTAAAGACTAAATGTCATGGCAGGGCAGACCAAGCCATAAGCCTTGGTTTTGTAACTGGTCTAGGAACGAAGCTCCTAGAGGCGGACAGTTAGAGCAATTCTTTGCTGACCCAGCAGCTTCTCCAGCTTGTCTTGTTTCAGACGTATCGGTGTCACTTTTCCTCTGCAGTAAACTAGGCAGGCCGAGAGAGGAATCATGCTATATGGGCAACACATGATCTCTAAATTCAGTCCAAGATTTGTGTTATGGAAACATTATTAAATACTTACCTGACAGCAGTGGCTTATCACACAGTGATGCTCACCTGAGTTTTCCACAAGAAATCTTGATTTAAACGTTTCGCGATATGTTGTTGAGACAGCTGAACACGAAATTCTGCTTTTAAGGATTCGCTAGCACTGTCATTACAATGGTCTCTCCATAGCAACAACCCTGGGCTATGTATCAACTGCAGACAGTACCACAAAATAAAGTGATACCGTTTATTAACAACCGAACGTGGCAATGTAACACAATGTAAATACCGCGAAGCAACTGAGAACATGGAGATGTCAATATGAAATTTGGAAAAGAAAGCTATACATGTTACTGGTTGAGAGATTATGAGAGAGAGAGAGAGAGAGAGAGAGAGAGAGAGAGAGAGAGAGAGAGAGAGAGAGAGAGAGAGAGAGAGAGAGAGAGAGAGAGAGAGAGAGAGAGAGAGAGAATGAACACCTGGTTGAATTGGCATGGGTACATAATATGATAAATGGAGACTCGATCTGTCAGCAACATACTTCGGCGACTTTGGGCAGGAAATAGTATAGGAAACAGTTGTCATGATCGAATTGATGTCATACTAATACACAAACGATTTTTAAAAAAAGCTAAAAGAACAGCTAAAATTGCAAAAGTGACCACGCAGAAATCAATCAATCAGTTGCCGTCTCTGCAATGAAGGTTGGCTGCAGTGGATCTCCACACATTGTCTGTCTCTCGCCTTGACTGTACATTCTGTCAGGCTGATGTTCGTCCATCCTTTGATGTTATCCTCCCACTTGTATCGTTGGAACATGCATCAATGTTAGCCCATGCAGAAATAATTGGAAACAAAAGAAGGAAAAACGTTAAATAATTCATTGTTGTTGTCGTTGATTACCTTTAGTGTCGTCCCTGGAGTGAGGGAGAATCAACACCCACATTATATTTTAACCCCCTATCATTATCCTGGAGAATCCACTAGATTCCGTCCACCACACTCCCTCAGTTTATGGACACCTCTTTCTCTCTCTCTATCATCACTGGATCATGCCCCCTCTCATTCTTCCCCAACACAACATACTCAACAACTCTAGCTTCTAAAAATTAATAACAATTAATTTATTAAAAGAAAAGTGTAATGTATGTGAGAAGTGTATGCGAAGAATGTGTGTCGTATACTATAATGTGTGTAGAATCGGACCAGCAGATTAGGAGCCAAGTCAGATCATCCTAGCAAGGTTACACCACAGCACGTTAGCTCAGCACATAAAGACCTCACCGAGCGATGTGTCTCTCCTGCCAGTCGCTGACTTTCTCTGGTAGCTACTTGGTAATCCATATACATGATCATCCGAAATAGATACAGTCTATAGTTTAACACTGATCATGGATCGGTTACACACTGCATACTATAAGTCCCTATAGTTCTTAAATGTACCAATCCCTGTACTGTGAAAATAGGTATCACTGTTATTGGTAACACACTTGATTCTATCTATTGTCTAGATTATCACAAACACAATGTCCCTTGTAATATTCCACTGGAATCTACAACTCCATGTGAATGCTACGTTTAGTGTTCCTTTTTAATCCCTAGTGTTCATTTGATATGTGGTGTAAAAACGAACATCACCCATCCTAGGTGAACTCTATCACACAGGAATCGTTTATATGGTTTTGCTCAACTGAGCCATGTTCTGGTGGACCCTCCTGATCATGGGCCCAGCATAAACACTATTGTATAAACTTTCTTCTCTGAAGTTATTCATCTTATTAAAACATTGACTGTTCATCTCGTGTTCTTCCTACCCGGAGTAGAACTTCATCAAAACCAGTGTAGAGCTTCCTCGTAACTGGCGGGGAACCTGTTAGAGAAATAACACACCTGGTGAGAGCACTAGTCACTGACCTTACCAGCTGAGTGTAGGCCTACGGCCTCGCTCAGATATTTATCAGCGAACTAAACTCTGTCATGGAGCAGAGGAGCTCATCACCTTGGTCCGAATTAGGATAAGACAAGGAAAAACCAATAGACAGAGTGCAGAACCCCAGTAGGCACCCCACTGGAAGATCCTACCATTGGACATTTCCCCTATCTCCCAACCCATCCTCAATCTCTCCAAATATCACCCCACTACACTATTCTCACTAGCAGAGCTAATTATCACCTCACTACCCTATTCTCAACTAGCAGAGCCAATTACCATATCACCCTAGCTAGTTTTTACAATGCAGCTGCCTACAGTCGCCGACACTCTTTTACTGCCTAACCACAACGCAACACACTACGTTGAAGTCCTAAACTCTAACTATCACCAGTCTATCATACATTAATTATACCTAAATACAATCTATGGAGTACCTTATGTAACACTGCTTTACTCCTGAATCACATCTACATTTTGCCATGACAGGCACGTGTATATTAAATTTAATTAATCCCGAACACGGTAGATGTTTTCCAAATTCATACAGAGCTAGCGAAACACCGTCCGTCTAGGCCAACTCTCTTGTTTACAATCGCTGCAACAAGTTAGGTTTTTCAAACAGTCTTGGATTGTTCTAGTGACGTCCTTTGATGTCAACACCAGATGGTCCCAAGGGCAGACTATCCATTTCCCTAACATCACAAGAATTATTGTCTCCCTTATCTCAACTACAGCACCCGTCTCTCTTTTATCCTGCGAGTCGGCAAAATAACCTCGTCATATTTTCCGTCTCCCAGGGAATTCTCAAGGACGGCTGTACCGTTTGATCTCACCGCCGCCAGTAACAAACAACTTGCAGCTGTGAATCAGACTTGAGTTTATGGTATTTTATTATCTTATCGTTAACTCACAGTGATTCCGCGACGTAGGCCCCCTCTTAAGAGAGTAGTCCATCTCACTCTTTTCCACTGTAAGTTCGATCCAGATGATGTATTCCTCCTCATCAGGAGCAGTGTGTCTGGACAGAAAATCCACTCCAACATTTTCCTTCCCAGGTATATACTGCACTGTAAAATTTTAGGGTTGAAGTAAAAACGACCACCGCATCAAAAGGGCATGGAGCTTCTGAGAAGTAGCCAGGAACATCAAGGGCTGATGATCCGTCTGGACCCGAAACTGAACTCCATAAAAATAAGGCTGGGATTTTTGCACGGCCCATACGTGAGATAAACTCTCTCTCTCTCTCTCTCTCTCTCTCTCTCTCTCTCTCTCTCTCTCTCTCTCTCTCTCTCTCTCTCTCTCTCTCTCTCTCTCTCTCTCTCTCTCGATGGTCGAATAATTCCTCTCAGCCTGGAGAAGTTTCCTGCTTGCGTATGCTACAGGTTTCAAAACCGAAGCATCGTCTTTCCCTTCCTGTAACAAGGCTGCCCCAATTCCAATCCCACTCACATCCGTTCTCAACACAAATTGCTTTGGAAAGGTCAGGGAGCTGTAACACAGGTTTGCTGACCAAGGCCTCCTTCAACTGACTAGTAGGCACGTCTCGCATTCTGGTGTCCAAACGATTTGGTCGGGGAATCCCTTTTTCAAGGTTTCCTGTCAATGGAGCTCCCATTTCAGTAAAATGTGGGATAAATTTGTGGTAAAACCCACATAACGAGAGAAAGGATCGCACATCCTTCTTCGTTTTTGGCCTTGGAGCACTTCTGATTTTTTCTAGGTTCTTTCTCCTCTGGGACAATTTGTCCATGGAGTGATGGTGTGACCCAGAAATTCCAGAGTCTGGTAACCAATCATGCACTTAGGTTGGGCGAGCAGTAAGCCCTGCTTCCTGAGCCTATTGAAAAACTCTCTCCAAGGATTGCAAATGGTCATTCAAGCTGTCACTGGAAATCAGATATCATCCATGAATGATACAATGGACGGATCCTGTAAGGGATCTAGTAAAGTCCTCATCATGCGCGTAAACACACTAGGTGCATTGCTGAGTCCAAAGGGCATGACCTTGAATTCGTAGTGTCCACTGGGTGTACTGAAGGCCAACAGGGGTCGAACCTCTGGTTTGACCGGAATCTGATAATACCCTCGACTCAGATCCACCTTTGAGAAATACCTTGCCTTATGGAGCCTAGCGAATAACTGAGTTGGATTCGGCAAAGGTTCCACCTGAAATTGCGTATGACTGTTCAGTAGTCGGTAGTCTATACACAACCGGTGTTCTCCACTTGGTTTGCGTAACAAAACCACCCCCGCATTGTATGGGGATGTGGATGGCGCAATCACGTCATCCTCCAGCAGTTTCTGTATTTCCTCCTCCAGGGCCTTTTCTTTAGAGAATGGCACTGGGTAAACCTTTTGGCGAACAGGCTCCTGAGTGGTCAAAGTCATCTCGAACTCCACCAACCTCGTTCGTCCTGGTTTATCAGTCAGTATCTCCTTATGAGACTCGAGAACCTGGGTTATCTTTTCGCCAAATTAGGCGTGGAGAGGAGTGGGTCAGAGTGCCAGCGGAGCAGTCAGGGTTCACCTGCACATCCTTGTGTGTTTCCTGGTGTACCAGTGGATATTCCCTGCCCTCGTTGGTTCCCACATCAGTCTCCACTGCAACTGCCATTGCCATGAGGTGGGCTGCCTTGTCTCCGGGTCTCTCCTCGTATTTCCGCAGGAGATTGATATGGACAATCTTCGACTTTCCCCGGATCCGGATCTGATAGTTGGTTCTGGATATCACCCTTTCCACGGGAATTGGTCGTTGCCAACCTATCTCCTGTTTGTTGTTTCCCGTTGGGAGTAGCAACAAGACTTTGTCACCCTCCTCTAGAGATCTGTCTTTAGAACTCGGTTGTAGTAAGCCGCATGTCTTTTTGTGGCCTATTTCATGTTTTGATTCGCCAGAGTCCATCCCATTGTGGAGTTTTTCTTTCAGTTCCTCCACGTATTTATAGGAAGAGATCACTTCTTCTGACGTCCCCTCTTCAGTCCAACTCCTCAACATGGCTTCCAACGGTCCTTTGATTGGACGACCAAACAGCAAAGTCGCGGGTAGGTAGTCCTGTTGAGCCATGAGGAACTTCCCGATAGGCAAAAAGTGCTGATGGGATATATTCATCCCACCTATCAGGTTTTTCCTGTGCCAGTTTCCAAAGCATTGAGGGTGGAAAGGGCTGTTATGTCTCATGGTATGAGACGACGACATAGAAATAGGAGGGCAGGCGCCAAGAGAACAAGACGAAAAGGGGAGAGACTAGGTTTCAACTATGTAAGAGTGAGATACTGGAATTGTCGCAGTGCCAGACAGAGAGGTCCTGTATTGGAGAGACTAATATATGATTTTGACGTCCTCATGCTCCAGGAGCTAAATACAGACAAATACCATTGCATTTGGGTACGCCAGTTATATAAACCCTACCGGGCAGAAGAGACATGGACAGGGTCTGCTGGTGAAGGAAGGAGTGAAGCATGTGGTACTCGACTTGAGCCAGTGGAATCACAGTGCAAGAGAGGTCCAGGGTATACAAATGGAGATTGGTGGCTTGAGTTGGAACATCATAAATGTATATGCCACAGTGGAATGTTTTGTCAGAAAGGAACATTGGGACTGGCTTAAGGAACTGGAGGAATTACCAGGTGATAGGCTACTCATATGTGGAGACTTCAATGCAAGGAACAAAGATTGGGACAGTAGTGGAGAAAACCGACAGAGAATTTCCCTTGCAGATGCCATGGTGGACTCCGATGTGGTCTGCATAAATGATGGTAGGCCGACTAGAATGGCAATGAGGCCTGGCGATGCAGACGCAGCTATTGACTTGGCACTTGTCTCCCAGTCATCAGTCCTTGATGTAAAGTGGAATGTTTTGAATGACCATGGAAGTGATCACATGCCATGCTCAGTCCTGATCTCTAAACCGAGGAAAGTTAAAGCTGGGAGAGCGCTCAAGACCTTCCGGTATGAGTAGACCAATTGCCTTCTTGGACGCCTCAGACAAGGGGCATGCAACAGGACTGTTAAAACTCCTTTTATGCATCCCCCATGGTGGACCCCAGAAGTAGACACATGCTTGGAAAGCAAAGAGAGCTGCAGTGAAGCAGCTAAAGAAAGTGCGACAGACACTTCAAAGTTCACGAGAGGATGTGGACACAGCGGAAAATGTCAAGAAAGACAAGGTGAAGGTTTTCAAGCGCTGTGCTGCAGAGGCCAAAAAGGTAAAATGGGAATTTTCATGAAGAATATTGAAGGTGATAAAACACTGCAAAAATTCTGGAAAATGCACAGGCAAATGCAGAGAAAAGATCGGCCGATGACAGTGGGAACAATCTATAGAGATGATGGTGTGCGCGTGACAACAGACAAAGAGAAAGGGGAGGCGTTTCTCCAGAGATTTTTAGAGCAGACCAATCATAATGATGCGGACACCAGGGATGCAGTTAGAGAGGAGCTGTCTGGCACCACGAAGAATATGCAGTATAAAGACATCATACGGGTGGAAGATGTTAAACACATTTTGAAAAAGGCAAAAGACACGGCACCAGGGCCCGATGGGGTCAGGTATGGCCACATAAAGATTTTGAGCGAAGCAGAGCTGGAGGAGATGACCGACTGCTTTAACCAGAGCATTAAGACAGCATCAGTACCACAGGATTGAGTGCACAGCTATCTCATCCCTCTCCCAAAACCATTCCAGGATCAGTCAAAGCTTAGCGGCTTTAGGATCATCACCCTTCAAAAAACATTTGGGGAGGTTTTAGAGAAGATAGTCGCTGTTAAGCTGCAGGACTTTTTGGAAAGTGGGAAGCTTCTTCCAAGAGGCCTGGGAGCTACAGGCCAGGAAAAGATACCTGGTCTAATGCAGCCACTTTTGTCTTTGATGTTTATGAGGGGTTCCAGAGTAGACATGAAACGATGGCGGTAGCGCTTGATCTCGAGGATGCATACAAATAGAGTTCGATATGATATTTTGATGACCGCACTGATGGAGAAGGGGGTCAATCCCTGGTTGGTGAACTGGATAGCAGCCGTCCTGCACTCTCGTCGGGTTGCTCTCCGTCTGGGCGCTTGGACCTCAGAGCCCTATATTTTAACCCCGGGACTGCCACAGGGATCTGCAGTCTCAACGGTGCTCTTTAATGTGTATACGAGCAAGATTGCAAACCTAGAAGCACCAGGGGTTGGAAGAATACTAACATTTGCAGATGATATTCTTGCATATAGACAGGGGAGAGATAGGGAGCAAACAACCCAGGAGCTACAGGCGACAGTAGACAAAGTGATTGATTGGTGCACTGAAATGAGTGCTGTCATCCACCCGGAAAGAGGCTGTTTTGTGGTGCTCTCTGGATAACAGGATTGTGAGAGCGGATGTCCCAAGCCTCGCGATAGATGGTAGAAATGTCAGCAGAGAGAACAAACTGAAGTATCTGGGGATCACATTTGACAGGAGCCTATCCTTCAAGGACCATGTGGAGACGGTTGTGACAAGATCTCAAAAGGGACTCGGTGCACTTAAAACTATGGCTGCAATGGACACAGAGTAGAGAATGCTTTTCACACTATACCAGCACTTGATCCTCTCAGTAATTGATTATGAATTAGGTCTGCTCACTGTCTCAGAGAGTGGAAGCTGGTGAAGTTAGAGCGCATACAGAACGAAGCTATGCGGGTCATTCTGGGATGCACTAGAGACACCCCAGTTGTGTCTATACGTTACATTCTTGGTCTGTCGAGTGTTGCTGGTAGGCTCAAGGTGATGCAGGCGAAGGCATACCTCAGAGTAGCTGCAGACACATGACCACCCACTGCATGAGGCGCTGGACGCAGTTAAGGGTCAGCGACTGATAAGAGGGAAATCATGGATGGCTCAGGCAGAGGATACGATCAGACAGGTGTGCCCCTTGGAGAACATTAGGCGTGGAGAGGAGTGGGCCAGAGTGCCAGCGGAGCAGTCAGAATTGTGCAGAGTTAATCACATTAAGCCGGGAGTGCAGGGAGTGGCCAGCAGGGGCCACGGAAGTGGAAATCCAGCAACTAATTCAGGACAATGCTCACTCGGGTGATGTGATTATCTACACACATGGTTCGGTGTCAACAGGTGAGAAAAGTGGCTGGGGGTTCATAGCCAAAGCCAATGGTCGACGTTTGGGGCAGGAGAGCCTGGCAAATGATACCACAACATCCATCTTAAGAATGGAGGTGGAGGCGGTCACTGCGGCTCTCCGCTGGATGGAGAATACGACACACACACACACACATCGTGATTGTAACTGACTCAGAAAGCATGCTGACGAGGGTGAGGACGGGCAGGCTTCGTGGGGAGTGGCTTGCTTCGCTTCGGAGGTCACGAGTGACAAGCATTGCCTGGATGTTTTCTCCGGGGCATGTCGGTGTGCAGGGAAATGTACAAGCGGACAGATTGGCTGGTTCTGCAGAACTTGGTGGAGTAATGATACATGACAAGGCAGACGTGGTTGCGGCCTTTTAGGAGCACGTGCACACCTCGGAGGAGCAAATGGATTACCATGGTCTGGCAAGAATGAGACAGCGAGAAGTGACGAGGGGATCTGGCCGATGCTCAACGCTCAGAGGAAAGGCGAAGAGGACATATAATCAGATTGCTACTGGTACTATTAATGTTGGAACTCTTCCCTGGCTGCTGAGGATGAGGACGGAGCGCTTATGGGAATGCCTCGAATGCTGTGATGTCGACTCCTAAATCAATCAATCAATCAATGTTCATGACCTTGAAAATGCCAAGGTCTAAAATTTCGAAACTCAGTGCGGGACATTCGTGGTTCATTGGATAAGTCGCCCGTTTCGCGATACACACTTCGAGAGTTTAATTTTTTACTCGACCGTTACTCGCTACAAAAGCCGAGGTTTTAATTTTGCACTCCGCCATTCGCTCACGAGTGAAATATTTTGGTGACATGTGGATGTCGTCACTGAACGTACCGATTTGTGTTCTGCTAGACGTTTTCCGCAGGCTTTTTTGTGAAAAGAAGATGGATCCACATGGGATAGAACCGGGCACAATGAAGTAAGACATCTTGCTTTTATCTCATCTAATTTTTGCTCCGCTTGCACGTGTATGGGCTTCATGTATCGAGATTTCCATGGACTGCAACTCCCTCTGTTTATCGTTTATGTGGTCGGCCTCTTTCACTGCTTCCATTTGGTCTGTACATCATTGCTTTTTGTGGTATACTGTTAGTTAGTAACTTCGTAACATGGCCAAACCATTTGACTTGCTGTCTTCTAATAAAATCTAGCGCTACTATAACCTCCACTTTTGTCCTGATTTCTTCATGTCTGATTTTCCCTCTTCTTGATACATTGAATATTCTCAGGAATATAATGTCTTTTTCTTTTGATATTTCTTTTCTCCTATTCTGCCCGTGTCCAGGCTAGGCATTGGTAGCATAGAGTTGGTAAGAAGACTGTGGATGCAGATTGCTTTCTTAGAAATTATCTTGCCTTTAAGCCTACACTTCTCATTCCAAAATTAATATCTTCTATGATAAAATGTGTCAACTTGTTAGGAGCTATTAACTGCTCTCTACCATGATGTTTATCATGTTGATTATTTCTGCCACATTGTGTTATTATTCCATCCATCATGTGCCATGCCGAAAAGCGTGGGCGGTCGTGACTCGCCATTTCACTCGATCATCCAGAGTCGTGGATCAGCTCAGTGTTCCAGTTTAGACCATGCCATGTGCCCAGCCCATCCAGGTATTTACTTCTCGGTCTTTCCCTTGGTCTGTTCCCAAGTTCTCCAATTCATTTCTTCTCATAGCATGTCCAAAACATTTTGACTGTTTAGGTCTAATTTCTCTAATCAGTTTACGATTTTCGTTTGTTTCCTGCAGTACTTGGTAATTTTTTCCCCTTTTTTTTCTGTCTGTCCACTTGTTTTGTTATTATTGCAAAATTCAAATCGCCTGGAAAGAATTAAATGATGCCCCTTCTAATCAATGAGACTGCACATTAGTATAGAATCAAGTATACTAACAATACGTGTAAGATTATGTATTACATACCTCATAAAGCTTTTTATAAAATGGTTATTATGTAATCATCATCATCATGTGCATTGACGATAAGAGTTGGTGTTGATGTTTCGCCATCTCACGCGATCACGAGAGTTGTGGATCAGTTCAGTGTTCTTGTCTCGATCATGCCACGTGACCCAGCCATCCAGGTATTTACTTCTCTGCCTTCCCCTTAGACTCTCTCCCTGAATCTTGCCAGTTGTCACCGTGTTCTTCAATTTATTTCTCAAAACGTGGCCTTAAAATTGTAACTGGCTTCGTCTAACGTATCTAATTCAGTTTACGGTTTTCATTTGCGAGTTGCAATAGCCAAACTTGATACTATTTAAAAAATTTACAAATCATATACGTGATAATTACGACATAAAGAACCACACAAATGGCAAACAACGAAATGGACAAACAAAACAAAACCAACCATGTACAGTGAATGTTCATTAGAGGTCTTATTTCGAAACTGGTGGGTAAATATAGCGAAACTATGTTCAATAACCCCAACAGCACATGCGAACGCATCATTCCCTGCAAGACGAGTAACCGCTATGTGGCTATCTTTACATGGATGATTGTATTCCTATCGGTTGGGCACTCATGTACACTCACGTGCAGCTCATTTCCTCAGTTTATTGTGTATACAGTTGTCAAATGTTGCCATTGAAATGAGGATCACGTTGTGCATTACCCATTTTCTAGTGTTCATAGAAGTTGGGCCCCATTGATCTCACATTTTAATAGTCAAGAATAAGAACATTGACCACTTAGCTCGGGTTGGACTAGGGTAGTCCCGTGGAAGATAGAAGCACATCATGAAATTATTTCTCTCACATAAGAATCCCAATAGCTCTTAAGCCCCCTCTAGATTGTGAAAATTCTAATCAATCTGGAATAACTTCATTAGAAATTATAAAGGATTTAGTGAAAGAATAATATGGACTGTGGATAGATCTGGAGAAAAGTTCATCTATTTCTCAGCAGATGTCATCCCTCCTCTTACTTTATTTCCCATTCTAATTATTGTGATAATTATTTCTTTAATTTATCCACAAACAACAATAATAACTTGTTAACAAACAATCTTACACAAACAGGTGAACTTTAAACAAAATAGAGAAGTATCTAGTGTCAATGAGTTTATTAGTTGTAAAATCCTGTTCGTGGATCAAAGGAACATGCATGTTAGAATGTGACAACATCATTAGATATGAAAATGCATGAATATATGCCCTCCCCTTTTCAAGTCTACAACTAATTTATGTGTCTCTGTATAACTACTGTTTGTCAGCTGTGGAAAGAAAATTGTCCCTGTCCAATTAATCAGTGGATCATGGATCAGTGGATCAGTGGATCAGTGGATCTTTCTGAAAAGACAAAAGTGTGTGTGTCCTGGTTTGTTTGGCCTCTTCTGCTTCTGTGTGGATATTTATATCAGTAGAATATGTCACTTTGAGCAATGAGACTGAGCTGTAGCCTGGGTCCATGGGTTAGTGGATCCGCTTCATGACCTGCCAGTTCGGTCAAGATGAAGGCTACTCTTACTCTGGTAGATGCATGAGTCGTCTCATTCTCTCACAAGTTTTGGAAACATCTTCTCTTCTACAATTCCACCAGGTTGCACAGCTGTGTTTAAATAAGCATATGCATGTACATTCTAACCAAATCATTGTTGTTTAGAGATAGTTAAGAATGACTACCTTTCTGATATCCATCTTTCAAAATTAGTATCAGTATTGAACGAATGCGATCCGTTACAGATTAATCTAAATCAGTATTCATTAGCCGGTCTCTCTGGCTGTGGGGTTACAACACTTTCTCTCTGTAATCCCGTTTATCACGCAGAGTCTCGTAGCGGAGCGAGAGCTGAGGCGGTTCGACCCCCGCTCGTGACTTGCGGGATACTGAGCCGGCCGCTCAGAAAGCAATGGCAAACTACTGAGCGTAATCTTGCCAAGAGATCAACATACAGCTGAAAGATGCTAAGTCCAGTAAAGGATATGCTAAAAAAAAAAAGTATTCATTAATTACCTCAAACTATCGCAGTGGTGTATTTACTTCGATATGTGCACATACATGTGTGGCTAAACGTATTTAATTATATTTACAGGTTTGTCGATTTCTGATTTAGCTAGCCTCGTGACAATGGTCAATAATTGCGTCTTCATAATCATCGCATTTGCTGCAGAAGATGTTCCATTTGATAGTTATGACGTCACCTACCTTGTATCTGGCATGCCACATTTTGCTTTCAGCAGTCAGCAGTTGTATCACAGCCATGATTACCTTAGAACGATTTCTGAGTATAGCGGTACCCTTACAAGTAAACACGCCTCATTGTTTTTTGTGTTCAGTGTAGTTTCATTTTGATTACATAAATCCAAATTAATCATAATCATACGCAAAAAAACAACAACAATATTGTCTCTGTATGTGTATATATGCACTTGACGATTCAATTATCACCTTTGCGAGCTGCATACAGGATCGTTTATTTCTTATGTTTTTCCCACATGTTATCCCTATTGAGGCATACTCTCTCAGCCAACTTGTAGTCTTCTATAATGTGTATCCCATGCAGCTTCTTCAATGTATTCCATGTATTTATTCATTTAAGTGTATGCGCGTCTTTTCCGTGTGTTTGTAGGACGTCCTCTATTTCTGTTGTCCCGTGGATGTCATTCCGGAGCCCGTTATGTTATATTATTAGCAGGTTTTAATCAGACTAACACGGACTGTAGTTAACAGGGCTATGATGTCTACAACTGGGCAAATGCAAAAGAAAGAATGGGGAAAGAACAAGAGGAAGGCAGAAAAGTAAATATCTGAGTGACGTGACAACATGACATGTTCGGGACAGGAACACTTAACTTTTCAATGACTTTGGTGATTGTGTAAGATGACGAAACATGACCGTCAGCGCTTTCAGGTATGCCACATGGTGGTGCTTAATCTCAGCCTAACCTTATGTGCTTTGATTATTGATGAAAATGTTGCTTCTTGCACGCAACGCCACCCGAGTGGTGTACCAGTACAACGTCTTACATACTCCATTCGTTTTGCGACTCGTGGAATGGAATAGGTGATCTGCAAAACAGCACCGTGGAGATGGTACGTTAGTATCAAGTCGAGAGGAATGTCTATACGCCAAATTCACTCCGACTGATGCAAGCCATTATCAGGGTTCACATGACCAAACCAGCAACGTATCATACATTGCAACTACAACTTACTCCAGTTCATGTGTAATCACTATAGTCTGTCCCCGTGTTTCCGTTCCACATAGTAGTAGTGCCGATTTACCGTTTATTTCATCTTATCTTGTCCCTATTGTACATTGCTGTGTGTTGGTGAAGTATAAACAGCGGGATAGTGCCCGTTTATCAGCTTCATGTATCGATATTCCCGTGGACTCGTGGACCCGTTTACGTGGTCGGTCTCTTCCTCTCCTTCCATCTTGTCTGTGCACTATTGCTTATTGTAGTATACTATTATTTGGTAACCTAGTTACATGGTCAAACCATTTTACTTGTTGCCTTCTAATAAAACCTAGCGCTGCTATAACCAACACTTTAGTCCTGATGTCTTCATATATGATCGTCTCTCTTCTTGATACATTGTGTATTCTTCTCAGGAATCACATTTCTGTTGTTGTGATGTTTCTTTTCTCTTTTTCTATCATTGTCCAGGTTTGGCATTGTTAGCATAAAGTTGGTAGGAAGATTGTGTTGTATAGTGCTTTCTTAGCAGCTATTGATACATGTTTGTTCTTTGGTAGTGGTGAGATTTTTCCAATGTGTTGGTTTGCCTTATTGCATCTATTTTCGATCTCGACTTCTGATTTGCAACGTGATGATATTATACTTCCTAGGTACTTGAAGCTCTTTACTTGTGTCAGGGGCTGTTCTTGTAGGTGAATAAATTTTGTTTATTTTCATCAATGATTATTGCAATTACCTCTATTTTACTTGTGTTGATTTTCTTTTTATGTTCTTTACACACTTCGTTTAGCATATTCATGTGGTCTTGTAATTCTGCTTCAGATTATGCTATTAGTTCTTGATTGTCCTCAAATAGGAATTCTTTAATGGTGTAATTTGCCGATGGTTCTTCTTCTGTGTTCTGTTCCTCATGTGGTGGTCCTGGGGTCTGTTTTCCTGGTTTATTTACATATCTTATATATATATATATATATATATATATATATATATATATATATATATATATATATATATATATATATATATATATATATATATATATATATATAGGTTATAACAAGATAAGGGATAGGACACAACCTTGTCGAACTCCGGTTCCTAATTTTAAGGGTTCACACTACGCATTCGATATTTATGTATAAACTTCTATATAAGTTTATTAGGTGTGTGTACTCAATCCATATTGTTTAAGGATTTCCCACAGCTTGTTTCTATCTACTCTAGCAAATGCCATTTCTTGGTAGATAAAGGCTAAGTAGAGTGTTTAACTAAATTCCATTGAATTTTCTATGAGTTGTCTAAGAGCAAAAATGGCATCTGTGCATAATTTGCTTTTTCACAAATTCAAGTTGTGTTTCGCTTAGCTGGGATTCTATAGTAGTTCGTAATCTTTTCTCAAGAATTTTGCAACATATTTCTTTCCTAGTATGACACAAAAGGGAAATGCAACTGTATTGTGAGCAGTCTCTTTTAGTGCCTTTGATTTTCCAAATTGTGATAATTATGGCTTTTCCCCGGTTTCGTGGTATCTGTTGTTCTGTTCATACATGGTTGAATAGTCTATATAGCCATGCTGTTCCTACTTCTCTTGCTGCTTTTTATTATTTCATGTGGTATTTCGTCTTGTCCCGGTGATTTATTTAATATTGCTAATATGACGTCTTCTCTAATGTCTTCTTTCAGTATGTCCGGTTCTAGTTCTTCGATATCATCTGTGTCGGTTTCCTGGATTTATGTGGCGTCTGATGGAAATTGAGAAGCCGTTCGAAGTACTTCCTCCAGCTTTGTAGGATTTGTATTTGTTTGCTTATTGGTTTTTCTTTTTCGCTGTTAATTATTTCAGTTGTGTCAAAGGGTTCTCCTCTGATTCTCATTGCGCTGATATTTTTGTAGAAATTTCTAATTGCCACATTGCAGTTTTTATTTAGGGTTTCTCCATATTCCTCCGAGTCTTTTTTAGTTTTTCTCTATTTACTATTATTCGCATGTTTTCTTGCTATATTATTGTCTATGCATTCACTGTCCTGTTTGCTCTACACCCACTTTTTATATTTTTCCATTATGTCTTTTACAGCTTTCTTTACCTCTGCGTTCCACCAACTTGTTGTTTTCTGAGTCCGGGTGTTGCATTTTTTCGTAGATCCACATATAATTTTTGCAGTATTTACAATACTTGATTCGAACATCGCCCATTCTTATTCCATTGTTTTTCTTTCAAAAGGTAATTTTAAGAAGATTGCAGTTAGTTCCTTCTCATAGTTTTTCCTTACTGACTCATATTTGAGGTTTCATAAGTTAAATAATTCGCATATCATGTATTGTATGGGTCTTTACTTTCTTCTTCTATTGGTTCTTATTGTGGCAAAAACTGCTTTGTAGTCTGTGTTTAAACATACGTTTGGCACTGCCCTTGCATCTAACGTATTACACTTTCTGTTATTTCCTGTTAATATAACAACAGTTTGGCATGTAGTATCCAGATCTTAATTTAATTTACTTTCCACACAAGTTAGTGTTGTAAAAGCTTCTCTTGCCTTGTATTATCCTTGTTTGATATGTGTTATTATCCTCTTATCTTGTCATGTACTGTTATCTAAATTGGTTTATGATTGCGTCTCTGTGAGTGTGGTTCTATAAATATCAATTTGCGTATTACTTAAATCATGTCTTTGATTTATTCTCATTATCTTTTGTCTCCCCCTAATGGCTTTTTAAGCCTATTTATTTTCGCCGTAATTTTAATGTTATTAGTGTATCTTTAATCAATTTCTGTGAGAGACAGGAGGGCAATGTTAATGTTAAGTCCATTCATCGAGTAGTTTTGTCAAAGGAGATGATTTAAATTCCCTTTTTGGTAGTTCATTTTTGTCGTCTTAATATGCGTACAGTCATTAAGAATAATAAAAATGATAAAATGCTTCCATGTCTCACAAAAATATTATTTCCAATTTCTATATTATTAACCCCTTATGGAGTATATTGCACCCACTGTTTCTGTACGCTGCTTTTGTAAAGCCAGTAATTGTTTGTAGGATAACACAATGGGTCATTAATTTCCAAACGATCAATGCTTTGAAATGCCTTCCTCAAATCCAATATAAAGTGGTGAATTAAGTTCAAAGTGGTGATCTATTATTTTGCCCAAATGTGACTATCTTGTTAATGTAGGATCTGTTTCGTTGAAAATTTACTTTTTTAGCCCTTTAGTGTTTGTGGGTATGATCCTGCATAATCATTTCCCAGTAACTGACAATGACGGTACTCCACTATTTTTATTGCAAATGTGTCAGTGATACAACTGCGCAATCACAGGCCCGACGGTACTCATCGCCACCCCATCCTCCCTAAATTGCACGACCACTGCTAAGACAGATGTTATTTATAGTCATCTCTGCCCAACACATAACAACGTGGTTTGCGGATTTCTCAAACCAGTGAGACAATTATTTGACCCCTTAATACTAAAACAATTATGTGAACAGGTCGAACTATTGGATACCATCATCTTAAATAAAAGTCCATGGCGTCAATGGACATTTGGTGTTTTTCACTAACGTTCCAATGGAAGAAACAGTACATTTCATCTGTGATTGCATTAAAAGAGAAACACATTAGGACTACAGGCATCCAAAATATAGAAACTACTGCTACTGTGCTCATCCAATAATACATTCATTTGTTTTTTAAACATCATCCCGTGAAATTGAAGGTGTCACCATAAGGAGTCCTCTAGGTCCCATTGTAGGGGTCATCTTTATGGCGCTCTTATAGGAGCAAACATCGTCGAATATCAAGGAACTGTATCTATACCGCGGTTATGTGGATGGTGTAATATTCATCACATAAACCAGCCAACTATCAGTATCGTTTCACTCCACAATAAACCAGGTCCTCAAGAACTTCTCTTTGTCTATTGATCACTAGTCTAATGAATCCTTATCATTTCTAGACATCGTAATGTGACGTCGAGAGAATGACGCCATCCAAAGAGCAGCCTAACGAAAAGAAATATGGATGGGTCATTACATGAATTATAATAGCTTTGTATCTATTCAATATAAGCATGGACTGGTAGGGACCCTTGTAAATCGAGCAAGAAAGATGTGCTACAATGAAACACTAAAAGGGAAACATGAACACCTATAACTAGACTATACAATTTAATGGATGTCTAGCCGACTCCTTCACGCGTTACCTCCAGCCACTCAAACCTACCCCCATGGAATCATCTTTTCCCAAACATCAAGAGTTTCTTTTGCTGACCTTTCGAGTGGACGACGTAATAAAATGAATATACACTTGGCTTAAAACAGAAATGAATGAATCACCAAAAAACAAGAAGTATATTAGAAGCTTAAAACAGCAGCAAGCCGAAGCAATGATCAAATATAAAGCCACACTCAAACCTATTGCATATGTACAAATAATTATTGCATCAATACACCAGATCAAGCTGCATTTATCAATTTTATCGTGAATGGCAAGCATCTTACAAAGGCAAAACGAAAAAAAAAATTAGCAAATCCAATAGTCGAACTTATATCAGTGTGGGTGGAACTAAGAGTTAATCAGTCTTCAGGAATCCTAAGCAGTCGAAAGGCTATAAAACTCCCTCCTATTCGATTTCTTAACATCTAATGAGCCGCTCACCCTGGCCTAGGAGGTAGCGACTTTCTCTGTAATCCCGTTTATCCACGTGAGCAAGCGAAGATGCGCAAGAATGGGTAGCGGTTCTCGCCGCTCTCGTTACTTACGGGATATGTGAGCCGGCCGTTCAGAAAGCAATGGCAAACTACTGAGCGTAATCTTGCCAAGAAATCATCAACAGTGGTAACATGCTGGTGTTGACAGCAATGTCCTGTAATACGATATGAGGAAAAATAAACTTAATGAACGATGGTCGTAACGTGAACAAAGAAAAACACGTTTCTTATAATTTATTCGAAGAATAATACACTAATACATGCAGTGTGCGTTGCATAGGTCTCCTCTAACCATCGGAATGCCGCTGTTACTGCTTCCATCTCAATTCGCATGCTGTATGTTGTAATCTCATATGCCAGACTCCGTTTTCAAGCATCGTCCATTAGCATTCGAGTTGAAACCACAACCACTACGTCTCTTTCTCACCACTGACCCATCGGTGTAGATCACTATGTCATCTTGATGTGTGTTACTCTGGATCAGTTGTTGCACTCAACTTCTATGCGTCCTGCTGCCCATTGTTTACAGTGTTACTATTATACTGTACTAGTCCGTCGTGTCTTCGGCGGCCACATACACAAACTCACACACACACACACACACACACACACACACACACACACACACACATATATATATATATATATATATATATATATATATATATATATATATATATATATATATATATATATATATATATATATATATATATATATATATATATTGACACATGCCTGGGTCATTGACTTTAAGGAGAATGACCGTGCTAGTACATAAACAAGTGACCGGGAATGAGAAATAATAGATAAAAGTTAGAGACAGTAAGGTGGGTGACCCCAGTAGGGAGACTACGAGAAAAACAACCAGCCATGAGAAATAATGGTGAGGGTGAGTAGAGACCCCAGGGTGGATGGAGGGAGAGACAGTTTTCGGCTGGGGTGTAATGTTGTGGGGAGCCGAGGGAGGGGCTACACAGCAGGGTTAAAAGACAGTGGAAAACTTTGACTAGTGAGTGGAAGCTGAGACCGACTGAGGTTCGGTTCGTGTGAAGTCAGGGGACTTCTAGGCAGTTGATGTTTGGACTCCGAGCTGAGGGAAAGTTGTGTTGAGACAGGAATAGGAGGAGGTCGAGGTCGGAGAAAGTGGAGAATTGTGACGGAGTTAGGAAGAGACTCCGCACTGTGGGTTCCAGGGATAGTGAGTGGAATTCGAGACCCGGAGTGGGTTACTTTGAGTCGGGCCTAGAGAGAGGCTAGTATACCTGTCGTGTGGGATGCGATGTAGTAGGCCTTGAGAGGCAGTGTTATTCGAAGTGTTCCATTGGGATGGAGATATATTCTGAGCGAATTATTGTTCCTGGATTTATATGTTACGCGTGTCTGTGTTAATTCATAATTAAAGGGATATTATGTGCGCAAATTAACGCTTGTTCACTGACTGGTGTTTGGGTGTGATGCATCGTGGTTGATCTGCTGTTCAACATACCATATACACTGGCATGTCCCTAGACACAACCGTAGCCACTCTATCTGTCACTCTGTCATCATTTACTTTGTGACATGACAGAAAAACTATATAAGTCAATCGGTCCATTTTGTACCGCGGTCTTCAAATAATCGAGGAATTTAACATCATGAGCACGCGTAACCTTCTAGGAGATACACCAAAAGCAACCGAAATGTCACAGCAAAAATTATCCCGGTTAAATTCGGCGATTCAGACTCGTAGTGGCTATCTCTAGATAACACACCTGGCGTGTGTATATATATATATATATATATATATATATATATATATATATATATATATATTTCTGCCTGTGCCATCCAGGACCTGCCTGGTCTCAGTCAATAACCCTTGACCAAATCCATGGCTTCATACAGGGGGTTATCCCTAACTACAGCAACTCTCAGGTACCATTTGGTTTGACGAACCCTATGTATGTTGGTACTGCCAGGATATCAATCAATCAATCAATCATGTGCCATGCCGGAAAGCGTGGGCGGTCATGATTCGCCATTTCACTCGATCACCAGAGTCGTGGATCAGCTCAGTGTTCCTGTCTCGTCCATGCCATGTGGCCAAGCCATCCAGGTATTTTCCTCTCGGTCTTCCTCTTGGTCTGTTCCCTTCGATCTTGCCAGCTGTCACTAAGTTCTCCAGTCCATTTCTTCTCATAACATGTCCAAAAAATTTTGACTGTCTACGTCTAATTTCTCTAATCAATCTACGATTTTCATTTGTCTCTTGTAGTACTTGGTCATTGGTTTTTCTATCTGTCCATGGTATTCTTTGCATTTTCCTCAGAAACCACATTTCTGCAGCCATCAGATGTTTTTCAGCTTGACTGCACATTGTCCAAGTTTCACATCCATACAAAAGAACAGGCTCTATGTATCCCCTCAACGCTCTTTTTCTCGTTTCAATTGACATCATTTTATTGGTCAGAATGTTTTTCATCTTGCTAAAGGCTACTTTCGCAATGGCGATTCTTGTTCTAATCTCTTCAAGGCATCTGCCATCAGATGTTATGACTGTTCCGAGATAATTGAACCGATTCACTTGTTGAAGAATATTCCCATTTACTTGTATATTACATTGTGGTACTTCGTTCTTCCTAGTGACGACCATAACCTGTGTCTTCCTACAATTTAATTCCAACCCCAGCTGCTCACTGTGTACAACCACAGCGTCTACTAATTGTTGCAGATCCTGTGCATTGTCTGCAATCAATACTGTATCATCTGCATATCTAATGTTATTTATGTTTCGTCCTCCAATGCTGATTCCATTTAGGTCTTCTACATTTCTGAAAATATTTTCACTGTATAGGGAAAAAAGATCTGGAGACATTACACATCCCTGCCTAACACCTCTCTTAATAGGTTGGTATTGTCCTACTTCATTATCAATTCTTATGGCAGATTGTTTGTTTCCAATATATGTTTTTTATAAGTCTAATGTCTTTCCCATCAATTTGTAGATCTGCAAGCATATCCACAATGTTGACATGTCTAACTCTATCAAAAGCCTTTGTGTAGTCAATAAAGCAAAGATGTATATCCTTGTTTACTTCTAAAGCACGTTCAATAACTGTTCGCAGCATATACACAGCATTTACTGTACCCTTTCCTTCTACAAAACCACATTGTTCCTTCCCCTATTTCAGGTTGTATTTTCTTCCTCACTCTTTGCATAATAATTCGTAACAAAATCTTTGTGATGTGACTCATTATACTAATTGTTCTATGTTGATCACATTCTAAGGTTCCTGATTTCTTTGGGATTGCAATAAATACAGAATTACATAATTCAGAAGGTATATCTCCAGTATCATATAATGTGTTCAGCCAGGATATGCCTAATGCATATAATTGGTGTGTCCTTTGTGCACCCCAGGATCACCAGTATGGCCGCATTTTGTATGCGATTCAACCTTTAAAGCTGGCTATTTGACATTTCCAGCAACCCCAAACCATATTCAGTGACATAAATTATTGACTGCTGAAAGAGCCTGTAAATTCGTTGCTCTATCCCGATTGCTGCCATCGCCCTCAATGCATTAAGTCATGTTTTTTTTCAGCCTTCTCTACCAAAGCCTCCACATGATCCTTAAAAGATAAACATCAGTCAAAAGTGATCCCCAAGTATTTCAATTGACTCTCTCTAGTTAGAGGACATACACTAAATATAATACATTGGACATTTGTCATCACGATCCGGTTATCCAGGGTGTACCACACAACCGTTGCCGTGCCTGTGTTTATAACTGCCCCTGCGTCCCTGCACCACACCGCGACCCTGTTTACTGCCGTCTGAAAGTCTTCAATCAAACTGTCGTTGTCTCTTCCCTGTCTGTACACCATTATGTCGTCTCAAATGTCAATATTCTACCAATTCCTGGTGTTTCAATATATGTGATTTTGTTGGTGTATACATTAAATAGCACTGCAGACATGACAGTTCCCTGTGGCAGCCCAGTCGTAATAGTATAGTGGTCAGAAGTCCACGAATCCAGGCGCAATACAATTTGACGCTCGCAAAGAACTGCCGCAATCCACCGGACAATCCAAGGGCAGACCTCCATGTTCTACAGAGTGTATATCAACCGATCATACCTGACTCTATTATAAGCATCCTCCAGGCCAAGAGCCACCACCACCGTCTCTTGTATTTGCTGGAAGTCCTGATAGACATAAAATACAAAGGTTGCCACATTGGTGTTTTTTTCCTTCCCCCTGTAACATTACCAGTGTGGTAGGCTGGGCTATGGTTACACTGCTTACATCAGGATACGTTCTGGCCAAGACACAGGTATAGTTGGTCCCCCGACCCCTCAGGCCCTTGGACACTTCTTTCTCTCACTCACTCAAGCTAGTGGCGATTACCTTTAGAGGCTCAATCCAGACGATATAACTCAACTCTGGCAACGTCATGTTAACGAGCATTCAATGTATTATACATAATAGTACAGGAGATGACAAGTTTAGATTAAGGCAATTGGTATAGCAGCTAGATAGGCAAAGAAGAGTCAGCAGCTGAAGATCTGAGTTTTCATCATCGGGCAAGGCAGATCCTGTCGTGGTCTGTATGTCTGGTCGTAACGGTTATCTCACCAGTTCGCCTAGGATCCTCCTTCCGATAGTGTAGACTTGGTAGACTGCTGGCGATGGTAGCTGTCACTTTGGAACTATGTTCAGATCCCAGTTGTAGCCATGGTGGACTACTAAAGTAAGTAGAGATCTTCCTAATAGATTTTCAGATGTTGTGAGTCACCGTGACCTAACTGATAAACAGTAGTCTTCTCAATTGAACAATGTCTTGACTTAGGGACACCTCTGGTTCAATGTGTCGCCTTACAAAGCTCATGGACTTTCACGGATGAGCTTAGCAGCTTGTAGCATACATGATAATCTCATCTTCGACCTCATCGTGGCCTGACAGTATAGTGTCTGCGCCATATCTTGAGCGTTATGTCATAATGTCTTACCAAGGTGATGCGTTATTGGATACTGATGTGGTGGGGGGACCTTCTGACCTGGAGGTAGTATTGTGGAAAGGGACTTCACAGGTTGGAGTCCAGTGCGCTGTTCCAACACCGGGGATTCTTCATAATCACTCGAGTCGTATTCAAGCCATTTGTCTCCTCTCATACCAGTCCTAGGCTTCTTTACCAGTCAACACTTGAAGGTCGATCCTTAAGGAGAGGATCTGTGAAAGTAACTGCAACAACCTATTGGTACATGACACATGAAAGGGGCCGACAGTCCCTCAGCATTTGGTAGACACATTAACTATGCTCTACCCGACCATTTTCTTCAGAGAGAGAGAGAGAGACAGAGAGAGAGAGTCAGACAGAGAGAGAGAGAGAGAGAGAGAGAGAGAGAGAGAGAGAGAGAGAGAGAGAGAGAGAGAGAGAAGAATTGAGTTAACTGGACCATCATCTGTCAGGCAGCCCCTCGAACAGCTTCGTCTTGGAAGACTAAGGTTCCAGCTTGTACAGGTCCGGTCGTCGCAGCACAAGTGACATTCGGAACCCATTTATGCAACACTCATTCTTTCTCACTCTCTTCATTCAGCCTATTAGAGTATATGCATCTAATTAAAGGCTTAGTAGTCATCTGAAGGGGTATGCTCGACGTCCATGCCGATCCCTCTTCATTCCTTCACCCGAGTACGTTTCTCCCTTGGCTCCACAGTCCCAGACCGAAGATAAACGTTCTATATCACACGCATCTCCTTCCCCGGTTAGATTATGAGTTTTGTGTGCCTACTTGAATTGTTCGTCTCTGTTAGGTAGAAGGTAATGAGTGGTATGTTAAACATGTTTTCTTCGCCCATGTAGAAGATAAATGTCAACCCATGTTCAGTCACCCCTTCCCAGTAGCGTGATCATATTGAACGGTTACGATGGTCCTTTGGGATCAGCGTTATCATATGTGGAATGCCTTCTGCATCCTTTTTTCTTCACCCCTCTCCTACCACCATTATGGAGAAAGAAATTACCACTTTGTTGTCCATAATTAGAGTTTCGTTAACTATAAGACAGTCAGAGTAGAGTATACGGTAGAAGTATCAATGTTCCGTCTGGAAAAGCGCTAGAGCACACTAGCTATCAGACGATCGTATACACTCATTATGCGATCAGGCCGGTACTCCTTCCAGACTTAACATCGTATATTTGTTCACTGCCCAATACATTAACCCTGTCGAACTTCCAATCTCATTCCCTTACACTGGACTGGTAGAATGGGACTTGACCTCGTCTGCCGTACGTAACCACGGTACATAGCTAGCTTGTGCTATGCGCCACGGGCCACACTCATATCTATTAACTTCAGGTAAATATGGCATGCGCATATTCCTACGACAGATGGGAATGTTGCGGGGAGAATAAAGACCTCCATTATGTGTTAACGCATATCAGTTGTCACTAATGAAGCGTTTTAACAGTAGTTTTAAAGCGATCTGATACTCGTCACAATCGGTCGCAACAACCTATCAATAACACTATCTAATATGCATGACCTATCATGTTATAAACACACGCACCGCGACTCAAATCGCGACACAATCGCTTACTTCGTTCAAATGTTTTAGAAACGAATATAAAATCACTTTACCGTATGTACTGCAACCACCTTTAGAACTTGGCTATAGTTGAATGTCAGGGTTCTTTGACTCCCATATAGACAGATAGCTGTCTATAGACGTCTTGTCGTCGGCAAGAAGTAGACACATCTGTGGCCGGTCGACTATTCGATCTTGGTTCTCGGACCATGTCTCGGGATAACGGAGAAGTTCGACTATTATGTGCAACTTACTTGTTTTGAGATTACAACGCCCAACCAACTGAAAAACGGATTTCTTAAGTGCAGTTCTCTCCGGGTCGAAACGCAACTCCTAAAACATAACTTCTGGAAGTCGGGAGAAGCTTACAGAAGGATAGATTCCCTCGAGGGTTCTAACGGCTAAAATAGCGCGGGGTTTCCCCGTACGGAATAAGACGTATGGACAGCCCTACTGGCAGTTATGTGACACCCCCTTCTCTACTGTCTTTTCTCCTCCGTTTCATAATACCCCCGCTGGCTGTTGTGGAAGGTATCGAGCACAAAGCACGCACTCCGTTGCTACTTTGCAAGTGGTATACGGCATACATCAAAGACATTACCCTATGATAATTCATAAATCAGTCTCATCTGGTCAATGATTAAGCCGATGATTCTGATCTTATGCTATCAACCTCAAACGTACATCTTCATAAATATTTTCAATTGAAACATCAGATTTCATTCATTAGCAACATTCACGTGTACCAGTCGCATTTTGATTGCTTAACGGTACTAAAGCTGTAAATTAGTATTGTCTTCATGTGCATAATGTTACACATGTACATATCAGCTGAGCGATACTACACGCTCAACGAACACACTTCTCTGGCTTAGGTTAAATGAGAAAATGGTACACAGATATCACAAAAGCAATCATGTTTCTTCGAATTTGCACTTCAATCTTAAAGAAAAATACCTAAGACAGATTTACTCATGTAACAAATACATCGACTATTCCATGAGCTTTGTGACGTGTATTTGGTAACGGAATTTCTCGTGGCCTATCGCAATCTTGCATTTTTATATGCTCATCAATACATTGGCCAATAGCATACATAAATTGTTTCCCCAGTAATAAAATATCATTATGTTATTGCTACGCTTAAACAAAGATATTACATGTTATATAACTGATGTTGATGAAAGATATCGCTCTTCGTTTGTTTGTTTTTTAATATTTAGATAAAGAGCATCGTCACTCCTAAAAGAACAGCTGTGATGATCGTCTTCATCTTCATCGCTTTTACTTTTAGTTCTGCTCCTACGTACGCCGTCAACAGTTTGGGTAGTATATTCTCGACTGCAAAAAACAAAACCATTATTGGGTTAATACTTCATCCAAACCGAAACCAGGGGGACAGAATTTCATTTTCGGTTAATAGCTTTGAAATACCTTTTTGTGTATTTGTTATTATCATAGTGTGTACAACAATTTTGTCAATCCAATTACAAAAACATGCAAAATGGCGAAACATTAATGTTACTTTAGAACAAGCAGTGACATTTTCCAGTCGCAATAAGAAGGTTGCAAAGATGATCATCCTAATTTCTACAATATATATTGTTTGTTTTGGACCAACTACAACCTTCACGGTTACACTTGCGTTTGAGCCATCACTCTTCATAAAAGGTAAATATATACATGTTACTATATTAATATACGGGTTCACCTATGAAATGGAATCTGTGAACTCGTCTATGAATATCTTTATTTATCACAGCATGAGCAGCAAATACAGGGACACCTTTCGCAAACTCTTCTTGAGAAAACATCATGGACTCGGAAATGTGTGTGCAGGTTAAAAGAACATTGTTGCAGAGCGTGTTATCATATCATCCACACAAACGCACGTTCATATTCTAAACGATTTTATTTGACATACCATAATGTTTGTCGTAGACTTAAAAAATAGCATTCATTGATTAATAACTTCCATGCTTCCATTCGATGGTCTCCTGGACACTAAGAAGGTGGAGTTCTCGTTTTCTCCGCCCCCCCCCCCTCGATCAGAGTAACGTGAAAGCATTACAGTAGGTGGTAGATAGAGCCAGAGAGCAGCTGACAGATAATAGTTGGTTATAGTCTCGAGTTCTACGACGGTAGGCGGAGAATACATGCATAGAGACAATGACCCATGTCACCGTCTAGTATGACCAATGCCATGAAGAACAGCAGTGTCAGACTACGGTTATTGAAAGTTAACTCTGTCAGCCAAAGTGGCGTAAGGGTGTTGTTGTATATATGTATGTGTGGTCAGAATATTAATATGGTTATTTCCATATACACCAATGATGTAAGAAAAACGATCAATGACGACACACACAAAAGCAGGAATCAATCGAACGACCAGGAGAAACACTTCGACAATGACGACGGTCATGATATCTACAATGGGCACATCACTGCTGACGGGCAAGTCATTATACAATTCATCCAATAAATATCATATGTAGACATAATGAAAATATTTCCTAAGTGTACAGAAGAGCAGATACTGATAGCCGTAATCTATTCCCCTTCCCTGTCTGATTTTGAGTAAATGGCTGAGGGTGGGTTTTTCTTACTCTACCTCAGGGTCTTCTGCCAATGTCACGCTCTGGGGTGGGATATAAACACAGCAGTACAGTATCATTTGGATATGAAAATGTTGTATCGTAAAGCATCTAACAAACTTCTATATCAGCTGGGTGACGTGGTGGCTCCCGACCCACTACGATATCATAGTGCTAGCTGAAAAATGTACTGATTTAATAATAGCGTCATAATCCCAATTGAAGAGGTCACACAAACGGCCGTTAATGTAAGCGACACAAATATTTTAGCAAAATTAGTAACGTTATTGAATTAAATTAGCGATACTAACACAAAAATACTAAATAATGTTCTCTTCTCCTTCTTATTTAGACAATGTAAGTAAAGAAACCAATCACACACAGACCGCAACAACACCGCATTCAGATGATAACACAGAAGAAGAACCAACGGAAAACCAAACAATTAAAGAATGCAAATGTGTGGAGTTTAAGCACTAACAGCAGCATCAGAAACATAATTACCATCGTACATAAATAGTCTAAACGAAGTGTGTAATCAGGCATATGGAAAATCAGAAGACGGGATCAAACATAGATTCAATGAGGCAAATTAACTCATTGGACAAATGGCCCAAGTACCAAAGAACAAACACGTATCAGAAGATACTAAGAAGCAATCTACAACACAACCGTCCTGCCAAGTCTATGCTATCAATGTCAAACCTGGACAATGACAGAATACGGGGAAACCATTGCAACAACAGAAATTAGATTCTTGTGAAGAATACGCATTGTAACAAGAGAAGAGGACATCTACAATGATGAAATGAGGACTAAAGCATTTTGCAAAATGAAAAACATACTAATACAAACATGACAATTGCAATGAGAAAAAGAGTGTTAAGGTGCTCATTCGTTCATTCTGTAATATGACCTGTGCAGAACTTCGCTCCCTTTATAACCGTCAGGAAAGCTCCTTAGTCATAAGCACTATGTCCCACTTCCGATACACCCATCTAGGGATCATCTGCCGCATCCTGCACCCATCTTCTCTTTGGCTTTCCTATTCTTCTCCGTGCAACAGACTTAAGAGTCAAAACTCAAACCCTTCCAATACACCGACCAGCCGTGTAACAGCATTAGACAAAAAATGGTTCTTCGGAAAATACCCGGCTCTATTTTGAGAGCAAACCCTGCACTCTGTGAGCCGGGGGCGAACACCCTAACCCCTCAGTTGCCCCTTCCCACTGATGAATATGCAATAATCATAATCGACGCAAAGATTACAAGCAGACATGTCAAGTGACCTTGACTTATCTAATGATTCTCCCGTATAGTGCAATATATAAGGTACAATTACATCCGGTACATATATCTATTATAAAAAAAAAGGTATTTGTTTCATTCAGATATGACTAGTTTATTGCGCCGTCAAAAATATTCTCTCTGGGCGTTTGTACCCTTTTGGTGTTCTTTTTCTCCCTCCTAAAAAACAGACATTGACGACATTCCATGTTTGATCAACGGACTATTCCTCTAATGCATTACGTTTGCACTGATATAAACTGTTAGTTTATACTACGCCTGTTTAATGTTCCAAATTGTGAGAAATAAAACAGGCTAACTGCCATTACAAACAAATATGAATATTTTATGTTATCCATCGTGACGCATATTTGAGTCTTTATAATGCGTGCAAATGCGTGTTGGTCATGCATTCTATTTTACATTTACACTATGTGTCTTAATTTGGTTGATACCTACCACCAGAAAATGTAACAGTTAGCATGTTGTATTATATTATAAAACATTATATTTAACAACATCGCATACTTGTTGTATATCTCACTGTTTAAACCACTTCAAATACCTTGTTACCATAATTGCATTTGGTCTGTTTCACTTCCTTCGGGTATGGTTTTGGAGCAGACCGCATTACGTTTATTGTAACGGCAAACTACAACATGTAATCATGCATAGACAATAACAACCAGGTGAAAACATGCTGGGCTTGAACACTTTCTCTATGCCTGTTTTTTTTTTTTTTTCCGTAGAAGAAAAAGTCCGTTCCCTTCGTTACAATGTTTACGTACCCCTTCTGAATTATGTAATTCTGTATTTATTGCAATCCCAAAGAAATCAGGAACCTTGGAATGTGATCAACATAGAACAATTAGTATAATGAGTCACATCACAAAGATTCTGCTACGAATTATCATGCAAAGAGTGAGGAAGAAAATACAACTTGAAATAGGGGAAGAACAATGTGGGTTTGTAGAAAGAAAGGGTACAGTAAATAATGTTTATATGCTGCGAACAGTTATTGAATGTGCTATAGAAGTAAACAAGGATATACATCTTTGCTTTATTGACTGCACAAAGGCTTTTGATAGAGTTAGACATGTCAACATTGGTGGATATGCTTGCAGATCTACAAATTGATGGGAAAGACATTAGACTTATAAAAAACATATATTCGAAACAGCAAGCTGCCATAAGGATTGATAATGAAGTGGGACAATATCAACCTATTAAGAGAGGTGTAAGGCAGTGATGTGTAATGTCTCCAGATATTTTTTCCCTATACAGTGAAAATATTTTCAGTAATGTAGAAGACATAAATGGAATCAGCATTGGAAGAAGAAACATTAGATATGCAGATAACATTAGATATGCAGATGATACAGTATTGATTGCAGACAATGCACAGGATCTGCAACAATTAGTAGACGCGGTAGCTGTTCACAGTGAGCAGCTGGGGTTGGAATTAAATTGTAAGAAGACACAGGTTATGGAAGTCACTAGGAAGAACGAAGTACCACAATGTAATATACAAGTAAATGGGAATATTCTTCAACAAGTGAATCGATACAATTATCTCGGAACAGTCATAACATCTGATGGGGATGCCTTGAAGAGATTAGAACAAGAATCGTGTTATTATCTGACTGTGGAGTCACAATCAGATAATACAGATAACAAGGACAGTCTGATTTTGCAGCTGCAGTTGTTTACTACGGCGAGTCGGTAAGGATCAGGCAGTGGAATTATCTTTGAAGTTTCCACAAGTCAGGAAATTGTAGGCATGTGGTTGAGACACGCGGGCTTGTTTTGGTTGTTGAAACAAGAGAGACAATTCTTGTATTGGTGGAGCAAGGGGGATAAGAACTTAGTCTGAAATGGATAATCTGCCCCTGGGACCATCTGATGTGTTTTGTTTTGGGTTGTCAAAACAGGGGGAGACAACTGGTGACATTGATTAAACCAAAGGGAAATAAGATTTCTGGAAATAGTTAGTGCCCCTGAGGACACCTGCGTGACATCAAAAGAACTTCACTAGAACACTCCCAGCTCTTTGACAAAAACATAACTTGTTTACCGTTAGTGTTGAAGAAAAAGTTGACTAGAGCTGACGTGTGTGTGTGTACCGCTGTGAGGAAATTCGGAGAGCATCTAATGTGTTCGATTTAATTAACATTAAATAACATATGTCTTTATGGCAAGTTGTAGATGCCATCCAGGAGTGATGCGTATTGCATAAGGTATTATAGATAATATATTTAAGCCTAATTAATATAAGCAGTAGCCTTGGTAAAACTAGCTAGAGTAGTGAAGTGATGATTAGCTCTGTTAGTTGAGAATAGAGTAGGGAAGGGAGAATTAGCTCTGCTAGTGAGAATCGTGTAGTGGGGTGATATTTGGAGAGATTTAAGAATGGGTTGGGAGATGGGGGAAGTGTCCAATAGTGGGATCTTTCAGTGGGGTGCCCACTGGGGTTCTGCACTCTGTTTATTGGTCTTTCCTTGTCATAACCTGATTCAGATTGAAGTGATAAGGCCACTCTGATCCATGACAGAGTTTAGTTCACTGATAAATCTCTGAGCAAGGCAGTAGGCCTACATTCAGCTAGTAGGGATAAGTATCAGGCGGCCTTCACCAGATGTGGTCTCTTTCTCTAACAAGTTCCCCTACGTCTATGAGGAAGCTCTACACTGGGTTTGATGTAGGTCAACTCTCATTGAGAAGAACATCCAATGAACATTCATTTTATTTTATAAGATGAATAAATACCCAGAAGAAAGTACAGTCAGCACTGTTTATGCTGGGCTTAGGATCCAGAGGGTACATACGAAACTGGCTCAGTTGAGCAAGACATTATAAACGATTCATTTACAATAGGGATTTACCCAGGGTGGGTGATACTCGTTTCTTCACCACATACCACTGAACATTAGTGTGTAGAGAAAGACATTTGAACATGAAGTTCTCGTGGAATAATTTAGTACAGTGAAGAAGTACTTTAGAACCGTTTGTGGGTGACAATCTATGAACATGGATTAGAACAAATGTGAGACCTGTGACATTGAAACCTAGTTTTCACGGTACAGCGATCCGTACTTATTTGAGTTATAGGGACCTTAGTCTTTATGGTGAGTGACAGATCCATGATTGGGATTATACAATAACTAATTTTTGGTGGATCATGCATCTAGTAGACCCAGTGGATCCCGGAGAAAGTCAACGTCTGGAAGAAGAGACGCATCAATCGGTGAGGTGTTCACGTACTAAGCTATCATGCTGTGGTGTACCCTTGCTATGATGATCATCTGACTTGGGCTCCTGATCTGCTGCTCTGAATCTACATACACACTAGAATATTCGACACACATTCTACACAGTACACACACACGCTTCTCACACACATACTCTTTGCTTTAATAAATTATTTTGTATTTATTTGTTAAGCTAGAGTTGTTGAGTATGTTGTGTTGGGGAAGAGTGAGAGGGGGCATGATCTAGGGGTGAGTGAGAGTGAGAAAGAGGTGTCTGCAGACTGACGGAGTTTTGTGGGCAGAGTCTGGTGGTTTCTTTAGGACAATAATATGGGGTTAATAAAAATGTGGGTGTTGATTCCCCTCATTCCAGGGACGACACTAAAGTAAGAAAGGCTTACTTACGACAAATCGCCATGGCGAAAGTAGCCTTTAGCAAGATGAAAAACAGTCTGACCAATAAAAAGATATCAATTGAAACGAGAAAAAGAGTGTTTAGGGGGTACATAGGGCATGTTCTTTTGTATGGATGTGAAACTTAGACAATGTGCAGTCAAGCTGAAAAACATTTCATGGCTACAGAAATGTGGTTTCTGAGGAAAATGCAAAGAGTACCATGGACAGATAGAAAAACCAATGACCAGGTACTACAGGAGACAAATGAAAATCGTAGACTGATTAGAGAAAATAGACGAAGACAGTCAACATTTTTTTAGACATGTTATGAGAAGAAATGGAATGGAGAACTTATTCACAACTGGCAAGATAGAAGGGAACAGACCAAGAGGAAGACCGAGAGGAAAATACCTGGATGGCTTGGCCACGTAGCATGGACGAGACAGGAACACTGAGCTGATCCACAACTCTGGTGATCGAGTGAAATGGCGAGTCATGACCGCCCACGCTTTCCGGCATGGCACATGATGGATTGATTGTACCCCTTCTGAGCGTTGGAGATGGTATATCACATGGCACAATATAAATAAGTAGTTAAGAATTAAATTTTTACGCCAAGAGGTATATGACTATACAACCCGTTTTCTACATCTTTGGACCAGTTGGCACTCAATGGCGATGAGGTCGGTGTCTCTTCTATCTACTATATCCCCAGGTAATTTGCTGGTACCCGTTGTAGACCTAGTAGTCAAGTGTCAATGAAAAACGTCAACTCGACAGGAATTCAGCACACGAACAGAAAGCGACAGGTAAGGGTGCTAGGCATAGAATTGTTATGGATCCATTGACACCGTACATATTGGGTGGGTGAGTGGGTGTAGGTTGGCTAATGTGTGTGGGTGGGTGGGGAAAATTGTGAGGGTGCGGGATGTGTGTGTGTGGATAGGTGCGGGATGTGTGGGTTGGCAGGGGTATGTGTGTGTGTGTGGTTTTGTGATGTGTTATGCTGGATGGTTGCGGGTGTGTGAGTGGGTGGTGGAGAATATGTGGGTGGGTGTGTGCGTGTCGGTTATGGGATGGGTGGGGGATATGTGTGTGGGTGGGGACATGTGTGTGGGTGGGGGATCAGTGGGTGGGTGGCGGCATGTATGTTTGCCTGGGTCTGTGTGAGTGAGCGGAGGTATGTGTGGTTGGGTGGGGGAGGTGTGGTGGGTGAGAAATGTTTGGGTGGCTGCGGGATGTGTGGGTGGCTGTGGGATGTGAAGGTGGATGGGGGATGTGTCTCACAACATTGCAATATGCACTGTTTATGTTTACAACTTTCATTTGACAATGTTTTTCCCCCATGTGAATGTATCATGCGTAATATGCATTGTTTATGCTTACAAAATCCATTTGACAATGTTTTTTTTCCCTATGTAAACGTAACGTACATATTTGACGATTGAAAGACGAGTGATTGAAAGGGCCGAATGTAAGACGGGCCTGCGTGCCCAATTTGTTACCCTTCTAAAATAAAGTTCGCTCGTTCGTTCGTTCCTTCGTTCCGTACATTAACAGAGAAATGCATCACTTTTATTGATTCACACAAAAATGTATAAAGCACACAAGTACAGAACACAGGTTTTATTTGACAATAAGCAAGAAATCAAAATAAATAGGAAAGTAATAACCAACGATTCAAGTCTCTCGTGTATAAATGAGGTCATCACCTTACTCTTTAAATCACGTTTGAATCAAGAGATTGGAGTACGTGGCCTTGTTCTTCGGATTGAGGCGCATTATATATATTATGTTAGCCTTATATTGTATAGACTATTAGGCACACTATGCCAGTCTCCCTAGCAAAGGAGTTAAGGATGATGTTCGTAATCCCGCATACTCCCGTACGAAACATAGCTGCGCGAGATTCGGCAGCGGATCGCGTCGCATTGGTTTCTTACGGAGGTATGTGAGCCGGTCGTTCAGAAAGCAATGGCACACTACTGAACATAAAACTTGCCAAGAAATCAACAGCATCTGAGAAATGCTGGTGTTAAATGCAATGTCCTGTAAAATAGGATATGCAATAAAAATAAATAAATAAATAAAAGGCACTCCATGGACAGTATGGTTAATATCACACCGGTCTTGTTTTACTGCTTGCCGTATTTTCCTGTGCCCAATTTAGAATGGTTTTACCTGTTCGTCCAAGTTAATATATACCAGCGATTGAGACTCGAACACGTAAACAAGAGTGTATGACGCTAAGCTACAGCGGGTGGAAAAGATTTAAATCTGCCGTCCCCGCATGAAGGCCACGACTTACTGCGATAAGTTTGTTCGCGGTAAATGAGTTTCATATAAAAATAAATAATAAATTGTTGCGTATCCCTTACGGGACGTTGCAGTCAACACCAGCATTTTTCAGCTGCTGTTGATGTACTAGGCAAGTGTTACGTTCGTAGTTTGCCATTGCTTTCTGAACGACCGGCTCCCATACCAGCACGTTATAACACAACGCGACACGGTCTGCTGCACAAATCGGTCGCAGCTGAGCTTCGAACGCCTGGTACCCGGCTCACGAACCGCGTTCGCAAGCCTTCAGCCACGGAACATGCGAGTTTCATATACCTATGTGAATATACCTTACCATTGTTATATTTGTAGTTTTGTCTGATCAATAATTATTTCATTAACTGAAGTGAATACTTGTGTTTCTGTTTATCACTCTTTTCAGGGCACATCCTCCACTGGTCCAAGCCTGACTTCCACCTCACGCCTGTGGCTGCTAAAAGCTGTCAGCATGCGACAGCGGCCACCCCCCGGGCAACAACCGTGACAGGTTGGCTAAACCAGGCGTGGGTACCCGATTTGGTGTCAAACTGGGTAGCATGTGAAGACAAGAATCGGCAGACTGAGCGGAAGAAATCATTGTTTATTCAAAGGGCAAGGCGGCGTTTATCTGCAAAGCGTTATGGAATGTAATGAGCACGGCAAGGCACGAAGAGGACCCTGGTCATCCAATGCGCCTGTATTCGTCTCCAGTCGTCTTAACTTGTCTTGCCACTGGAATCAGATGGACTCGGGCGAGAAAGTAAGGTCGATGAATTGCGCAACTCTTCCTTACTTTAATCGAAATCATCGCGCAAGTCATTCTTCATCCGACTACATATATCAACTTCAAGCCCTGTGGCGATGGACGAACGGCTTAGCGGCAGGCGTGGGTACCCTGCCGGCCTAAGTCGCAGACCTGCACACCGGCGGCTCGGCCATATGGTCGTCTTCTACTGACCGGAGCACGAGTTAGTTAGTTAGTTAGTCGACAGATCATCCTCATTGCACATCGAACCATTCAGTCCATAAGTGCTCGGATCCCCCCTCCCCTCAGCAAATCCCGCAGCGTGTAGCGGCTAACGACACCAGTCACCAGTTCTGTGTTGGTTTATCAATCTTCTTTGGCTTCCTGCGTAGTGTTCTTGTTTAGCCACTCCTCGTTTAATTTGCTGTTCTCGCAGTCTGGCCATGGTTTTAGAGATCACATTCATCACTTGGTTCACGCAAAAGTCTTACTTCTCGTAGAGCATTCAGAATGTCAGCCTGGTCCATGGCGATCCGTCCTCCACCGTAGCCTCACCTGCGAGCTTGTCAGCCCGCTAATTTGCTTGTACTCCCGCATACCCTGGCACGAAGATGAAACTAATCTTTGCCAGCCGAAACAGCTCTAGAGACAGCAACCATTCTCTTCGGATCCACCCCGCCTCTATCCTCTCTCCATCTCATTGAGTCGCTAAGGAAACATGCCCTGGTGAATGTCTGTGTCTCAAGCCATGTTATTGCTTTACTTACTGCCATGACTTCCATAGTCAGACTACTTGTGGTTTCAGTGAAAGCACCAGCGTCCTCCTTCATAATTCTCCCTCCGGCCCAGCCGTGAAGGCCCATGAGCTTCTCACATGTCGGACGATAGACCCATCTGTGTAGATGACAGCATCACCGTCTAGCGATTTCTCGAAAATCAACGCTTGTACTTCAGCCTCCACAGCAGCCGAAATTTCTTGTCTGCATTTTCTATCTAGTTGGATGCAAACTGAAAAGGATGTCCAGAAATCTGTTGGCAGTTGTACCCACTCCTCGCTAGGTTCTAAGTCCTCAAGTGAACACACTTGTTGAAGAATGTATTCGGCCTGACCCATCCACGACTATCCTCTTTTTAACCTGCTATCCTTCATTTTCATAATTTCACTATGCAGTGGATGTTGTGTGTTTGCGTTAACTCTGAGGTAGGCGCGTGCTCTGCAAACTTGTATTCTGTCTTCAATGGTCGGAAAATCAAGAAGGTAGCGCATCGCCCTGCATGCTGTATCTCTTGTACATCCAAGAATAATGCGCATAGCTTCATTCTGTATCAGTTCCATCCATTCTGTCTGCTTACGGCTGAGAGTCACGATTGCCATTGCATTGCATTGGGATTCAGCAGCCCCCTGAGCAACTGATTCAAAGGTGCCTTTAACATTGTCTGCTCCATCATTACCTATCCAGCATGCCACGGTTGGTGGGTACCCCATACTGCGCACGACATACAAACAAAGTAAAAACAGGTAAAGCTGAAATAGCAAACCATATTCCCTTGATTGGCAGCACTGTGCCACAAGCTGCCACAATCAATAACAAAGTGAATGCAAGAATCTCCAAGGCCAGCGCGGCCATTGGCAGACTGTACAAGAATGCAAGCGATAGAAATGGAATAAACCTGCGAACAAAGCTGAAAGTCTATAAAGCATTTGTATTATCCACACTGCTATATGCGTGTGAAACATGGACTGTTTATCAGCAACACTCTGGGAAATTAAACCACTTCCACACAGTCTGCCTTAGAAAGCTATTGAAGATTAAATGGCAATACAAGATCCCAGACACTGAAGTTCCAGAAAGAGAGTCCTTACCAAGTATCCACATTCTACTAATGAAGAATCATATTCGATGGGCTGGTCACTTGACTCGCACGCCTGATCACAGGCTCCCTAAACGAATTTTTTTACGGCGAGCTGCGACATGGTAAACGCTCCCGAAGCGGCCAGAGGAAACGCTTTAAAGACACTGAAAATCTCACTGGAAGCTTTTACAATTATCTTGACACCTGGGAGACTGCAGCCAGAGACCGAAATAGATCGTGGCGTACATCCTTACGCAATGGTACAGTCACTTCTGAAGCAGCCAGGACTGCAAGAGCTGTGAAGAAAAGGCTGGACAGAAAAACTGCTGCAGGAGATCCTACTTCTGGAACGTCAGTCCTTCTTTGCCCACAGTGTCAAATGCTTCGTGCCAAAATAGGCCTTATCAGCCATCTTGGAACTCACGGCTCCATACTTTCAACCCCACTCAATGAAATGAATGGTCATCATCATTCTTGTTGGACAAACAACACATATGTTTATCACGGTGTGGCAATGGTCTCGAGGGTTCTCTTGTATAAGTAAATGACTGTTAGTGTGTTTGTGATTGTGAGTGGATATATGTGAATGCTTGGGGGTGTGTATGTGTGAGGTATTGAGTGAGTATATAACTGTGCGAGTTTGTGTAAATGATGTATGTATGAATATGTGTATGTAGGCATGTATGCATGTGTGTATACATATGTGTGTGTGTGCGTGTGTGTGTGCCCGTGAGTGCGTGGCTGTCTGCTTGCTTGCCTCATAATACGGTAATACGCATTGTTTATGTTCATATCATTTATTTGAGAATGTTCTGTCTATATGAATGTAACATGCACAATAGATCATTTATGTCCGAAAGATGAATGGTCGGGAGGCCGAATGTGAGACATTCCTGCTTGCGCAACTTGTTGTGACCCTTTGAAAATAAAGTTCGTTCTTCGATTCGTTCGTACTGTCAATTCACCATTTATAAAATCCAACAATCATGTGTTTACGTATCTGAACATAAGGTTTGTAAACATCAATAATATGACATAGGACTGAATTTCAAAATGTAACGAATTATCTTGTATAGTCGACTAATAACTTATGGCATTCATTGCGTGAGTGAGGGATCTGTTCGTATGACATATGTCTTTAGTGTATGGTATGGTATTATTACTTCTGAAATTAGATAGTGCATACACGACGGTGCAAGTTCCTGGATGTACTTTCTGCATTCCGGTAATAGGTGGTAAACATGTCCTGTAAACAAACAACGCAAGATTACATTACAGTGACATATCGTTGCTTATGTCTAATCGGCAGCGTAATAATATGATCGTCTATTAAGGGTGTGTTTACATAGTCAGCTATGTGATTTGCGTTTTAAAACAACTGTTATGTCCTTTGTCACCAGTCTACAAGGCAAATAAATGATTAATGTTAATCTGCAATGAAAATATTGTCATTATGAATTACTATCTTTGTTTCTCTAGAAGAGTATTCACAATCAGTTTACACACACACACAAGTTTACAGGCATAAAGTTGACATTCTCAAATGTGCCCTTTCCGACTATTACCCCCAAAATCCACGTTTTTACACACGTCTTGTCCCAAGCGCTTCTGAATAATAATTATGCGAATGAATGAATCTACGATTGTATCACGGCCTAGGAAACAGGAAGAGTTGTTTCCCTTGTTCTTCCTGTTTTGAAATCCATTCAACCGGTCAGATATTATATAAATTTTTCGTGACTTCTCAATATTGTATAATCTATTCGCAAAATGGAATCCAGCCACGATTTTCTTGAAGATTGTGCAGGTATGTCTGCCGATTATGACAGTGTTATTGTGGATATAGATAGTGATGCAGAAAGTGACATAGATTGTAAGATTACAGAGGCAGGCTGGAATTTTGACGAAGAGGACCCAGATTTCTGTAGTGTCAGTGAAACTGTAGACATGTATGTTTGGAGTCCTGAGACAACCCCTGTAGTCGTTGAAGGTTTTTTTGAGAACTCTGGGCCAGTACATGATCTTCGAGAGAGTTCAGAACCGTTTGACTACTTCAGTCTCATTGTAAATGAGGACTTTTATCAGTCTGCTATGGAACAAACTAATTTGTATGCCACTCAACGACAAGAAAAGGCAGGTAAAGTGGATGTTTACTGGTCACCTGTGAGCACTCAGGAAATAAAAATTTATATTCGTCTTGCTATACTCATGGGCTATGTTCAATTGCCTGAAACTGCCATGTATTGGAGCACAGATGAAGATCTCTATCATCCCGGAGTATCACAGTGCATGGGAAAAACTAGATATGCAAAAATCTCCCAATATTTTCATCTCAATGACACCAGTAAGCAGAAGCCCATAGGCCACAAAGATTACGATCCACTGTACAAGGTAAGACCGTTCCTTGATATGGTGAGGAAAAACATATCCTCATGTTTTTCTGCTGGCAGAGATATCAGCATTGATGAAGCCATGATTGCCTACAATGGTAGACTAAAGTTCAAGCAGTACATCAAGGGAAAGCCAAACCCATGGGGGATCAAGGTATGGTGTGCGGCAGATGCGTCGACGGGCTACCTACTAGACTTTGATGTCTACACTGGCAAGGTGAAAGATCCAATGCCACATGGATCTGGTCATTATGTTGTGACAAAGTTAGGCAGACCTTTCTTTGGGAAAAATCATCACATCTACTATGATAATTATTTCTCTTCTGTACAGCTGGCACGCGATCTTCTGCGTGAGAAGACATACATATGCTCAACATTTAGGGCGAATAGGAAGGGATGGCCAGATGACTGCAAGCCATTATGCACAAAGAAGATGAAGGCCAATACAGTAATCTTTAGGCAACAGGGTAACACTGTGGCTACTGTTTGGAGGGACAAGAGAGTTGTCAATCTACTTACCACCAACACGACACCAGGAATGACATCCACATCACGTAAGGCACCCGGTGGCAGACAAGATGTTCAGATACCCACAACAGTGGCCGCCTACAACAGATCAATGGGTGGAGTGGACAGGTTTGACCAGCTGTCCTCATATTACCCTGTTGGTAGGAAATCTGTGAAGTGGTGGAGATATATGTTTGCCTTTCTCCTGCAAACCTCTATTGTCAACAGCTGGATAATTTGTTCAAACTCCCATCGCCCACACACAAGGGTTGGTGATGTTGGCCATCTCGCTTTTAGGCGTAGTTTGGTTTCTACTCTCTTGAAGGGTAACATTTCGAGGAAACGGAAAGCTTCTTCTTGCCCCACAACTGTAGGTCTGGGTACCAGCAATCTTTTGGACCACAGACTAATTCGTATGGATGGCAAAAGGAAAACTTGCTACTGGTGTGCCAAGATGAACACCAAGTCTGGTAAGAAGAGCAGAGCCAGTGAGGTTGTTTTTGGATGCAGTCTCTGTCAGATATGGCTGTGCAAGGGGGAATGCTTCACAAAATACCATGAATCACTTGTATCAAAGCACTTGGATATATAGTGCAGGATATTTGCTGCTATCAGGGCACTTGGATACATAGTGCGGGACACTTTCAACATCATTTTGTGAGTAAAAAATTTTTCTTCACATTTTTTTCCCAGTTAAAATGTTTTTTAAACCTTTCTTTTTGTTTTATTGTTTTTAATGTTGCTTTATGTTAAACTGTGTCCATTTTTCTAGTTTATTAGTCATCTAGGACATTTATATGTCAAACCAATTCGTGTATAATGACTTTACAAAATATCAAGTCATTAATTTTGCGGAGTTATTTCCCTTTTGTTAGTTATTAAAGGGAAAAGAAAGAAGAAACAAATAAAATAAACATTGCTAACAATAATTACGTCTCTGTAATTCTGGTGGATGCGCACGAGAGGAATTATTTTGGTGACGTGGTGACAATGACGATCGTTGACATGGTCAATATAAAGCAGGCATGATTTTCTTCACATAAAATTGGCTCGTACACTAGTAAGTAGAGTCGAAACTGGAGCCCCGTTAAATGAACATACTCCCTGCGTCGAGGATGATTCGAACAGATCGCCGCGTAATGGGGAGGAAAGCGTGCTAGCCTTACGATATCCACCTCTGCCATGTAATTCGAAAAAAAAACAACAAAAAAACGGGCATACTTTCATTTCTAAGTATCCATAATTTTATGTAAGGCGGGGTAATTAACAAATTAGAAGAGTGACCATGACAACAATGGGAAACTATTCTGACGGTGCCTATGACTCAGTGGGTTTCAACATAAATGATGCAACCATGTATATATTCAAATGGGTTGTTTATTGCGCCTTATGTCAAGTAATTAACATTTTCGGGATAGTCACAAATATTTTCAACATTGTATGTTTTCTGAAGCAAGGATTCAATGACTCTGTTAACATCAGTCTTCTGGGTAAATGTTTATTAATTACGTTGACATTAAATACCTGGTGTTTGTAAAGTCTCACTGCACGTTGTATTTAGACCAAATTTGAAAAAAAAAAATAAGTGCACGACGTCATAAAAACATTTGCTCCACAGTCCACCGTGAAGCAGTATGCAGCGAATGGCTGGCGTCTGCTGGAGTAATTCTTTGCACTCTGAACAGAATGGTGTTATCAACAGCAGTCATAACTTGTTTTGGTTGAACACGTGTTTCGAAATGGCGGTCGATACACACGGATGGTTATTCAATAACTTATAGCATGATTTCCTGATAAATAACCTCCTCATCGCGTTAAGGATAGAAATTTGTTGCTAATGGAAATGTGGAAGATGCTCCGAAATCTGGTTGGCCTGCTGTTTCCAAGCCCTTTTTTAATGAATATGTCATTGGTAATTTCCAGATTCCCAAAAACTGCGTTAGACCATAGCAGTGACTATTGTAACATAATTAATAAATGTTAACACATTTTGATGACGTATTGTACATCATTTTCTTTTTCAAATTTATCATACATACACAGTGTAGTGAGCCTTTAATAAAACCCGGTACATATAATTGTAAATGTATAAACTTCTCAAAATGTGATTTAAAAAGGATAGACCAAACAGGTTACATTGGCAAATGCTACGACTAGTGCACATGACACTTACGATGGTGTTCAGAATAGGTTTACAATGTTGGTGTTCGCTTTTGATCTAGAGCAGTGGTTCTCAACCTTTTTTGGCCCGTTCCCACCTTCACCATATTTTTAGGACATCATTTCCCCCCCCCCCTCCCCTCACCATATTTTTAGCACGTCATTCCCCCCTTTCGTATTTCCTCCCTAAAAATTTCCCCCTGCCCCTACACAGTATACGTAATAATTTAAGCTAAATTTAATAGCACATACTAAAACAAGTCTAGGCATCTACATAAAACGTGATTTGCGGATCTACTTACGTTATAAAATGAATTTAAGAAGGATGATACGTACAGAAATGTAAAGTATGAAGAGAAAAACAATGTCAATGTCAGAGTCCTACTTAGTAGCTCTGTCTGGCTCGCTGGACTTTGACAGGCAAATTACAACATCTACAACACATCTACTAAGAACACATGAATGCCATCGGAGCAATCTCCGGAACAATCATTTATTACAATATATATTACAACATAGTCGCACTTCACGCTCAAACAATCGTCCACCACTAACAGCCACGCGCTAGCTCACAATGGCGATCTTTACACTGTCGCCCGCATGATCATTCACAATCACAACTTCACATCATCCCGCACATATCACAGTTAGTACATTCCTCGAATATCACTACACAACGTTCATCTCCATCTATCCGTCACAAATACTATCGTTCTCTCGTTCTATCGTTCTATCGTTCTATCGCTCTCTAGATCTCCACACGTCCGTCTCTATTCGCTGCCTCACACACACTGCCTCTCTCCTGGTTGACCTTCCCACATCACGTGGCTCTGTTCACGGGATTCTTGCCTGACCGTCCGCTAGCCAAGCCGTGGCGTCTCTTACTGCCCTTTACCTCAGTCATGCTTACACTGACTCTCGCTTACATACCGGAGCTTACATTCTTCCTTACCCATGTCATATAGGACCATGACATTCTCCCCCCGCACAACCAATGTGGCACTTACTCTTGGAAATGTGACACATTCTGTTGTTGTTACTCTTGTTTCCTCTTTCTAACCTTGTCAGGGGATTATATGATCATAAGTATGCGTTTGCGTCCCTTTTTGCTCTGATCTTTTTCGAGATAACTTCAAACATTGTTCTCTCTTTTTCAGTATTGAGGTTTCTCTCAAGGTTTTGTCGTGGTCTGACAAATGTTCTGGTTGGGTCTACTTATCATACCTCGTTATATTATTCAACCACCATTCCGTGACATTACATTCTGTTCATATTTCTCAATCGATGGTCTGTGCATTCTCATCTCATAGTTATTGTGGCTATGCTGGTTTAAGGATTCTCCATTGGTTTACGTCTCGAATAAGGCTACAACTTCCTCTTACAGCATTCTTAAATTTTCTCTCTATTCAGACGTGGTTTCCCTCGTCTATAGTTAATGCACACTACTCGATTCTTTATGAGCACGCTATGTCAATGTTGTGGTCATGGTTCGAATATACTTCATGTATGTTATAGTCCCCCTTATCTCATATTATGTCGGACCGTGAGTTGTTTCCCTTTGTGAGCACACCTCGTTTACTGTTATGGAGAGTTATTAATCTCTTTGGTTGGCATCACCCTGTTGGTATATTTCTTCTGGTTACCATCTTCTGATGTTACTTCTATATCACTATTGCTAAGCGTCATTCGTCGGGCTATCCAGCATACGCGAAGGGAAGTTTGGTAACAATCGCGCATTGGGATTGCCAGGCGTTGATTCTCAGCATTACAACTTATTCTATTTGCCACTATACTTACGCTCATATGTACATATCACATTATAACAATACAAAGTATTATAATAATAAAATTAGACATTGGATGTCATACAGTTAACACATATACAATAAAATATACATCATCGATGCCTTTATGCACAGATAGGATACCGTTCTTGTCCTGTGAAAGCCATGCACACGGAATTACATCACTCGTGTTCAATGTTCACTGTGGTGCTGGAATGTTTGGCATTTCTTCTTTCTCATATAATTGTTGACTTCTGCATAGTTATTAACACTTCCCACCCAGTTCGGACAATCTGTAAGTCTGTTCTGTAAAACTGTTGGAATTCACACGTATACTTGTAAAATTGCTGGAATTCACACGTATAAAATAAGAATTAAGTTCAGTGGCCTTAATTTTTAGTGTGGCCATGGTGCGTCTGTCTGTGACTGTCTTTGCCATAGTTTGTAGGTTGGCCTCTGGTTCATTAAACTGATCACCAGAAATGAGTGTCTGTACTTGTGAAGCTGTCGTCGTTGTTCGTCGATTTCCAAAAGGTAGATTCTGTAGATACTCGTTTGAAAAACAAAGTCAATATGGGTATATCTTACTGTTTGATACCTGAAATCACATGTTGAGTCTTACTGTTATGCTGGTGACACGTTTCACGATGAAGGACCTTTCATGCTGGTCTATACAATGACGTGTGCTAGTATCATAGCGCTGGAGTCGTACAGCAGACAAGGCAACTCTGGAGTTATTGGATCTAAGGATATAAAGTGGGTTACGGTTAAAATTTTCCGAAAGGTGGGGATGTTCAAATTTCATGTTGAGATCATTTTGAGTGCTATCTCCAAACCTGCACTCGTACATGTGTGTATACATTCAATAGTTCAAACAATAGTAATACACCATGTATAGTTTTGAAATGTAATCGTGCATGTTTGTATGATCTTCTGCAATTTGTGTATATTTTCCAAAATATGTAGGGTAATTTGTTGCTGATTTTTGTCAGTAATTCCACCGACTGATGATTTACATTGTTCAGCATAGGTATGTGTCTGAGTTGATTTAACATAGAGTTTATGAGTGGCAATAACACAATTTGGTTCAACAGTAATGATGTAAGTAACAAAGTTAGCTGGGTTGTCATGAGTAATATCATCTGTGTTGCGTCATGATAATGTGGAATAAAACTGTCTGTAAAGACATTTGTTTTGTATTTACAATGAGTAGTGCAAGTATAACCATCCACTGTGTGCACTTGGTTATGTGTGTAGTTAACAGGGAGTACAGGAGGTATAGTATATACCATGATGATTTGTGATCTTTCCTCGCTGTTATGAACTGTTTGTTTTCTGTACCTTTTCCTTTGTGATGATACACACCAGTTTCTGTTTCTTCTTGTTGTAAGATGGTATGGTGTGGTACTTTGGTCTGTTCATCATGTTGTTGTATGATGAGTGGTGTAGTTAAGGCAGTACTTGTTGTTGTGTTCACTTTTTTTTTTGGTGTGAGTTTTGGACTCTGTGTAGTCTGTCACATTTAATACATTTCCAATTAATAAATCACAACATGGATTGTCTAATAAAGCACAAGTTACTCTGCCTGATAGGAAAGGTGATTTTATATTGGCCCATGCCATGGGATATTTCTCTACTGTCCCTGAAACAGTTTTGCAATAAATGTACTCATCTAGGTAGTCTTTAGGATCAGCTAGGGTCTTCCGAAGACCGATAAGACAGGACCCTGTGTCGCGTACACATGTGCATACTGTGTCATTGATGTAACCTTCATGGAATGTTAGTTTTCCTAACGACAGTCTTGAGGTTTTGTTCATTTCCTCACATTCTTGTTGAGTATTGACCTCTTTACATAAGGAATGAGGTTGAGTGATGTTAACAACATTATTAAAATATGGTACAAAGTCTGATGGGTAAAACTCAGTTTGTTCTGAATTTGCAGTGTTTGGTCTTGTTTTCGTCTCTGTGATGTTCACTTTTTTTAAGTTCTTTGCTGAACTGTCTGTTGTAATGTTTATGGCTGCATTTGCTTTTGCTATCTGTATTCTTTTTACACCTTCGCATTCAAAACGTCTATGGCCATAAGCAAGGCAAAAATGACATTTTGTTCTATATTTCCTTTGATTTACCTTCCCCAGTTTTTGTGCTATTATAGTATTTAGGTATTCTTGATAAGTGGGATTCTTATCGCATATTCCATTTTCCGTATGTGGAGTGCTACAATGTTTGCACAGTACTGGTTTTGTTTTCTGTGGTTTGTTTTGACAATCTGTGGCTGCAGATGCCGTTGATTTCACAGTACTTTTCTGTTGAGTGTTCTTAACCAGGTTTAAACTTTGGTTGTAGTATTCGCGGCATTTTTCTAGTAAGTTTTTTATAGGTTCTTTGCTATGTTGTTCTAAATATTTTCCGCATTCGGCTGGTAGTGTTGCTTTTAGCTTTTCTATTAGCAAGAAATTTATGACTCCTTGATTGTTGTCTGAATGTTTAATTAACATTATTAGTTTTCTGAAAGATTCTTCTAATTCACTTATATACTGGGTGAATGCCTTGTCTGTAGTTGGTTTCAACTTTTGTATCTCTACTTTTAGAGTCTCGGAAGAGGTTAGATAGTGTTTTAATATCCTTGTTTTATAATATTCATAGTTTTCGCTTGACATATCTGGTATGATCTCTTCAAGTTTTTTGTATTTTATTGGTAAGTATGCTCTGTACCATTTACCCCAATGTACTCCTGGGATGTTGTATTCTTGCATTTTCTTTTCAAAATTCTGTGTCCACTCATGCAATAAGTTATGGTTTATATTACACTTTACTTTATCATGTGCCCGTGTCCTTTCGAACCATTTTTGCAACTTTCTGTAATGAGTTATGCCCCAAAAGTATGATAGCTCTGGGCTGTGTTCATCATCTGAACTCATTTTCTGTTTCTTAATATTTAAATGTACAAATGATGATATCTATTCAAGCAAATCAAAGAATGCAGATTTGGGTGGTTAGCAATCAAAATTCAATCAACTTATCTTTATCTGCTGACTACTCGAACGCTTGATGTACAGGAACGTGATTCTCGTGTTGTTTACCGCTGACCTGGTCTGATTATGTCGGTCGCTTTGTAGAATTGAAACCTGCTGTGGAAAGAAATGATGTTATTTTCGTTCTGACTCTATTAACACATCTTTACTTTACAATTTCTAATATATTATGGAATAGGTCTTCTTCTTCTTCTTCTTTTGTGCATTCTACATGAGCGTGTGGTTCATGTGTACTTCTGACACCATTATACCTGTCAGAGTCCTACTTAGTAGCTCTGTCTGGCTCGCTGGACTTTGACAGGCAAATTACAACATCTACAACACATCTACTAAGAACACATGAATGCCATCGGAGCAATCTCCGGAACAATCATTTATTACAATATATATTACAACATAGTCGCACTTCACGCTCAAACAATCGTTCACCACTAACAGCCACGCGCTAGCTCACAATGGCGATCTTTACACTGTCGCCCGCATGATCATTCACAATCACAACTTCACATCATCCCGCACATATCACAGTTAGTACATTCCTCGAATATCACTACACAACGTTCATCTCCATCTATCCGTCACAAATACTATCGTTCTCTCGTTCTATCGTTCTATCGTTCTATCGCTCTCTAGATCTCCACACGTCCGTCTCTATTCGCTGCCTCACACACACTGCCTCTCTCCTGGTTGACCTTCCCACATCACGTGGCTCTGTTCACGGGATTCTTGCCTGACCGTCCGCTAGCCAAGCCGTGGCGTCTCTTACTGCCCTTTACCTCAGTCATGCTTACACTGACTCTCGCTTACATACCGGCGCTTACATTCTTCCTTACCCATGTCATATAGGACCATGACAGTCAAGTAATCGGTTCTTGTATCAACACAATCTAGAAATAATCGTAACCCCCCCCCCCCCCCCCCCCCCCCCCGCCTGGAAACCCCAAATTCACCCCTGGGGGAAAATTCCCCACCGGTTGAGAACCACTGATCTAGAGGATGTGTAAAGTAAAGTGTACTATTTATTACCTTATAAGGCAAACCCTGATAAATATGGAGGTCGGTCTCTGGGTCAAGAAGTTAATGAAAACAGTGATTTGTGAACGGTGGTGCTATTCTTCAAATGGGTTTTCGGAACTCGGACCCACACATCATTGCCCCAGAGCTACCACAGGAATTTATAATTTCGTCCATGTTTTCCAACGTCTAAACAAGAGCGATAATAGCAATACCTGCTTTTGGTTCTGGGAGCATATTGATAAGTGCTCTTACCGCCTCAGCATATATACTGGGTAAATACAGGGCAGCTATGTTTAAAGGACAGCTGCTTATTATAGACAATGTCGGTTAGGGACGCAGAGAAATCGGCTCTATCATTAACTTTAAAAAAAAAAAATCATATGTACTATCGTGCTCATTCAACAACCGAATTGTCAAGTAGGAGATATCTGATATCACAACAGACGGCAGGTGGTCAGTTGATCAACTACCTGGCAATAACTTCAATCAAAAACTTGCCCTTCAAGGGTTATCAGCTTGAGACAGTTGTGTGGACTAAGAAGGGGCTCAATGTTCTGAATCTGATGGCAGTGGTGGACAAAAAAACAAATAAGGCTATACACACTTCACTATCATCTGATTATTTCTTTGACTAAATATGGTTTCTCATAGTCAACTGGTGAACATAGAAAGCATAAACCTGCGGTCAGGCAAGCATGGTGTACAAAGAATAGCTTTACAGGAAAACCTAGGTTTTCGTCGATAATTCGTCTGAAAACATTCAGCGAAATCCGAAACCCTCGAAAACAGGGGCAATTATTTTCATATGAATCAATGTAAATCCTGTTAATTCGTTCTAGAAACTCCAAAATACATACCAAAAACACATTTTATAGATAATAAATATAGTGTTTAATACAATTTTTCGCCCCCGGACTTGTCCGAACTCCCTCCTCGCCGTGCCTACTAACACTGTATGCCAGTGCACCTCCTGGATTTTTTCAAACCAACCTCTGCTGGCCTTAATATAATTAAGCACACTAGCACCCGTACCAGACATTTTCTTAATGAGATAGGCATACAACAGTCTGGCCTTTTCACATATGACTGCCTCCGAAACAGATTTGCCATCTAACTGGTTTTGATGAATCCAAATTAATAATAACTGTTCGACATCTTCAATTGTTTGCGATCTCTGTTTCGTTAGCACATTCACGCCTTTCGCTACGTTAGCCTCCTTTATTGCTGCCTTTTTCGCCACAATGGAACTTATCGTGGATAGCGACTTCCCATACATGTGGCCGATGTTTAGAAATCGTAATGCCGTTCTCGTATTTTATTATTAGCAAGGGATGCTCACAAAACGAAAAACAACGCGAAACTGAGTAGAAGAACGCGCGGGTCCTTTTGTTTTCGTAAAATTATCAGCCAGGTCGTGTGGGCACGCTGCCGAAATCCGAGGAAATCGACGAAAACCGAGAAAGTTTTTCACGGAAGATATCGACGAAAACCTAAACTGGCGATAACTGAAGGCAACAAAAACCGAGGTTTTACTTTATTATATTATGGCCACAAATATTAACACTGCCACAGACACATTACATTTCCGAGCTGCTCCAATCCAAGATGTACCTTAGTATCACGGAGGACAGTTAACATCCTCTTTGTGAAGCGCTGGTTGATGCAAAGGGATAACGGCTTAAGAAAGGCAAGTCATGTATAGCACAAGATAAAGATCGTTATCCGTCAAGCGCGTGGGAAGTATATGATGGATAAACCTAACAATTAATCACTGCACTCACACATAGTTCCATTAGTTCGGGTGTGACATGAATAGGCACCGGGTTGTACTGTAGTGTCCTGAAACAGTTTATACAATTGAAATCACATCAAGCATATGCAATTAATTATACACGGATGAGTCTATCGGAGGAGGTAAAAAGAGCGGATATGATTATTTTTGCACAGACAAAAGACACTGTTTAAAATACAGGGACGAGTGTCAAATACTATTACAATATATAACCAGAAGGTGACGAGACAGCCGTCCGATGGTTGAAATGTGGCACAGATGGACATGCTGTGTTTGCAACAAACTCATTTCGGAAAGTGGAAAGTGACATGTTTCGGGTGGAATTGCAAATATTGTTAGGCAAGCGCAGACTGACTTACCACTGATTCTGCATGCAAGTGTGCGGTCTAAGGACCAGGCTGATATATTATTAGCTGCTGCTCCTGCTCTGATAAAGAGCTACTTTACCACAGAAGTGATGTGGTCAAGTCCCTTTAGGATCGGGCGGAACGTACAACTGAACACACAGGGCATTAATATGCGGAAAGACTGACTCAGAAAAGAATGTATAGTGGGTCTGTACAATACTCAAAGTGTAGAGGAAAAGTCACGTCTTAGTCAGATATGATTAAGCTACCGTATAACAGTAGACGGTACTACCTGCTTTCTGTTAGCGCCGAACGTTGGGCGGCGCTTACCAAACCCGACACTCCACATCGTGCCAAAGGCTTCGGGCGGAAGAGCGCAATTGGTAGTGTACAAGCCGTACCCTGGTGCGAGGAATGCAACCTAAAGACAAAATGTCATGGCAGAGCAGACCAGGCCCTAAGCCTTGGTTGGCGGCTGGTCTAGGATCGAAGCTCCGACAGGCGGACAGTTAGAGCATTGCTTTGCTGATCCGGCAGCTTCTGCAGCTTGTCTTGTTCCTGATGTAGAGATGTTACCTTTCCTCTGGAGTGAACTAGGCAGGCCGAGAGAGGGATCATGCTGCATGGGCAACACATGATCTCTATATGTTAGCCCAGGCTTTGTGCTATGGAGAGGAAATAACTCCATCCCTGGTCTTAACCGGTCTCGGAATCAAAGCGAGAGGCAGCTGTTACGGGTTATAAGTCCCTGTCATTTTGGAAGAATTGCAATGCCTACTATCTGCATTCTCCAATGCTTGTTCTGGATTTGGTTTAACAATTAACAAAAAGAAGACACAGATTATGTCACAAGGTGCACATGGGGAACCATCAATCTTTATTGACGACGCCGAACTAGAGATGGTAGACCATTTTACATATCTAGGATCAGTGGTAAATAGCAAATTATCTCTAGATCAGGAAATCAACATCCGGATTGGTAAGGCAGCAACAACAATGAACAGGTTAAGAAAAAGAGTCTGGGAGAACAGGAAGCTTACTGCAAAAACAAAAGTCCTTGTCTATCATTCCTGTGTCCTTCGTACTCTTTTTTATGGCAGTGAAACCGGGACAATTTACTTATACCAAGAGAAATGTGTCATATGTGTCTGCGAAGAATGCTTGGTATTAAGTGGCAAGACAAAATCACAAATACTGAAGTATTGGAAAGATCAGGTTGTGTGACGGTTTATTCCATGCTCAGTCTTCGTAGACTTAGATGGATATGACATCTTAGGAGGATGGATGATGGTAGAATACCAAAGGACATCTTTTTTGGTGAATTACAGATGGGTAAGAGATCTCAGGGTCGGCCTCTACTACGATACAAAGATGTGTGTAAGCGGGACATGATTGATACAGGCATTGATAATGCACAGTGGGAGCAAGTCGCCACTGAACGTGTTGCATGGAGGACAAAGATCAGAAATGGAATAAAGACAAAGGAGAAAAATATTGCAGATAAGTCACACACCGAGCGTGTAAGACGTAAGATGGTGCATGATGGTGGAAATGACCACGTGTTCACATGCACCCACTGTGAACGAACATTTACAGCGCGAATTGGCCTTATCAGTCACATTCGCTACCGCCATAGGTAAAAGATATTATGCCGTTTTAAAACACAAACTATCATCTGTGATGACGGCAAGGTGCCAATGGAGAGGAAAAGTCACTCTGACATGTAAACGTAGTCCTACCGGAATAACCGTCATGGGGCTACTTTGGCGACTTTTGAAAAATACCGATGGAACATGTATAGGAAGCACCCGAAAGATTTGACATTAATTCTGATATCAATGAATATTATTTATTTTAATATACAAAAAAACTGTACTTGACCTCGCTATTTTTCTAGTTATCTGTGCCGCTGCTCCCATCCATGGCAGTGACCATGATTGTCGATGATGGTATCCTCTGTCTAAATAAAGATGTGTGAGCCTAGAGGTTTTAGGCGTTGGAACCTCTTGTTCTTAGGTAGACGAGGAAGCCCGTTAGCTATTACAGCAGCCTATCTAGAAGGCGGAAAACTCAGATTATAAATCCCCAAGTTTAGCGTAGACCAATGTATCGAGGACTGAATTGTTACGAACGTAACGTATGGTATGCCGCCGGGGCAGCGCCAGGCGTTTGGACTCCTGAGGGACATCCCTTGCCTCTTCCCTTGCAGGTAGGCTTAAATAGGGTGACCAGTTAGTTCCTGCTTTTCAATCAAAACTACTATGGACATTAAAAAGAATTATCGCTGGAGCAACGTAGTGCGAGCTTTGTGTTCGAGAGATTTTGCAACAGCCAGCGGGGAGAAAATGAAAAGGGGAGACGATGGAGAGGAGAGAAGGGAAGGAAGGAAGGAACGAACGAACGAAAATCTTTATTTTCAAAGGGTTAAGAATTGGGCACGCAGGCCCGTCTGACATTCTGTCCTTCTTCTCTATTTCCTCTCACAGACAAGTCACTGAAATTGTTCTGGCGACTACATAAAAGCATGAGTGGTGTAGTCAAGAATAAGAGCATTTCAGACTTCCAAGGTGCTGACCTCACCTGGCAGAGGACTGACGAGGACAAGGGCAAAGCCCTCTTTGAACGCTACCTTGAGCAGGTGTAGCATGATGTCTTCAGACGTTCGCATCCCCAGTCCATTTTCATTTCTCAATACTCAGTAGTTAACCACGTAAGCCGTCTTGATACCCTAACTAAAAATAGAATCGTAGATTCTAGATCGAGAGAGGGTAGATGAATGGTGGGGTCTCAATTTGATTGGGTAACCCTTGGGCTGGTAACGCTCCTTAATACATAATTAGCCCGCCAGTCGAAGCCTTGATTCCATCCCGTAAGGACGTGTTCAAGATGCAGTGGTAAAATTGCCCAAAAGCATTCTTTAGGATGTGGTCATCTGCACTCCAGGTACCTAAATCATTTAATATGTTATGTGTAAACCTGATGAAGTGAGAGAGAGACGAATGGCCGAGTATTTTCTTGAGAAAATGTAAAAAGAAGACAGGACTTCGGTACAGTGACTCTAAAACTGCTGCTCAAAACCTGTCATGTCTACCGCAGTGAAACATTCTTACCATGTCTATTGTCTGTCTGATTTGATGATTTGCATATGCTTATGACTGTAAACCACGCTCAATGCATATGGCAAAACCTTTGTGCGCTCTGAACATTCATTGAGTGCCTATCATGACCATTCTTAACCAAACTGTACATCGCTCTTGAGAGTTACCTTTGGCAGTTATGTTTCAGAATGAGTGATGCTATATACTGCATGTAATTTCTCCCTTATAATGGCTGAGAATGTTTGAGTGAATGAGATGGTAATTATATAATTAACTTCTCATATTTGTAAAACTAAAGACACTTATTAAATCCATGTTTGCAGGACTGCATTGCACTGTATAAATTAACCTACAGTGTTTGTCAGATGAATACATGGGAAGGCTCATGCTATTTGTCAGGGAAAATTCATGTTTTCTTTCATTATGTGTATTCCACATGTGAAAGCATTTCAAGTGTATGATTTCAGCCATACAATGCCTACTTCTTGGTGCTTAATCACACTGTCTGTTCTCATGGTACACCGGTCCCTGTGATCTACTTATTGTGAGAATTTACAAGATAATTGTGTGAAGCTGCCTCTAATTAGGAGTATGTGCCTATGACTTCACGGTTTTGGAGATGAACCTGGAGAAAGGATATCACCCCAAACCCTCAAATAAAATTGCACTTCATCATCAGTGAGAGGCGGGTGTTCGAATATTACACTCCTTTCCCCTCCAATTCCTCTCTGAATCTGTGATAGTACTGTATAACTGTGACAATGGTTCAATAGATGTAAAACACATGTTGTGCCTTTGTTTATTAACAGAGAATGAGGAAGATGGGGGAGGCCTTTCAATTACCAGGACAACTCCAGGGAAGTCCTGAGCTCTAGCTTCAACTCCAGCTGAAAAATAAGACTCCATAAAGTACCACATGAACAACAGGTTGCAAATGGTCAGACTGAATCCACTAATTCTGGCCTATACAGATGGCACTGAAGAAAAGTCTTGATTAAAAGCCTAAAACAGGGATACTCTCCAATTTTGTAAAAGCCCCAGGCTATATCTTCAAGATAAATTCAAGAAGAAACCTTAAGAGGAGAGATTACCTGGTCTTCAGCATGTCACTACTGGCTAAGAGTGGACATTAAAGGTGCACTTGGAGCAGACTATATCACAGCTTCTTATTAATATTGGCTGAAAGCTAAAGGAGCAGAAGTTAATACATAGAGCAAATTCTCAAAAATGGATTAGTGATAATTAAGTGTGGTGATTTAGTTACATCAGAACCTGTTGTGGGAGATAGACTGGCAGAGAAGAGTGATGGGACATAATAGTTTTTAGAACTTCATCTACTGAAAAGTAAAACAAATCCCAAATTATCAACTTTGCGAACAGTCTACTCACCCTTCGGAAGGACATGTTTGTCACTTGCTTCGGACTAGTCAAAGTGGGGAATAGCCTGAACTGGAGAAACATTATGGGAGAACTGCAACCTGAGCTGTCCAACACCATCATAGGTGCTAAAAGGATTAAAAAGACCAGTGGAGCAGAAGGTCCCTATACTTGTGCCCGGCTATAGGTTTATCATGTGTTTTCCTCATTTGACGGTTGGAAAAGTGATAGCATGATTACAGTGTTGTGGTGTAGGATATTTTGATGAAGTAGAGATGTGAAGGAGGAGGGTTTGTTTTAGGTTAATGTTCTGTGGGGATAATGAGTGATGTGTTTGGGTTTTCATAGATAATGTCACTATAATTTGCATATAAACATATTTGAGATGTAAATTGTTGGCAGAATATGATGCCTGAGTCTTCACTTGACCTCATCAGACATTAATAAACTATTAGCTGTAAGAGAACAGTTTTGAGATATATGTCCCTGTGGTTGTCTTGTCCAACTGGTGTCAAGCATCTTCATGGTGACTGTTACTCTACTGTTGTGGTTGGTTACAGAGATTGTGAAAGTTCTGTGTGGGTGTTGTCAAGTATCTTCCATGATGTATGACTTGTGTAATCTGTTGGTGTGATCATTCCTTTGTGAATGTTTGTCCAACTGTTGTCCAGATCTTCTCATGTTGTCTTGTTCAACCAGTGTAAAATACAGTTGTTGTTATGTTCACTACAATGGTACAATTGTCAATGTGATCATTTGTCCAAGTGTCTTGTGTCACTTGAAATAAATAATTAGAGATCAAACATGAGGTTGGCGACCAGAGCACAGTCAGCTGGAAGATGAGAGAACTGCTTTCATTGGTTACTGTGGCTAACTGCCAAGATCTCTATATATATATATATATATATATATATATATATATATATATATATATATATATATATATATATATATATATATATATATATATATATATGGCCTAGAAGAGAAATCATCAATAAATAATTCTGTGTAGAACTTAACTTAGGTCTAATTTCTCACAGTGGGGGTACTCGATGAGCCAAAATTCTGAATGGTTTCTCTACAAGGGTTATGCGAGAATAAATATCAATACCTCTAGACAACACTTGCTGTTACTAACCTGTATCTTTTATAGAGAGATATATTTTATAGAACTTCACTCATTGGAACTTCTGTAATTCTCTATAAACCCACAATAAACCTCACATGTTGGTGCCTCATATCCGCGATTGAACCCCAGGAACACCCCTAAAGGAGATCACATGTTGTGGACCCGTATCCGCGACTGGACCCCGGGAATAACCTGCTAAAGGGGATCACATATTGTGGACTAATATAGGCAATTAGAACACTGGGAACACCCCTCAAGGTAATCACATATTGAGTGCTCTATGCACTAATTGAACCCTGGGAATACCTTTTATGGGATTCACATAACGAGGTCTGACGACTCGGGATGTAAACTATGGGTATACCTTGTCTGGGACTCCTGTGGAGGATATTTATGTTTGTATTAGAATCAGGGAGTAACCTCTCGCAAAATTAAACCTATTGCTTAGAGTTTTATGATGTGGGTAATGGATCTCGTCACATAAATGTGGACAAAAGGTCCAGATGTTTAAACCCACAAGTAAATCTCGGGTGGTGGTTGTTTCATCAATGGTGGTAATATTGCATGTATCACTGTTCACAAATGTCACATTGTACAATGTAGTTGAACAACATGTTAATTATCTTATGGGTCAACATGTTTGCTATACCCATGATAATGTTGTGGTTCAAGATGGGCTGATGTAATGGACTGTCAATAATGTTGTGTAATTGTGTGCATACTGTTTTCACTATGAGTATCAAAGGTACCTGAGAACCAGAAGACACAAATTATTTTTAAATAACATAGACAGCTAATTTCAGGATAAATTTGATTTTTCTTGAGATAAATTAAGACACTTGATCCAGGGAATAAATAGGGGGCCTACTCCATTTTCTAACTTATTGGCTAGCATGGGAGAAAGGGGAATTGGTGTATTTACATTTTAATATCACTGCATCACATCATATAATGGGTACTTAATCCCTCAGTCCCCATAACATTTTGGCAACACTGAGAGCAGAGAGTGTGAACCCTGATGGAAAACTTGGGCAACCATTAAGACACCTCACTAACCATCTCTCTCAGTATAGTCAGTATTCGTACCGGCTATTGTCCAGTGTCGATTCGACGTTGGGTTTATTCTTCAGTGTGTGACCTTGTCAGTGACCTTGATCACGTTGCGGAGAAGGTAAGCACGATTGAATCTCCAGGAGAAACATCCTTATCAACTCAGTCACTTGCCATTCCTGATTTAGTGGTATTCTTAAGCGTACTTGATACGTGATGGACGAGATGAAGGGAAGATTCTACCTGATGTCATGGTCAGTCACTCATGACCCGACCACAGTCTGGTGTCTATAAGACATTAGTCTATTGTTCAATGGTGTAATCTCTCTGGTGTACTAGGATCCACGTCACCAGGAGTTAACTCATTGAATCTCCAGGAAGGCCATCAAAATAACTGGACCCCTAGCAATTCATATGGAAGTGGAGAGCATACAAGAATATGTGTCCAGGAAACGATGGGAACCAACCTGATGTCATTGGCGTATCATACGACTAGGAGCATAACGTGGACAACCTGAAAAATTTCATGAAGAGATAAAACAGGATCCGTCTCCGATGTCGGCCGTCAATTCATCCTCAGTTGAGAAAGCGTTTCTGCCTTTAAAATGGTGGAGATTAAAGGACGGACAAAGTTGATAACAACTGATGTCATTCCCCTTTTTCATTCTCAATTGGGAAGACCTTTCTGCCTGGAAAAATGGTAGGAATGTAATAAGGATTGCTGTTCTTAAACAGTTAACTCTTATATGGTAGAGATCACTGCAACTCCAGCAGTTGACACTCTATACACAATGTCTGCGAAAGTGGACTAACGAAAGATCAGTTTCAAACAGCTGACTCCTTTCAAGATAAAGATCTCTGCAAGTTCAGCAGTCGACTCTTTATATAATAAGAACCATGCATTCCGCAGTGGAATCTTATATTATTACTGAGATGCGAGGTATATTCACAAGACCTGGCCAGTCCTATCCTCAAAGTCAGTAAAATTGCTTCAAAAATAATTCCAGTCAATATTGGGATCTATGAAGCTATACCCATATAATCACACCCCTTCAAAGGTGGCTGTGATAATGACGGACTTCTCTATGGCTGAGAAGAAACGCCTTATTCTCCAAAAAGTAAACGTTTTGCTCATGTGGGAGAGAAAGAACGTGTAACAGAAGTAGAGTAGGAGCTGGGAAAAGGCTACAGCACGATTGAGCATCGGGGGAGAATGGGAAGAGAGATGCTCAAGTCGTGACTTAGTTGGTTGTCAGGGGGCAGTCAAGATCAGGGCCTGGAACTGGAAGGACGCCATGTTTGTAGTACTTGCCTTTAAATGTAAATAAACCTTATTTATATGAAACCAACAGTCTTTCTTAGTCCTTCACACTGTTATACTACGAATTTTGGTGCCCACGACACAGGATTCGAGCCTGGTACAATGCGAAGTCTCAAAATGCTGTCTACTAAGTAAGGTCGCGGAGTCTCAAAATGCTGCCTACTGAATAAGATCGCGGAGTCTAAAAACGATGTCTACTATATAATACATCGAAGTAGCTAAAGATCATTGGTCCGTTTGTGTCGATCGCCAGAAACAGAATTTCAGCACGGTTCTAAACAAGTATTGAACATACTAAAGCGCAGTTGGAAAGATGGCCAATAAGTTAACTGTGAAAAGTACAGCAACCAAAAGCCCGGCCAGGGGTGGTTGTCTGTAAGTCTTTTTCAAGACTTGATATTAAAATTTAATTGGCGTCAAGAAAAGGTTGAAGACCAACTTGCCATAACAGGTTGCAGCGCCTGCGATTGTCATCAAACCGGCGAGCATCAACTGTAAACACCATCCTAACGACTCCTCTTGTCCATTATTCTGGCGAACGTGTCAGGAGTGTGCTGAAGCTCAGGTCAGTAAATCGATATCTCGAGCGAGCAGGAGTGTGCTGAAAGTCGGCCCAGTTTGATCGTGTCTTGAGCGAGCAAGAGTTTGGCTAAAGGGCAATCCAGTCTGGTCGTTGTTTCAGGTGAGCAAGAACTTTTCAATAAGACAATCAAGTTCAGCCTCAATGTTAATAGGTTTTGTTCTGAGCACTAACAACTGGAAAAAAGAACGTGGTAAAAGACAATCAAGTTCAGCCTCAATGTTAATAGGTTTTGTTCTCAGCGCTAACAACTGGGAAAAAAGAACGTTGGTAAAAGACAATCGAGACAGCAAAAAAATACCTCATTACTTCATGGATTGCCCAATGTTTTGTTGACGTGTCAGACTATATCAGGGCTCTACTACAAATGAGAGCCGCTCGCTAATACTTTTGGCCTCTGTTACGTATGAGTCGTTCTCAAGACGTCGATTTGATGTACTCCATCTCAGAAGGGACCCAACCAAGGGTTGAAGTACTGTACTGAGGCATCCCAAGAAGAGAACCTACCTTAGAAGAAGGAACAAACTACCTGAAGTGCGCGATTGGTTTCAACTAATACAGCGTTGAATTTAACTTGACGGCGAACCTAGGAGAATACGTCTTGCGTGGATCGAGAAACAAGAGTAGGGTAATTTGTACACCTATTAACTGATTGAACTGTTCTTACGGTATAAGTGATTTGTATTTCTTAAATTAGTAAATTACAAATGTGAAGTTGTTTGCTTGATCTGTATAATAATATTTCAGCATGGCGGAACAAGACACCTTAGCACAAGTTTTGACGGGGGTAGGAACAGCAGTAGGTAGACTTAATACGGTTATTAAACAACAGGGAATGGCAACTAAAATTGTTAAGTTTAGTGGACAGGCCAGAGAGTTTAAGAAGTGGATTACTTCCATAGAAAAATATGCGTATTTGGTCTCGGCAACGGAGGAAGAAAAAATGAGACTGGCTTATCAGGCGGCAACAGAACCGGTTTCGGATCATATAAGAAGAAAGTTAGAGGCTAGAGTAGATGAGACATGGGAACAATTTAAAGAGGACCTAGCACGAAAGTACGCGGAAATAACGGATCCACAACATGCCTTTTCGGTGTTGAGACAGGCTAAACAAAACAACGGAGAGACGGTACAATTGTTCAGCGATAGGTTGATTAACCTGGCTGAAGAGGCATTCTTAGGACAGAATGTACGAGGAGAGGAGGTGGAGAGGATGTTAGTAGGGATTTTTGTAGATGGCATAAAATCCGATGGTTTGAAATTTAAGCTGATGAGGGAAAACCCTGAGAGGTTATCACAAGCGGTAGATATCGCGGTACAAGAAGAAAATTTGAGACGTAGATTTAGATTGAGAACAGGACGAGAAATAGGAACAAGTCGAGAAGACAGAGTTAAGGAGCCTATGGAAATAGGACAAACAAGGTTCGGATGGAATAGGAGAGGAGGTATACAGACGTTACAAGGTAGAAATAGAAGTGATTATGATGAAAGAAGAAATATGAGATACCCTACAAGTGAGACAGTACAACACAAATAACACAAATATTGTCTGTTGGGTTTGTGGTCAACGCGGACATGTTTCTCGTTTTTGTAATAACAGGCGTGTCCAGTCGAATACACAGGGTAGACATGACAATAACAGGTTGAGTAGGAATGTTGAAGGTAGACACAGGAATTTTACAGGTACAAGAACGCAGGAAAACCGGCGCCCTACCTATTAGAAAGGACCTATGATAGGAGGGTAAATAATAAGGTCCCAAGGTTTAAAGAGTATGTTAATAATAGACATAGGGGGACGAATAGAGAATGCTCACAAGTAGATGAAGTCAAACAGTTTACAGTGAAGACAACAGATAATAGTTCGTGCATAATAGAAATAGGAAAATATAGAGTTCGTACATTAATTGATTCAGGAGCTCAGGTTAGTGTAATTAAAGAAAGTTTTTTATATAAAATAATGAGAAATTGTAGAATATTTAAGAGTCATAATAATCTTCACTCTGTTAGAGGACAGAATTTACAATTAATTGGACAAACAATGATCAATTTTAAATTAGGAGGGATAAACGTAAGACATCTTTTTCATGTAGTAAAAGATTTAAATAGAAACATGCTGATAGGAAGAGATTTGTTAATAAAAAATGGAGTAAGACTTTTCTTTGATTTACATAAATTAAAATTCAGACCCGTCTATGTAGATATGGAAGAAGACATACATATATCAGCACTAGTTAGAGTTAAAATGTCCACGACGTTAAAACCACAGTCGGTTAATTTGATACAAGCAAATCTGAACACAGTCAGAATCACTGAGTTGCAAGAGGAAGTGATTGATGAGCCTGGTTTGGAAGTTCCGGATGGAATAATAGCGTTGGATAAACACTTAACCTTTCCAGTGATGATTATCAACAACACAGGTAGAGAAATCAAATTATACAGAGGATGTGTGATAGCCAAACTAGATCATAACATTAGTGACATATTGGCAACGGATAGAGTAGAAAGGTCGGGAACAAGTTATTCAGAAACTTCTAGTGAAAGAGTTAATAACAGACGCGGACGCAGAAGAAGAGGGAACGTACAAATGGATGAATTGATCCATCCATCCAGAAGAAATACAGCCCAAATACATTCACTAGACAAAATGACAAGGGAACAAGAATTGTTGGCACAGTTAAAAGCTCCGCCAGAAAATAAGGAAGTATTAGAACAACTTATAAGGCAAAATCAAGATGTATTTGCAATTAATGATTTGGAATTGGGAAAGACACAAACAGTTACAATGGAAATAGATACGGGAGACCATCCACCAATTAGTTTAAAACCATATAGAACTCCATTGAGAAATAGAGAAATTGTAGAAAAGGTAATAGAAGATATGTTGAAAGCAGGAATAATAACAAGATCGAAGTCAGAATGGTCATCTCCGGTCGTCATCGTAGCCAAACCTGATGGTTCGAGTCGCTTCTGCTGCGACTACAGGGTGTTGAACAAAATCACTAAGAATGTAGCGTACCCACTACCAGTAATTGATGATATTTTGGGGTTGCTTAATGGTTCTACATTCTTCACGACGTTAGACGCAAGATCAGGATTCTGGTGTATACCTATGTCGAGGGATGCTCAAAAGAAGAGTGCTTTCTGTACCCATATGGGCTCTTACGAATTCTTACGAATGCCTTTTGGGGTCAAAACTGCGCCGTCTCACTACATGCTCTTAATAAATGAAGTATTAGAAGGTATGCAAAGGTTTGCATTAGCCTATATAGACGATATTCTGATTTTTACGAAAGGAAATGTGAATGATCATTTAAAACATATTAGATTAGTATTCGATAGATTAAGAGTACATGACGTTAAATTGAAGCTTAGTAAGTGCCAGTTTTTTAAAGACAGAAACAAAATATTTGGGTTATATTATAAATAGAGACGGAATTAAACCAGACCAGGAAAAGATAAAGGTTATTAAAGAATTACCTCCTCCAACTAACGTAAGGGAAGTGCGTGCGTTTATAGGAACTTGTGCGTATTATAGGAGGTTTGTCCCAGCGTTTTCAAAGATAGCAGAACCTATTACAAATTTAACAGGCAAATACGCTAGATTTAAGTGGGATGATGAGTGTCAAAAAGCGTTCGAGTATTTAAAAAACAGCTTAACACTGGTACCACTATTGACGCATCCAGACTTGAATAAACAGCTAATACTGTACACAGATGCTTCGGACAATGCAATAGGAGCATGTTTGGTTCAACCATATGAAAGAAAAGAGTCTGGAATACCAGGGGTTAAAAATGAAAGGCCAATTTACTTCTTGTCTCACAAACTTAGCAAGACCCAACGAAAATGGACGACTATTGAAAAAGAAGCATATGCTATTCATTATGCTCTTCAGAAACTAAATTACTACTTACATAACGCAAATATTGTTATTAGAACTGACCATATGCCTTTAAAGTCTTTTTAGAAGCTTCAGTGCCGAACAGGAAAATACAGACCTGGGCATTGAATCTACAGGGGTACAACACGAAAATTGAATACATTCCAGGTAGGATAAATACATGCGCTGATTTATTGTCTAGGATTCCGTACCCACAGTCATCAGGAGACACAGAAGATGAAGCTGAACCAGAGATAGACGACCGAAACGGGCAAGTAAATATTTTAGATTATGCCATAATAAATAGAGAAGAATTTGAGAGTTTACCTTCGGATCAAGAGTCTGAACATAGACCAGAAGACCTACATTTAGCACAATTTAATATGAAAGAAGAACAAGAATTGGATCCAAAGTCTTACAAATAAAACAAAAATTAAGAGAAACGGAGGATAACAAATATAAGAAGAATTATTTGGTTTTACAAGAGGATGGACAGTTATACTATATGTGTGAAAGGAACGAACAGCTAAGAAAATATATTCCAAAACATTTGGAAAACGAACTTTTAAAAGCACATCACAATGATAATGGACATCTTGGTCGTGATAAATTGGTGAAAGCACTTACGAGCAAATATTATTGGCCAAACTTGTTTAAGTCTGCTTGCAAATATGTAGATACGTGTGAAAAATGCAGGTTAAGGAATATGAAAACAATTAAGTGTCCCTTACAAGATACAGATATTCCTCAGTTCCCAATGCAAAAGATTAGTTTAGATATATCTGGTCCTCACCCTAGAACATTGTCAGGAAACGTGTATTTAATTCATATAGTAGATGTCTACAGTCTTTGGCCAGAAGTTTATGCAATCCCAGATAAGAGTGCAGATACTGTCATTAATATTTTTTTACAAGAGTTCGTACCAAGATTTAGTTGCCCACAAACTATACTTACGGATAATGGTAGAGAGTTTGTAAATAAAAAATTCGAAAAGTTATTAAAAGATTTGAATATAAAACATATAAAGACCTCATACTATAGACCTTCTTCAAATGCTAGGAACGAACGTCAACATAGGACATTGTATGATATCATAGCAAAGATCGTCGATGAACATGAAAAGATTGTGATCTATTCTTAGGACCTGCCCTTAGCGCTATTCGCACAAATCAAAATGAGAGCACGGGGTTTTCACCATTCTATTTAATACACGGGAGAGAACCAATACTACCTATAGATAATCTATTAAAACCAAGACGGAAATATATGGGGGAAGACTTTCAAGAGACAATAATACAAGAAATGCCTAAAGCACACGTAAGATTAAAGAATAATATAATTAAAGCTAGGGAAAGACAGAAAAAGTACAAAAATGTAAATACAAAATTACAAGAGTTTAAAGTAGGTGATAGAGTTTATTACAAGAAGCATAGAAGAAACTCTAAGTTTGATGCTCGTTGGATTCCAGGTTATTACGTTTTGGAAAAACTAGGTAATGTATCGTATAGTATCAAGAACCAAGTCACAGGACATGTGGCAAGGGCACACGTTGAACACTTAAGAAGAGATGAGGATGAGATGGAAAATAATAATTATAATAATAATTATTATTCAGACACTAGATATTTAGATGAACAAGTCGTCAGAGGAGCTACAGTAACCCCAAGCTTTAGAAAAGATCAAGCACAAAATCAGTTACTAGCAACTCCAGCTTACGAAGATACTCAAGAACAGACGATACCGAAAACGATAGAAGAAGAAAATGTGAATGAAACTCATTATGATAGTATGGAAGAGGAAATAGGTGCTCCATTTAAGAATACTAGACAAGCAACGAAAAGAAGAATGGATAAACAAAGAGATAGAGAAGTGAAAAGACAGAGGAGGATTAGAGATTATTCAACAAGCGGGGAAGATATGCCTCTACTAGAAAGGTCCTTAAGAAATAATGATAGACAAATTAGATGGGATATTGAACAGAAGAGATTAGCGGCTGCTAACGAGAGACATACAGACGAAGAAGAAGAAATGGATGAAAGTCAGAATCAATGAGTAGTATGGAAGAAACTAATAAGTTGTACGAGGAAGAGGATATTGATGTAGAGTTAGCACTTATTCAAAGAAACTTGGAGTTATTGAAGAAGTGGAAACGTAGGAGATAGATAGATAGAGAATACTGCAGATGGCAAGTTATAAGTTTCAGGATTTAGAAGTGAAAGTGATGCTTGAAGAAGTATACGAAACGGTGGAAATGGAAAAGGATTCTATGGATATTTTTTAAAAGTGGTCTTGAGGAGTAGTTAAGCAGGGAGATAACTAATATAGAGGTAGGTTTGAGAGAGGCATGTATATATATTTTTTTTTTCTCTCTGTGGTAGAATTGTTGGTTGAAATTATGTTTCTACTTCTTGACTTTTCGTAGATTGGACAAATTAGGTATTGGTACAATAGGTGGATGTACTCTATAGCAAATAGACAAGTTTTTTTATTGGTGCTAGAAATGCCGTGTTTAACGGTAATAATTAAGAAGTTATAGTGATGTTTGGTCCAAGGGAAATAATTGGCAGGCCGAGCCACAGGTTAATTGATAACTAGATGATGGCTGGTACATTGAGTTGACATTGGAATAGTCGCCACATTAGGAATAGATAAAAGGAGTCAACCTGTAGTTTACAGTGCTTACTTAAGATGATATTCCGGATGTTATGATGTATTAGGAGTTAAGCTAGAAAAAGATAGAAAGTTATGAGGGGAGAGAATCAATGGTACGGTTATTGTTGATTATTGATGTTTTTTGAGTAGAAAGAACAGATATTGTTCTAAAGTTAAGAAATTAGTCTGTAGTTAACAGATATACATACGTGGCAGGGAAGTGTTTTGTTTTCTCGGTCATAGAAATACTGGAATGACTTGTATAAATAGATATGTTCGTACGGGAGGCCAATGTTGGTGGGCCACTGTACGTAGTAATTTTAAGGGAGTTATAATTTTTTTTTTGAAAATCGTGTTTTATTCACTCTGAGTTTTATGAGTCATGAGTCATATATAATATGTTTTTTTTGCTTGAGTTGGTACTGTAAAATGATGGTTATTATTTGATTGTTTTATTGAGTCCGAGTTGCAATGCCTCATATATAATATTTTTTTTTGCTTGATTTGGTCTTGTAAAATGTTATTTGATAAATTGATTTAGAATAGGATTATTGTGCTCCAAATAGTTTGAGTACAAACTATTGGTCCGTAAAAGAGACCAATAGTGATAGGTAGAAATAGAATGTTTTTATTCTGATTTGATAAAATGCATGTTATGTCATTTTAAAATATGTTTTCTTTGGATAATTTGGGGGAATGACGTCTTGTTTTGATTTTATTTCGTTTAAATGAGTGGTTTTGTATATTAAGTTACATTGTTAATGAATAGATTATAAATTTAGTTAAGTAAGCTTAATTTTCAAATACATGGGGCTTTGTTTAAGGCCTTTCGTTCAGAAAAGAGTTAATAAAACTACTGGGGGATAATACAGAGAAATATTCTCTTTGTGAATATTAAGTTGCTTGAAGAGGTTCTTATAGATATGAACTGTTAGTAAAATAGGAGTAGCCTTATATGAAGATATAAGGTTGGGGGAAGACTGTGAATGGCAGCATATAAGAGGAGGTATATATAAAACGGGACAAAGAAGCAGGTCATGGGATGTATGGGGGCAAGATATAGGTGCTGTGAAAAACCAGCGTGAATTATATAAAAAAAAGTGTTCATGGAATATGAACATTGGCAATGGGCTCGTGAGATATCGGAAAAATAGACAAGATTGTGGATAGCAATATAAGTGTTGTGAAAACTTATGTCAAATTTATTTATAGAGAACAAAGATCTATTTCTTAAGATGTATTTTTAAAAAAATTGTTTTACAAAAAATTTTTTTATTGGCAAGGGAGGTAAATGTGAGTGTGTTAACTATTCATTACTGTGTGTAAATGTGGTCATTTTGACTATTCATTCTTTATACTTCTCACTCGGTGCGCACCGTTTCTTTACTTTTTCTAACTACATTGTTTCTGTCCATCCTGTGTTGTGGAAGAGTGAGGAATTTATAAGGTCAAAGGTATGATAACGATTTTACGAGCTGTTCTTATAATATGTATATTTTCTACAAGAACAATAAAGAGCCAAGAACGAGCCTGAAATATATGACTATATAGTGGTTAACTATATAGCACGGGAAAGAGTTAAAGAATATAATATTTACTTAAGTTGGAGTGTTGGTTTGGGGGAAGATTAGAGGAACTGTGAGGGGTAAAGAAAAAGAGAGAATAGAGTGGGGGGATTAGGAGTAAAGATTTTTTCCTTTACAAGAAAAATTCTTTAATTAACATGGGGAGGTGTAACAGAAGTAGAGTAGGAGCTGGGAAAAGGCTACAGCACGATTGAGCATCGGGGGAGAATGGGAAGAGAGATGCTCAAGTCGTGACGTAGTTGGTTGTCAGGGGGCAGTCAAGATCAGGGCCTGGAACTGGAAGGACGCCATGTTTGTAGTACTTGCCATCAAATGTAAATAAACCTTATTTATATGAAACCAACAGTCTTTCTTAGTCCTTCACACTGTTATAAACGGATACTCCAGCCACTCAAAAGCATTTAGCTCAAGCATGGCTGAAGACAACTAGTTGGAATTCTATATTGGTTGTAGTAGATGTCACAGTCTGGCGCATCTACAAATTCGGTTGCTACGTTAGAAAATAGAGCAACTAAGGAGAGAAAATGCTATCACTTCTCACAACAAATCAAAATAGAGGCCTAACGGAATGAGGAAATCTCAGCCAATAAGTGCACCTCTAAATCTATGGTAAGACTACAGAAATAAGTCAAGGAAATATAATGGGAAATTGCTACTATCTGCAAACACAAGAGGCTTATTGGAAAGGTAGACCCTGTGTCCAACGCTAACCAAATCTGCACTAGTAGATTTTAGTCTTAAGTTCTGCAGCGGCTGCTATACAGTTCACCCGGAAGTGATTGTTTTTGCTCCGGTGATGATCAAACATTTTAACCCAGTTCCAAATACCAAGATTACTGTTGGAGAAAGTTGTTCAGTCAAAACACTCTCACAGGATTATCATTCTCCAGAGGCGAAGGGAAGAATGAAGTTCTGATAAAGACAAATGAGTGAGAGACATATGGAATTATACCACTCTCATCAGACATATAGAAGTTGGTTTAATTGCAAAGCCATTACTTCTCATAATGAATCTCAATGGTACTCATGCTTTGAAAGTGTGTGACTCTGAGAGATAATTCATCATGGACAGGAAAAATAGCATGGAGATTGACTGTGGAGCATTGTCAGAAATGAGTTGGAGAGCAGTTCACGGATAAGTGTGGTCATAACTCTTCATACTTCCAGTGACTAAATGGAACTTCATGCAGGACTAACTTCATGATCTTTGCAGATGCCACCAAATTCATGACTGATGAATATTGGAGCAGATTTTTCTTTAAAAAAAGGAAAAGTCAATTGGTTCCATATGCACAGCTCTTGTTGGAGTAATGGGAGATGAGTAAATGATGACACCACTTAAAGGATCTGGGAACTGTGAACGCCTGACCTATCAGTCATTGTATCCATGACAGTTTTTATGGGGAGGCTATGTAGCATGATGTCTTCAGACGTTCGCATCCCCAGTCCATTTTCATTTCTCAATACTCAGTAGTTAACCACGTAAGCCGTCTTGATACCCTAACTAAAAATAGAATCGTAGATTCTAGATCGAGAGAGGGTAGATGAATGGTGGGGTCTCAATTTGATTGGGTAACCCTTGGGCTGGTAACGCTCCTTAATACATAATTAGCCCGCCAGTCGAAGCCTTGATTCCATCCCGTAAGGACGTGTTCAAGATGCAGTGGTAAAATTTGCCCAAAAGCATTCTTTAGGATGTGGTCATCTGCACTCCAGGTACCTAAATCATTTAATATGTTATGTGTAAACCTGATGAAGTGAGAGAGAGACGAATGGCCGAGTATTTTCTTGAGAAAATGTAAAAAGAAGACAGGACTTCGGTACAGTGACTCTAAAACTGCCTGCTCAAAACCTGTCATGTCTACCGCAGTGAAACATTCTTACCATGTCTATTGTCTGTCTGATTTGATGATTTGCATATGCTTATGACTGTAAACCACGCTCAATGCATATGGCAAAACCTTTGTGCGCTCTGAACATTCGTTGAGTGCCTATCATGACCATTCTTAACCAAACTGTACATCGCTCTTGAGAGTTACCTTTGGCAGTTATGTTTCAGAATGTGTGATGCTATATACTGCATGTAATTTCTCCCTTATAATGGCTGAGAATGTTTGAGTGAATGAGATGGTAATTATATAATTAACTTCTCATATTTGTAAAACTAAAGACACTTATTAAATCCATGTTTGCAGGACTGCATTGCACTGTATAAATTAACCTACAGTGTTTGTCAGATGAATACATGGGAAGGCTCATGCTATTTGTCAGGGAAAATTCATGTTTTCTTTCATTATGTGTATTCCACATGTGAAGGCAATTCTAGTGCATGATTTCTGCCATACAATGCCTACTTCTTGGTGCTTAATCACACTGTCTGTTCTCATGGTACACCGGTCCCTGTGATCTACTTATTGTGAGAATTTACAAGATAATTGTGTGAAGCTGCCTCTGATTAGGAGTATGTGCCTATGACTTCACGGTTTTGGGGATGAACCTGGAGAAAGGATATCACCCCAAACCCCCAAATAAAATTGCACTTCATCATCAGTGAGAGGCGGGTGTTCGAATATCACACTCCTTTTCCCCTCCCATTCCTCTCTGAATCTGTGATAGTACTGTATAACTGTGACAATGGTTCAATAGATGTAAAACACATGTTGTGCCTTTGTTTATTAACAGAGAATGAGGAAGATGGGGGAGGCCTTTCAATTACCAGGACAACTCCAGGGAAGTCCTGAGCTCTAGCTTCAACTCCAGCTGAAAAATAAGACTCCATAAAGTACCACATGAACAACAGGTTGCAAATGGTCAGCCTGAATCCACTAATTCTGGCCTATACAGATGGCACTGAAGAAAAGTCTTGATTAAAAGCCTAAAACAGGGATACTCTCCAATTTTGTAAAAGCCCCAGGCTATATCTTCAAGATAAATTCAAGAAGAAACCTTAAGAGGAGAGATTACCTGGTCTTCAGCATGTCACTACTGGCTAAGAGTGGACATTAAAGGTGCACTTGGAGCAGACTATATCACAGCTTATTATTAATATTGGCTGAAAGCTAAAGGAGCAGAAGTTAATACATAGAGCAAATTCTCAAAAATGGATTAGTGATAATTAGAGTGTGGTGATTTAGTTACATCAGAACCTTTTGTGGGAGATAGACTGGCAGAGAAGAATGATGGGACATAATAGTTTTTAGATCTTCATCTACTGAAAAGTAAAACTAATCCCAAACTATCAACTTTGCGAACAGTCTACTCACCCTTCGGAAGGACATGTTTGTCACTTGCTTCGGACTAGTCAAAGTGGGGAATAGCCTGAACTGGAGAAACATTATGGGAGAACTGCAACCTGAGCTGTCCAACACCATCATAGGTGCTAAAAGGATTAAACAGACCAGTGGAGCAGAAGGTCCCTATACTTGTGCCCGGCTATAGGTTTATCATGTGTTTTCCTCATTTGACGGTTGGAAAAGTGATAGCATGATTACAGTGTTGTGGTGTAGGATATCTTGATGAGTAGAGATGTGAAGGAGGAGGGTTTGTTTTAGATTAATGTTTCTGTGGGGATATTGAGTGATGTGTTTGGGTTTTCATAGATAATGTCACTATAATTTGCATATAAACATATTTGAGATGTAAATTGTTGGCAGAATATGAGGCCTGAGTCTTCACTTGACCTCATCAGACATTAATAAAGTATTAGTTGTAAGAGAACAGTTTTGAGATATATGTCCCTGTGGTTGTCTTGTCCAACTGTTGTCAAGCATCTTCATGGTGACTGTTACTCTACTGTTGTGGTTGGTTACAGAGATTGTGAAAGTTCTGTGTGGTTGTTGTCAAGTATCTTCCATGATGTATGACTTGTCTAATCTGTTGGTGTGATCATTCCTTTGTGAATGTTTGTCCAACTGTTGTCCAGATCTTCTCATGTTGTCTTGTTCAACCAGTGTAAAATACAGTTGTTGTTATGTTCACTACAATGGTACAATTGTCAATGTGATCATTTGTCCAAGTGTCTTGTGTCACTTGAAATAAATAATTAGAGATCAAACATGAGGTTGGCGACCAGAGCACAGTCAGCTGGAAGATGAGAGAACTGCTTTCATTGGTTACTGTGGCTAACTGCCAAGATCTCTATCTATATCTATATATATATATATATATATATATATATATATATATATATATATATATATATATATATATATATATATATATATATATATATATATATATATATATATATGGCCTAGAAGAGAAATCATCAATAAATAATTCTGTGTAGAACTTAACTTAGGTCTAATTTCTCACAGTGGGGGTACTCGATGAGCCAAAATTCTGAATGGTTTCTCTACAAGGGTTATGCGAGAATAAATATCAATACCTCTAGACAACACTTGCTGTTACTAACCTGTATCTTTTATAGAGAGATATACTTTATAGAACTTCACTCATTGGAACTTCTGTAATTCTCTATAAACCCACAAAAAAACCTCACAGCAGGGCAACCAGACAGACATGGGAGGCCGTAATCTGGCCAAGGAGGTCACCTCAGACAGATGCAAGGCCCAGAACACTTCGGAGGAAGACACAGTGACAGTGAAAGAAATCAAGGCTGTGCTTCGACGATCAAAAAAACAGTGCTCCTGTTCCTGATGGCATAAGATATGACGACATAAATAGGTGTACCGACAATGAGCTAGAGAAACTAGCAGACATGTACAACAACAGTATAGGGAGTGCTAGCATCAAGGAGGAATGGTTACACAGCTATCTGATTCCCTTGCCGAAGCCTGACAAAGACCACAAAAAAATTCAGGGATATCGTGCAGAATACCATAGGCAAGCTGCTGGAGAAGGTAATTGCCAGGAAAATATCAAGCCAACTAGAGAGGCAAGGTGTTTTCCCACCTACCCTGGGTGGGTACCGTCCAAAAAGAGAAACCTGGACCAATGCAGCAGTCTTTCCCCATGATGTCTATGAAGGTTTCCATTCAGGCACTGACACCGTTGCTGCAGCGATTGATCTTGAGGACGCATACAACAGAGTACCACTGGATTTTTTAATGTTTCAGCTTCTTGAACTAAACGTAAGTCCATTCCTCCTTAGCTGGATCGCTGCAGCCCTCTACCAACGGAAAGTTTTTTTTAGATGTGGCAGTTGGACCAACAACAATATATCCTGGCCTACCACAGGGATCACCATTATCTCTGGTACTGTTCAACGCCTACACAGTGAGAATCACCAGTGAGCAGATCACTGGACCTGGCAGGACATTGTCGTATGCCGATGATGTTTTAGTGTATCGTCAGGGTAAGGATAGAGAGGAGGTTGCTGTGGAACTACAAACCGAACTCAATCGCATAAGTACTTGGTGTGATGAAGCTGGGGCAATGGTCAACCCAACAAAGGCAACAGTGACTTGGTTCTCGTTGAATAATCATATTGTCAACAATCCAACACCAACTGTAATGCTGTGTTCAGAGACGGTGGAAAGAACGCAGGCAATGAATTACCTGGGGATACGGTTTGATCGAAGCCTTGCTTATAATGTGCACATAGACCAGGTGATAACAAAGGCATAGCGGGGTTTGGCAGCGATGCGGGTAATGGCGGCAGCAAACTGTGAGCAGCGCCATCTATGTCTTCTGTACGAGGGGCTGGCCATGTCTGTTTTGGAGTATGCAATGGCAATCCTGACTCTCAGCCACAAGCAGATAGAAAGGATGGAAAGGATACAAAATGAAGCTATGCGCATTATTCTTGGATGTACAAGAGATACAGCATGCAGGGCGATGCGCTACCTTCTTGATTTTCCAACCATTGAAGAGAGAATACAAGTTTGCAGGGCACGCGCCTACCTCAGAATTAACGCAAACACACAACATCCACTGCATAGTGAAATTAGGAAGGTGAAGGGCAGCAGGTTAAAAAGAGGACGGTCGTGGATGGGTCAAGACGAAGACATTCTTCAACAGGTGTGTTCACTTGAGGACTTAGAACCTGGCGAGGAGTGGGTGCAAGTGCCAAAAGACTTCTGCACATCCTTTTCAGTTTGCATCCAACTAGATAGAAAATGCAGGCAAGAAAATCCGGCTGCTGTTGAGGCTGAAGTACAAGCGTTGATTTTCGAGAATTCGCTAGACAGGTGACGCGGTCATCTACACAGATGGGTCGGTCGTCCGACATGTGAGAAGCTCATGGGCCTTTACAGCTCGGGCCGGAGGGAGAATTGTGAAGGAGGACTTGGTGCTTTCACTGAAACCACAAGTAGCCTGACCATGGAAGTCATGGCAGTAAGTAAAGCAATAACATGGCTCGAGACACAGACATTCACTAGGGCTTGTTTCCTTAGCGACTCAATGAACATGATCAAGAGGATAGAGGAGGGGTCGATCCGAAGAGAATGGTTGCTGCCTCTGAAGCGGTCTCGGCTGGCAAAGATTAGTTTCATCTTCGTGCCAGGTCATGCGGGAGTACAAGGAAATGAGCGGGCTGACAAGCTCGCAGGTGAGGCTACTGTGGAGGGCGGACGCGCCATGGACCAGGCTGACATTCTGAATGCTCTACGAGAAGTGAGACTTTTGCGAGAACCAAGTGATGACTGTGAATCTACAACAATGGCCAGACTGCGGGAGCAGCAAATTAAAAGAGGGATGGCCAAACAAGAACACTACGCAGGAAGCCAAAGAAGATTGATAAACCAACACAGAACTGGCGTCGTTAGCCGCTACACGCTGCGGGATTTGCTGAGGAGGGGATCAGAGCACTTATGGACTGAATGGTTCGATGTGCAACGAGGATGATCTGTCGACTAACTAACTAACTAACTAACTATTTCCTCTCATACATTCTTTCATTCAACATCACTTATGAAACACATTTTTGACAACAAAAGAATAATAAGCATTAAAACGCATGCAAAATCATCAATAACAAATGACTCACTGAGGTAATATTTAACATGGGCATTATAAATACCTAAGGAAGGTGTAACGTGCCATACATATGGGAATGTTTATTGGATAGTTGTCGTTTTAGATAATTTACCATTATTTCAAACGACAACTAGCATAAAGGAACATAAAGAAGAGGACTGGAGCCAGAATGGGTAGGCGGAAAAACGGGACGTTTGGAATTAAAAGATGTACTGGTTGGGTACTGGAACTGCCGTTATGCAAAGCAGAGAGGACCATTATTGGAAAACTTTGGTCTACGATTTTGAAGTCTCATCTTGTAAGAACTGAAGACAAACTCTTTGTAGTGCCCTCGCTATTCATGTTACTTTAACCCAAACGGAGGATACAGCTGGAAACTAATAAATATATATGTAAGTGGGGAGAATTGCGTGAGCGAAGAGAGTTGGGGTTGGTTGAAGGGGTCTATGGATACCTCTGGTACCAGGTATCTGATATGTGGGGACTTCAAAGCGCGTCAAAGAGTGGGACAGGTCGGACGAGAACAGACAGGGCACTGCTCTCCCTGAAACTTTGTTTGAGACGGATATTGTCTATATAAAAACATGCTTGGAAATCAACTAAGCTAGCAATGAGACCTTGGGACCCTGACAAGGCCATTGACTTGGTACTTGTATCTCAAGAGGCGGCATTATACATACAATCGAGTGTCCTTGTGGACCATGGAAGTGACCACCTCCCCTTTTCTGTACTGACACCTAAATCGAGTACAGCCAAGGCTGTACGAGCCCGCAGGACATTTAATTATGATTACGACCACTCTTCACTCATGTGGCGCCTTAGATCACAGGGACGGTCAAAAGTAGTCTAAACTAGTTAGTTAGTCGACAGATCATCCTCATTGCACATCGAACCATTCAGTCCATAAGTGCTCGGATCCCCTCCTCAGCAAATCCCGCAGCGTGTAGCGGCTAACGACGCCAGTTCTGTGTTGGTTTATCAATCTTCTTTGGCTTCCTGCTTAGTGTTCTTGTTTAGCCACCCCTCTTTTAATTTGCTGTTCTCGCAGTCTGGCCATGGTTGTAGATTCACAGTCATCACTTGGTTCACGCAAGAGTCTTACTTCTCGTAGAGCATTCAGAATGTCAGCCTGGTCCATGGCGCGTCCCGCCCTCCACAGTAGCCTCACCTGCGAGCTTGTCAGCCCGCTCATTTCCTTGTACTCCCGCATGCCCTGGCACGAAGATGAAACTAATCTTTGTCAGCCGAGACCGCTCCAGAGGCAGCAACCATTCTCTTCGGATCGACCCCTCCTCTATCCTCTTCATCATGTTTATTGAGTCGCTAAGGAAACATGCCCTAGTGAATGTCTGTGTCTCGAGCCATGTTATTGCTTTACTTACTGCCATGACTTTCATAGTCAGGCTACTTGTAGTTTCAGTGAAAGCACCAGAGTCCTCCTTCACAATTCTCCCTCCGGCCCGAGCTGTAAAGGCCCATGAGCTTCTCACATGTCGGACGACCGACCTATCTGTGTAGATGACCGCATCACAGTCTAGCGAATTCTCGAAAATCAACGCTTGTACTTCAGCCTCCAGAGCAGCCGGATTTTCTTGTCTGCATTTTCTATCTAGTTGGATGCAAACTGAAAAGGATGTGCAGAAATCTGTTTGCACTTGCACTCACTCCTCGCCAGGTTCTAAGTCCTCAAGTGAATACACCTGTTGAAGAATGTCTTCGGCTTGACCCATCCACGACCGTCCTCTTTTTAACCTTCATAATTTCACTATGCAGTGGATGTTGTGTGTTTGCGTTAACTCTGATGTAGGCGCGTGCCCTGTAAATTTGTATTCTCTCTTCAATGGTTGGAAAATCAAGAAGGTAGCGCATCGCCCTGCATGCTGTATCTCTTGTACATCCAAGAATAATGCGAATAGCTTCATTATGTATCCTTTCCATCCTTTCTATCTGCTTACGGCTGAGAGTCAGGATTGCCATTGCATACTCCAAAACAGACACGACCAAACTAACAAAATAACTAAATTAAACTAAACTAACACGACGAATCATAATACAATCACCACCGTGTACACCAAAGGTGGGGCAATCATGGAGAGAAAGGTGGGAAGCCATAGTGCATTAGCAGAGGTTGCGGTGAACAACACATTCAGTTGAGACATAATTGGAGGAGGCTTAAAGGAATAAAAAAGTAAAGGTGCAGGATGTTAAACTCCAAGCAGCAGAGGCAAAAGAGAACACGTAGAAATAGTTTATAAATGAAGTCGGTGAGAATATGTCGTTGGGAAAATCCTGGATACTGCATCCACAGATGAACAGAAAGGCGATGCCCGGTACACATGGTACAGTTTATGACGATAACACACGACCTATTACAATTGTCAAAGACAGAGGGGAAGCTTTTCTTGTACGATTTCTAAAACAGACCGATAAGCAGGACAGGGCTATTATGGATACGGTCAGAGACGCCGTGTCACAGGTCACTAGGAATGAGGACTATGAAGACATACAGGTAGAGGCTATAAGACGTGCCCTGAAGAGAGCTAAAGACACAGCACTAGGCCCAGATGGGGTTAGGTACACCCATGTGAAGAACAAGCATGATGTGGATTTGGAGAAGATGACTCTTTGTTTCAACCTCAGCATAAAAACGGCAGAAATATCCCAGGATTGGTAGCACAGCTACCTGGTCTCACTCCCAAAGCCAGGTAAGGATAAGTCCAAACTCATTGGATACAGACTTATAACTCTGCGAAACACATTTGGCAAAGTGCTAGAGAAGGTAGTGGCATGCAGGCTAAAGCACCACTTAGAATGTCGTAATATGATTCCTACGGGGCTTGGGAGTTACCGGACTGTGAAGGATACCTGGGCCAATGCTGCTACATTTGCATTTGATGTCTATGAGGGTCTCCAGGATAAACTAGAGACAGTGGCGGTGGCACTTGACGTGGAGGATGCTTACAACAGGGTCAGGTATGATCGGTTGGAAAACACTCTGTTGGACATGGAGGTCTGCCATTGGATTGTCCAATGGATTGCTGTATGTGCGTAAAATTGCATTGCGCATGGGTTCATGGACTCCTGACTCCTGTACTAATACACCTAGATTGCCTCAGGGATCTGCTATGTCCCCAGTGCTCTTTAATGTATCATCATTATCAAGTGCCATGCCGACTGGCGTAGGCGTTCATGACTCTCCACAGATCTCGGTCTTTTGTTTTCTGGATCAACTCTGCCGTTGATATTCCTGCATGCCACCGCCGCAATCCATCCAGCATCTTTCTCGCGGTTTGTTTCTGCCTCTCTTCCCCTCGATATTTCCAGTTGTCACGATGTTCTCCAGCGCCTCTCTTCACATCACATGACCAAATAAGTTGTTTGTCTCTTTCTTATTATTGTATATAATGTTCTAGTTTCTCCAGCCTATGTAAGGCATTCATCGTTAGTTACTTTGGCAGTCCAAGGAATTCGCAACATTCGTCTAAGGAACCACATCTCTGTTGCTTCCAATCTGTTCCTAATGTGTTCATTTATATTCCAAGATTCACAGCCATACAGCAAAACAGGATCAATACAGCTCTTTAGCACTCTCTTTCTTACATTCAACGAAAGCGACTTATTGCATGATATATTCTTCATTTTTTTTAAAAATGCAGCCTTTGCTTGCCCAATTCTGCTCTTAATCTCTGCTGTGCATCTCCCATCTATTGGTATAAATGTCTCTAGATATTTAAAACTATCCACTTGGTGAAGAATTTTCCCTTCTATCTCTATTTCATATGTGGGTGTCACCTGTTTCTTTGATATCACGATTGTTACTGTTTCCTTGATATTCAAAGAAAGTCATTTCTTTGCACTCTTTGTTACTACAATGTTTAGCAATTTTTGTAGATCTGTTGCATTATTCGCTATCAAGGCTGTGTCATCTGCATAGCGTACATTATTTATATTATAACCTCCAAATATTATTCCTGGCTTTTCTTTGATCTCTCTCATTATTACTTTCCCCTATATAGTGAGAAGAGATCCGGTGACAAAACACATCCCTGTCTTACTTCAAACTGTATGTGTTCATAATTTCCTTTTTTATTTCTCATATTAATTGCTGCTGTTTGGTTCCAGTAAATATGTTTTATTATTCTGAGATCTTTTCCATCAATGTTAATGTCTTCCAACATTTTAATCAGTCCATCGTGTTTTACTTTATCAAATACCTGAGTATAATCTATGAAGCACAAATACATGTCTTTCTTTGTCTCTACTCATCTTTCTAATAGTGTTCGTAATATGTATATAGCATTGTTTGTACCTTTTCCTTCCACAAATCCATACTGAAATCCCTGTCCCATCACAATCCTTTCTTTTTATCGGCTCCTCTCTGGACCCCTCAAGAGACTCCATTTCATCCCTGATCCCAATTATCGATTCCCATAAAAATACCTTTCTGGGTTTTCCCATTGTTTTATTCCCTCTCTAGCACGTTCCTCTCTGCCCACGTCTGACTCAAACTGACATGTACGGGCTATGGCAATCCAATGTGTTGGGGCTCCCCCATTGCCTTGGGACTTCTTAATCAACCTCTCTGACCCCACATCTGCCTTACTGTCATCTCACACCCGTAACCTTGCATTGTTATTTTCGGATTATTAACACCTGCATCCGCCTTGCTTTGGCGTTTATCATGCCCGTTACATGGGGTTTTGGTGGTGAAGGCTGGTAAGGGACTTAATGCGTTTAGGGTGATGGCAGCAACAGTTGTAGAGTAGAGAATGATTTACAGGCTCATCCAGCAGTTAATATTATCAGTCATTGCGTATGGTATGGGGCTGCTGATAGTATCAACGAGCCAGCTGGAAAGGATGGAGCGCTTAAATAATACGGCAATGCGGGCGATCCTGGGGTGCACACAGAATACACCAAATATATATATATATATATGTATATATATATATATATATATATATATATATATATATATATATATATATATATATATATATATATATATATATATATATATATATATATATATATATATATATATATATGAGGCAAATGCTTGAACTCCCAACAATGGCAGACAACCTAATTTTACCAAACTGAGGTGCTGCAGATAGGGACCACCCCCTACATGCCTCCATGGATATGGTCAAAGGTCATATACTGAGGCGAGGCAGGTCCTGGATGGCACAGGCAGAAATATCTATTCGCCAGGTGTCTGATCTCGGGACCATCAATCGTGAAAATGAGTGGGTTAAAGTACAGGAAGACATGTCGGACTGGGACAATGTAATGGTAACACTGGGTCGTAAATGCAGATAATTGGCAGCAGGCCGCATAGAGTTTGAGGTGTAATGCCTGATCCAAAGCAACGCACATCAATATGACATGGTCATCTACACCAATAGGTCAGTGGTCAGAAATAGACGTAATGGTTGGGGTTTCATCGCGAAGTCGAATGGACGACGCTTGAGAAAGGAGAGCCTGGTATATGCGAACACGAACTCCAGAATGAGAATGGAGATGGTGATAGTAACAGCGGCTTTAGATGGTTAGAGGGAACCACTGTAATACACACTGCATCCATTACGGACTGAAGGAGTATGTTTAGTTAGGTGGAGAGAGGAAGGTTTCGTGTGGAATCGCTTTTCTCGCTTTAGAGGTCACATATTGTGAGAATTATATGGATCTTTTGCCCTGGCCAATGCGGGAGTGCGGGGAAATGAGCAGGCTGATAGGCAGGCAGGGAATGCACCTCTTGGTGGTAGATTACCTATGGAAAAGGGAGAGGTTATCATGTGCCCGTGCGACCAGGTGGAGAAAGCGAGGGAACAGACTGAGAACCCTGTGTGTGGAACGAATGGGATCGGCAGGGGTAATGGAGGAATCTCAAACTGCGAGAGAAGACCAGGATAGCTTTAAGCGGCTTTTTAGCGGTTGGAACGATTACAAGTACAACTCTTCGCTGGCTGTTGAACGAGGGGAAGGAGCGCCTCACGGAATGGCCTGCGTGCATGATGTCGGTTCTTAGCTCAATTCATCTAAACTCAACTATCTAAATTAAGAAATAGCTTACTGTAGCAAAGTTCAGATGCCAAACAACATCTACATGTCGATTGATCTGAAGGTCAGTAATACATTAATGTTTGGAAAACGATTACAATGGGTGTTTGTCTTGCAGGAAAGGGGAGAACTACAGAACACGAAACAGATGAAATGCAGATATCGTATACACATGGCATGAGCAGAGGCAACGTATGTTAGAGACACATTTCGAAATACAGTTACGGGTAAACCTTCTACTCAAAACAATGGTCACATGATGCTAATTATTATGGTGGTGGTGATGATGCTGATGATGATGGTTTTATTTTAGTGTACAGACCAATGGAACCGAGTCTACGATATATGTTATCTCACATTTGCGAGAGGCATCATGTGTGATGGAATATTAGTATGAGATGAATGAGATCCGTTACAAATTAATTTAAAGTACGAGGGTAAGTTAATAAGTTAATCACAAATGGCTGTAGAAACATAACTAAATATGATAACAACTTGAAACCAGTTTATTTTTTATACATGCATTGTCCCTTTATTTCTGAATATAATTTCCACCAACATAGATGCACTTATCCAATCGTGTTATCAGTCCTCCCAAACCGGTTGCATAGAACTGCGTGCTTTGTTTTAATTCACCCGCCATCAAACAGAACTGTGTGACTTATTGACTCCCCCTCGTAAATTTTTCGACCCAGCTATGCACCGCTTTACGGGACACACATTTGTCAGCATAAACACCGACAACCCACCTTGGCGGGAGACATTTCGCGAATGACGCCGAAGTTGAATGTGAAGTGAAAACATGGTTTACAAAACACAGCACGCAGTTCTATGCATCCGGTTTGCGAGAACTGATACAACAATGGTATAAGTGCATCAATGTTGGTGGAAATTATGTTGAGAAATAAAGGGCCAATGTATGTATAAAAATACACTGGTTTCAAGTTGTTATCATATTTAGTTATTTTTCTACAGCTATGTGTAGCTTACTTATTAACTTGCCCTCGTATTATCAATTAGTTAACCCTCAGACTATCGTATTGTATTTGTGTCCATATTTGTACACTAATGCCTGGCTAAATGCATTTCGTTCTATATGCAGGTTTGTCAATTTCTGATTTAGCTAGCCTCGTGACAATAATTCTGTCGTGCATGTTCGCATCCCCCGCATTTGCTGCAGAAGATGTTCCCTTTGAAAGTTACGACGTCTGCTACCTGGTATCTGCCATACCACACTACGCCTTCAGCAGAGTCAGCAGTTGTATCACAGCCATGATTACTCTGGAACGCTGTCTGAGTATAGCGGTCCCCCTACAGGTAAACATGCTTCAATGTGTTAAGTATTCATTGTAGTTTGGTGTTGATTTCCAAGCATCCGAATTAATCATAATTGTACGGGGGAAAATGTGTGTCCGCATGTGTAAATCTTAACTTGTCAAATCAATTATATGCTTTGCCAGCTGCCTAGCGGATCGTATATTTATGTGTTTCACATGTTACCCCCACTGAGGCTTAGACTATCAGCGAACTCACTTATATCCTTTTGGTCGTTAACTATCCCATGCAGCTTCCCCCACGTCATCCTTATACTATGCATGTTAGTTTATAAGTGTCTTTTCCTGTTAGTTTTAGGTCTTCATCTACTTCTATTGTCCTTTGGAATCCAGACAAACGTTTCCCGTGTTATACAATTATCAGGCCGTCTCAAATGATGTTCAATTCAGAGCCAGTCTTCGCGTCTATGCTCACTGGTATTTGTCTAGTTCTCTCCACGAGCTCCACTTTGGTGACCCTGCCATATGATTTTAGAACTTCAATTTTACGCAGGCACCAGTTAGTGGTTCTTTGTAGTTTATTTCTTCTTATTTTAGCTGTTGTCTACTTTTCCGATTCATACATTACGTTAGAATTGAATATTCTAAGTTTGGTGCCAATTTTAATTTATGTTGAGTGTCACAAAATGCCAAGGTCTGTGAACGCCCATCTGTCATTCTGTATTCTTCTTCTGATACCTGTATTTGTTCAACAGCCAGTATCTATAATGATCGTTTACTGCACACAGGCATATTACTCTTGTCTTTCAAACTCTTGCAGCAGTGATGTCACCCCCCCCCCCCCCCCCCCCCCCCGTCCCCGGTCGCTGTCTCTATCTAGCTCTGAGCACTGCATTGGGATGTTGGAGTGGTGGGCCAATGAAACCAGCTTACAAATAAACATCAACCTTGACCTAATCTCAGTCTGGCCTTAGGTGCTACGCTAAATCAGGCTTCAGTTGCTTCTCGTATGCGTGTGTGCATACTGCATATATATATATATATATATATATATATATATATATATATATATATATATATATATATATATATATATATATATATATATATATATATATATATATTAGGGCTGCGACCGATTAGTTAAAATGTAATAGTTAACTTTTGAAAAATTACGATTAATTAATCGTTAATTTCGATTAAAGCAAAACAATTATAGTCATATAACTCACATTATAGTCGTATTTGTCAAAAATCGAAATAACACTGGATTTTCTTGTTCATTCCATTGGCACCTTGCCGTCTTGACAGACGATAGTTTGTGCTTTAAAAAGGCATAATAACTTTTAACTATGGCGGTAGCGAGTGTGACTGATAAGGCCAATTTGCGCTGTAAATGTCCGTTCACAGTGGGTGCATGTGAACACGTGGTCATTTCCACCATCATGCACCATCTTACGTCTCAAACGCTTGGTGTGTGACTTTTCTGCAATAATTTTCTCCTTTGACTTTATTCCATTTCTGATATTTGCCCTCCATGCAACACGTTCAGCGGCGACTTGCTCCCAATGTGCATTATCAATGCCTGTATCAATCATGTCCCGCTTACACACATCTTTGTATCGTAGTAGAGGCCGACCCTGAGATCTCTTACCCATCTGTAATTCACCAAAAAAGATATCCTTTGGTATTCTACCATCATCCATCCTCCTAAGATGTCCTATCCATCTAAGTCTACGAAGACTGAGCATGGAATAAACTGTCACACAACCTGATCTTTCCAATACTTCAGTATTTGTGATTTTGTCTTGCCACTTAATACCAAGAATTCTTCGCAGACACCGCATATGAAAGCTGTTTAAATTGTTCTCTTGGTGTGAGTAAGTTGTCCAGGTTTCACTGCCATAGAGAAGAGTACTAAGGACACAGGCTTGATAGACAAGGACTTTTGTTTTGGCAGTAAGCTTCCTGTTCTCCCAGACTCTTTTTCTTAACCTGTTCATTGTTGTTGCTGCCTTACCAATCCGGATGTTGATTTCCTGATCTAGGGATAATTTGCTATTTACCACTGATCCTAGATATGTAAAATGGTCTACTATCTCTAGTTCGGCGTCGTCAATAAAGATTGATGGTACCTCATGTGCACCTTGTGACATAATCTGTGTCTTCTTTTGCTAATTGTTAAACCAAATTCAGAACAAGCATTGGAGAATGCAGATAGTAGACATTGCAATTCTTCCTCAGAGTGGGTCGTAACTGCAGCATCATCTGCAAAAAGCAACTCTCTGATCAGTACCCTCCTAATTTTGGTCTTAGCCTTCAATCTCTGAGCATTGTAGAGGCCGCCATCTGAGCGTGAGTGAATGTATATACCACCATCCTGATCACGAAATGCATATTTCAGTCTCTCCATAGCACAAAGCCTGGGCTAAAATATAGAGATCATGTGTTGCCCATGCAGCATGATCCCTCTCTCGGCCCTGCCTAGTTCACTCCAGAGGAAAGGTAACACCCCTACATCTGGAACAAGACAAGCTGCAGAAGCTGCCGGATCAGCAAAGCAATGCTCTAACTGTCCGCCTGTCGGAGCTTCGATCCTAGACCAGTCGCCAACCAAGGCTTAGGGCCTGGTCTGCCCTGCCATGACAATTTTGTCTTTAGCTTGCATTTCCTCGCACCAGGGTAAGGCTTGTACCCTCCCAATTGCGCTCTTCCGCCCGAAGCCGTTGGCACAATGTGGGGTGTCGGGTTTGGTAAGCGCCGCCCAACGTTCGGCGCTAACAGAGACCAGGTAGTACCGTCTACTGTTATACGGTAGCTCAGTCATATCTGACTAAGACCTGACTACATTCTGTCATATCATATGTCATCTAATAATCAGCTATGCAAACAGACGAGTATGTTTGACAGTATTTGGTTCAAGTGACGAGCGCGTCTTATTAACAATATAACGTGCAGAGCTTAACAATCGTTCACATGGAACTAGCCCGGGAGATTTTCTTGGAAGGAAAGTCAATTTTTGGGTATCGATGTTTATTAAGTTTCCACCATTGTAAAGGGGCAACCGATTTAAATTTTTT